>QRDG01002515.1:0-191052 GCA_012064385.1 Puccinellia tenuiflora
TCAATCTACAGTTACAAACTACAGCTTCTAACTCTGGTACTCCTAAATCCTCGTACTGGCTACGAATTTTTATTAACTGCATTAATTTGGATACACTTCCAACAATGCTACAAATGAACATACATAGAGCCCAACATACAGGTTGGGTGACAACATGTCTTCTTTGCAGCGGCTTAGTTTCCGTGTCATTCCATAGCAGCAGAATGAACACAAGTATCTTCAAAGCTCCCACTCCAGCACTGGCGGCCGCGCGGTATATGCTGCTGGACCTCGAGTTCTTGGACAATATATTGAAATGGACCAACAGGAAAATTGAAGACCCTAATGAAACTGCAAAGAAGGGAGGGAGTGGCTCCGCAGCAGATAGTGCTATGGAGAATGTCGTTGCAGATGAAATCGCCATAGTGCAAATGAATTTTTTCATCTGTCACCCAAAAACAAGAATAAGGTAATGTCCGCAAACAAATGATAATAAAATTGGGGATAAACAAAAATGAAACGCAAAAAATGTAGTAGTACCTTGTACCCTGGATGTGGGATGAACGTAAACTTGAGCCAGCCTTTTTTCCGTGACTGCGATTCTTAGCTTTGGTGCTAGCTTCAGAAGAGATGCGTGGTGCTATGCTGGGTAGCTGGCTAAAAATATATACGCTGCCAAAGGGAAGCTGAGTGTTTTCGTTCGTCCAAGTGAAAGATAGGTGCATTTATTACGCCTCCTTTGACCGAAAAGATTGTTCAGTCGGATGCTGGTTCTGTCCCATTCCGTCTATTCCGGTTGTAATAGACTGTCCCGGTGTTAGGTTGTGTTGGTGATTTGCAGCTCGCGACTCTAATTAAGTTTGGGTAGGCTGACGTGAGTTGGAATCTAGACGTCCCATCGTACGGCTAATAATGGGGGTATAGCCAACCGGTGGCTCGGGCACATTTCCGTATATTTATAGTGTACAATTGTACAAGAGTTACAAATATAATACAGAGGCTACCGTATATACACAGTCTAACACCCTCACTCAATCTTAACCGTGTCATCGAACGTCTAACAGGTTAAGATTGCGCCTACAACCCTGAAACAAAGGCAATGACAGCGATTTGGTGAAGATGTCTGCAAGTTGACCTTCTGAAGAGATAAACTTGATCTGAAGTAGCTTCTGCGCAACACGTTCCCGCACAAAGTGATAGTCAACTTCGATGTGTTTCGTTCGGGCATGGAACACTGGATTAGATGACAGATATGTTGCACTGATGTTATCACACCAAAGGACAGGAGACTGAGTTTGCGGAATACGCAACTCTCGCAGTAGAGACTGCACCCAGATCAGCTTAGCCGTGACATTGGCCAGAAATTTATACTCAACTTCAGTACTACTCCGAGACACTGTATGTAACATCCCCAAATTTTGGAACTTAGAAAATACACGGTTATAAATAAACCAAAAATCAGGACCAACAAAAACCTTTTTATTAACCTTCAATAGCGGTTAAGTTTTCCTTCCCATTTCTTGGTTGACCCTGAGTCTTGTGATGTTGTGTTAAAAAAAAAATCACCAAGTACCGACCTTTGATCTCAACTAAATTGAAAACCTTGTGGTCATGACATGACAAGAAAACTGTTACTACTTGTATCCTCTACAATCCTATTTTGGCCAAACCCCCTTTTCAAAGATATTTTGACAAGAAACCCAAAAGCCTAACTTTTGTGAAAATGAAAGAATTTCCCAAAACTACATGGTACCATCTCCCACCTATTTTCAATCAGGATTTTTCCACAAGGTATTTAACCCTTATTTAAGTACCTCTCTTGAACAAAACTACAAGTGGGAAATATATTGTCCCTTATATATATATTTTCTTTCACCATAGAACCTTTTAAAAAAAATATCAACCTAGGAGTTGATCATATTCAACCATCTTGTCATGGTCATGCTTAACCACCATCTCTCAACTATATTGAGTGCTTGGTTTTAGATTCACTTTCTTTTGTTTGATTGACTTGCGTTTGACTTGCTGAACCTTTTTGTGGTGTTTGAATTTCTTGACTACATTATGTGCCTTGCTTGCTCAACCTACCAAGGTTGTGATTATGAATCCTACTACACAAAATCATATATCCTTAATATGACCAAATTTGGGATGTGACCAAAAGTAATATAAACTATATTCCATCTCACACCCTATTTCCAATATTTCGAAAAAGGTTTTAGACCTTATTATTAGTATTTCATTCTTGCTTGACCTACTTCTTTTCAAAACCTTCACTTGTTTTAACATAAAAAAAAGAGGAATGAGCTAAGTCTCTCATTTCATATTTTTACAAATGCATTTACAAACATTCATAACCCTTATGCATCCCTATTTTTCCATGGACTTGTTTTATAAAAATCAAATCCACTTATGTTGGCCAACTATTTTGAGTCTCGAGTTACTAAAAATCAGGAAAATGATGATATAATTTTATCATCTCATGTCCCATTAAAAATAAAAAGGATTACTTTAAATATCTCAATTTCAAATTCTGCCCTATCATCATCTCTGTTAATGAATAACATTTCTAGAGGTCCTTTAAATTTTCAAAACTTGTCAACTAAGGCAATGCACCATCCTAGTCCTATTCTACTCCATCTAATATATCTATCCGTGTTAGATTCTGAATCTTTTGAACTTGTTTGGTAATTGTTCCCACGACACTTTGAGGAATACTCAAATCAGTAACAATCCACTCCGGTATACTTTACCATCTTGTCATCACTGGAAAAATTCGAAGGAATGGACCTTGTGCAAATGCACCACCTTGTAATCCTTACTTGTCATCAATATTAACCATCCAAGCTGGTGATCGAGTAATTGTTGCTTAGAAGCTAATTCTTCCAAGAACCTTTGGTCGCCTAATCAAGAACCGTTATCTGAAATTTCGTCTCTCTCATAATCTCTATGTTGCACTCCCCTTCTCTCTCCTCTTGCACCCTGTCGGAGCTGAGATCTCATCTCATATTTTCTTCATCACCTCTATACCCTATTTATTTGCAAAACTATTTAAATGGATTATCTTAAATCCTTTTTTCCTGTAATCTTGGAAATAAGGTAAACCCTATTTTCTTTTTCACCAAAAATCTAAGAAAAATCCAGGAACCTTCTAACACCATCCTAAACCCAAATGTAAGCTCAAATTAATTAAAACTAGTTCAAAATGTCAAATGGGCATTTTGTCAGACACCTTGTGGGCAGAAAATCAACTCTTTTCGAATCTGATTCCAAACCTTGGTAAATTGGTAAAAACTCGACCCTAACCTGACCCATCACTACCCAACTACTCCCCACTCTCTTTTACCCAGCCAGTGGTGACCAAATCCCATGAGATATTGCCATGACCGAACCCTAGGCCACCCAATTCTCACCCACACTTACTCTCTCCTCCCCTCACCCCCAATGGGTGCCTACCGCCGCCCTGGCACTGTGCTGCGTCCCCAGGAGCCAGAGGCTCGCCGAGCACACTCATCCCTCTCCCCTTCTTCTCTCTCACGCCACCACGGCCACCCGCCCCGGAAATGAAGGCAGCCGAGCGCGAGAGCGCACCCTGCCTCGCCATTACTCTCCTCTGTCCCTCCGCTCTCCATTGGGCAAGCTCCCGTGGATAGGGATCCCCTCTCCCGACCGTATCTCCCTCGACCTGTCCGTGCCCGCCGCCACTTTAGACACCGACCGCGTTCCCGACCGAGGGTAGCACCCCAGCACGCACGCCTCCGCAGACGCACGCGGCTTGATGACATGGTCGACACCACCACCACGCCGCCCTGGCCATGCCCCACACTTGCTCCGTACCCACCGTCGAACACCCTCGCTGCGCCATGGCCCCAACCACCCCGAGCTCACCACCACCCTTCCAGGGCAAGCATCGACCTCTAAACCGTAGCCACACACGCGGTGGAAAACACCGCACCGCCCAGCCCGCCAATGGCGAGCCCTTGCTCCCTCTCTCGCTCCCCCTGCACCTTGCCCATTGTGAGCCCGCCTCTGGCTATAAAAAGGCCACCCGAGCCCCTCTAGCCACCACACAACTCCCACCACCTCTCCCTCACTCCACACCACCTCCTGCACCCACCAGAAGGGCAGCAGCACCGCTGCCAACCTCCAGGCCAAGGAGGCCGAGCCGCCGTGCTCAGTAGCTGCCAAGGTCGACACCGGCCAAGCGACCATGCTGCTCTCTCTCTCTCTCTGATTTCCATCGCACCGCCGCTCACTGCAGCCCTTTCTCGCTCTCAGGTTCGACCAGGATCTCGACAATGACGCTCTCCCGTCCGTGGCCGACGAGCTGCTCGACCCCGGCATTCCGGACCATCCCGAGACGCTCTCCTCCGCCCGCTGACCACCCTAGACCGCCACACCTCATCCCCGCCGTCTCCTTCACCTCCAGGCCACCCCAGGTGAGCCGCCGTGCTCCCCTCCGTCTTCTAGGTCACAGACGCACCGCCCGTTTTAGGTCATCGCCGGCGGGACGATCATCGGCCGTTGGATTCTAATCCAACGGCAGCGTACCCTTTCGGTTTTGATTAAGCACTGATGGGCGGGACCCACCCGTTAGGGATTTAATCTTTTCCTGGCGCGGCAAAATCCCGTGGGCCGGCCCTTTAGGCCACTTTCAACCCGGGCTCTTTTCCTTTTTAATAATTCAACTGAAAACATTTAAATCTGGACCGAACTTAGAAATTAAATATCTAGAGTTTGGTAGATTCAAAAATTATGAAACTTTGATGTATTGATAGCTTATGAAATTCTCTATCCAACAGTACTGGTCCCTTACCTTTTAGGTAAAAATTAAACCTCTGGGAAATAGATTACAACAAAAGGTTTTAGAGCTAAACTTGTTTGTTTTTGATACTCTAATTGTTCAAATAATTTGAATCCAAGTTTTTTAGCTTCATATTGTGAAACCCTAGCTACTCTTAATTTCCTAAATTTAATTAAGCAACCTAAATTAATTGGCCCCTAAGTTAGTAGTTTAACTATTTTCTGCACTATTTAAATTATAGCACCTTATTTATGTACCCAAATAATTTGAAAGAAATTTTGCTAGGTCTGTAATATGAATCTCTAGTTACCCATAAATTTTTATAATTTTCTGTTAAATAGAAAACAGGTTAACCTTAAAACTTGACATAATCATCTCCTGTATTAGACGAATTGTTTCTGCCAACCTATTAAGTTAACGGTTTTGCTAATTCTAAGTCGACTGAGAATTAACTAAATCTGAGTCGCCTCCTTAACCGTTGGATTTTATGTCGTGATTCGTGTTGGTCTAGGAGTTGCATATGGTTTACAACTGTGTGCAACTGATTGAGATTTAGTTAATTCTCAGTCGTCTCCATAACTGTTAGATTTGTCTCGTGATTTGTGCTAGTCTGTGAGTTACACACGGTTTGCAAATGTGTGCAACTGACTGAGATTTAACTAAATCTAAGTCGACTGAGAACTAGACACTCCCTTAAGTTAAATAGGCTGAATCCAATTTTTCTAGCTCCTAATTAACCAGTACTAGTTGTCCCTAAAAGGGCACATTTTTCTGAGCAACAGAGATTAAATCGTGACTTAACTCGTGTTATAGATAATTTCTGCCTATTAATTTTTATAACAAATAAGTGGGAATTAAAATATACCAAACCCAAATGTTGTGATTTTAGTAGGGCAGTAGCTTCTCATAGAAGTTTAGTTTACTTTGTTTGTGATGCTGTGTTGAGTGGTGGTGTGATTGTGTGTTTTGCTTGTTAACGATGAATAGACGAGAACGTTGCCGGCGAATTCGAGGAAGGAGGTTTTATTGATCAATAGTATCAAGACCAGGGACAAGTGCTGACCAAGGCAAGCCACCCATTTAATCATACCCTTGTCCTATTATTTTTACTAAGCATGTTTTACTTATGTTAAGATGCATGAAATGTTTTCAAGTGGTGTGTGCCCAGTACTACCTATGTTATATGCCATGATTAGGCCCCCCTTATATAGGAGTGTTTAGTTAGAGAAGTGAAAAAAATTTAGGTTGGGAAAAATAAATGTTTTATTCAAAAACCCTCTTTGTGAAAATCCTTGGGTGAGATTGTGTTTTACCCAAGATGTTGCTAAATGATTAGTTTTGGAAATGGAGTAAGAATGGAGTATGAAGGTTTTTGAGAAAAATGCACATTGTGTCCTAGTACTTACGTCGACCAGCTGAAACTTGTGCGACCACATTACCCCTATATGAGACGGGGCTTAGTTGATTAACTTGCTCGCTTTAGTATGGGATGCCTCAATAGCGGAGATGCTCCGTTTTATGAGGGGCTGGTCCGGTGATCTTCCCCTGACCCGGGTCCTTCAAAGGGTCGAAGGATAGAAGCGTATTTTCATGCCGTCGGGCGAAACTGTGAGTCCGCACACGCCGGGGCTCCGACGGGAGACCATAGTCCGGGTGTCGATGGAATGTTCATAAGGGCAGGGTCTCACACTAGGGTGAGAAAAGCGAAAGGCTATGATCGGGAGGCCGCCGTGACATACACCTTGTATGGCGGGATGTTGCCCACACGACGAGTCTTCCGGATGGTGTGGCTAAAGTATGCAACCTCTGCAGAGTGTAAAACTATTCGAATAGTTGAGTCCTCGGATATGGACAGTTGGAAGGCCCTACTTTGACCTACGTGCAAAGTTTTCGGTTTCTAAAAATGGAGATGTTATTGGTGTCATACCAAAGGGTCGGTATGAGGAGAAATGAAGGAGAGGGATTCACGACGGGCCGTGATCCCACCGGAAGAGTTTTTGAAGCAAAACTATTTCTGATGAAAAACTTCTCTTCAAAAACCTTACCTTTTTCAACAAAGATATTGAGATATTTTGATTTCTCCAAAGAAAAAGGTTTCAAACGAAGCAGACTTAGAGCTCTCTACCATATTTAGCTATGCATCTATAGGTCCTCACTTACTTACAGGGGTGGTTTGCGAGTGCATTCAAATGTACTCATATTGGTTTCGCCCCTGGCTATTGTCTTGGCCAGACTATGAGAAGTGGTACAAGGAAGAAGATTTCGATGACGGCTATGCGAACCAGGACGTTCTCCCAGTCAGTTGCCTGTAAGGTTATGGCAAGAGACTTGGGCTCCACGCTATTCGATGATTCCGCTGCAAGTACATACTGAAGTTTATAACTTCACTCAAGTAAGTATATTTATTCGGTATATATGGATGTTCTTTTGATACCAGTTTGATTGTGCTCAGCGACACACTGATCATGGGATCGCTGATGTTGTAGGCACAAGGGTACTTCGGACAGCTAGTCCGGGGTCCCGACAATGTAGCTTGCTTGCGAGCACTCCAGGCGATCAGATTAGGGCCAAAGAACACTGCATATCCCCCCGTGGATCGCCGATCATCAGGACTACCAGCCCAATCCGCATCAGAGAAGGCAGAGAGCAAGCCTGAAGGAGCAGAATAGAGACATAGTCCATAGGACGCCGTATGGTGTACATAGCGCAATATGCGCTTGACAGCTGACCAGTGAGTATCCCTGGGTGAATGAAGATACTGGCAGACATGGTTCACAGCAAAAGAAATATCTGGTCTGGTAAGAGTGAGATACTGCAGGCCCCCAACAATACTGCGGTACTCAGTAGCATCATTAGAGGAGAGAAGTGTACCATCAACAGAAGTAAGCTGATCTGAGGTGGACATAGATGTGGTGGCCGGCTTGCACTGAAGCATACCAGCACGTCGCAGCAGGTCCTGAGAGTACTTCTTCTGAGTGAGAGATAGACCAGTATCATCATGAGTAACTTCCAGTCCAAGGAAGCAATGCAGCTTACCAAGATCCTTCACAGCAAAATCCGTACGGAGAGAGGATATCAGGCGATCTGCAGCAGTGACAAACGAACTAACAAGTATGATGTCGTCAACGTAAACCAGAAGGTACATGGTGACTTCTGGGCGCTGAAGCAGAAATAGAGAAGTATCTGCTGTGGAGGGGACAAAGCCATGAGCACGGAGCGCAGAACCAAGGCGCGCATGCCATGCACGGGAGCCTGCTTGAGGCCATACAACGCCTTTACCAGGCGGCACAGATGATCAGTACGATCCGGATCAGCAAATCTAGGAGGCTGACGCATATAAACCTCCTCCTCGAGAACACCATGGAGAAAGGCATTCTGCATATCCAACTGGCGAAGGGACCAACCATGTGTGACAGCCAACGAGAGTAAAATGCGGATGGTAGTAGGCTTGACGACGGCACTGAAGGTATCCTCATAATCAAGGCCATAGCGCTGTTTGAACCCCTTGGCGACTAGACGCACCTTATATCTCTCAATAGAACCATCGGCATGTTTCTTCACCTTGAAGACCCATTTGCAATCAATAATGTTGACCCCTGGCTTGGAAGGAACCAGAGTCCATGTAGCATTCTTGAGAAGGGCCTGGTACTCATGCTCCATAGCACTGCGCCAGTGTGGAATTTGCATCGCAGTAGTGTAATAACGAGGCTCGGCAGTAGGATCAGCGACAGCTTGAGTCAGACACGCTGTAAGCCAAGCAACAGTGCCATCAGTGCGCTCTCTGGGGCAAACAATGCCACTCTTGCTGCGCGTGTGGGGTCGGGAAGCCACAGGCACATGTGATACCCACAAGTATAGGGGATCGTTGAAGTCTTCGATGTGTAAGTATAGTATCGATCCCACGAGGAGTAGAAGGTATAAGTATTTATCCTTTCAAATAAGAGTGCCACTTCCCTTATTATCTATGCACTAGACAAACTAAAATGATTAAATGATGCAAGTGTTTTTGGGTTTTTGGTGTATAGATTGCAAGAAAGTAAAATGCTAAGAATGCAATATGACAAGTGAAAACTCTTAAAGAGAGAAAGCCCAATCCTCTATGCAGCAAGAGGACAAGCTCAAGTGTGTGTTTCTTATAGGTGGAGAGAGTTCCTAAGGGCTACTTAGACTTCATGGTATAATATTTCTAGAACAACAAGGTAAACATTTTGTCAAGTTTTAATCTTCTTTGGATGGAGCCATAATTAGGAATACCTAATAAATAAACTACACCTCTTATGATGGATCAAGGTGCCAAGTAAATGACTACACAAGAGTTATTAAGACATAAAGTCCCACCATAGCATTAATCTTTAAGGTCCCCGATACTAATACCCCATAAAGTAACTTCATGTCTCGGTCTCAGGTTTACATGTCCCCCTAAGTCCTCCTCAATTCATTACATCATAGTGTTCTCCTATGAGCCCATATAGGCGAAGTGATATGCAGTCGACATTCGCACAACACCATCATAGAATAACATCGAAGATAAAAACTAGACAAGATACCAACACATGTTATATAAAAATCATTACCAATTCATCCTATGCCCCCAGGAACATGAGAGGACTACTCACAACGCCAAGACATGATACGATTCAATGGTACAAGTGATACAACACAATCTGAAACTATAATCTCCCAACAAAACAATGACAAGTAGCAATTCACAAACATGTAGAATAGCACTTAGACAATAGCTAGGGATCAAACAATCTCAAACTATGAGGGGGATGAAGTGGATCACGAAGATGGTGATGGAGACGGTGCTGGTCTTGGCGGTGGTGTTGATGGAGACTCCGGAGGGGGGATGGAGAAGACCTCCGGAGGTGATTCCGACGGCGTTTCCCCCCTCCGATCTTCTCCGGCGGCAGCCTTCTGTCTCTCTGTTTCTGGTTTTGTGTTTCTCCACCGCCTCCCTCTGGAAAACGTCGGGGGACTATTTTTATAGTCGTTTTTAGGTCACGAGGAAGCTTCAGGGCGAAGGATCGACGCAAACGGGGCCACGAGGACCAAAAATAGGTGGGCCCACGTGGCTACAGTACCAGGCCGCGTGGGGCACCCTCTTCTGCCCCTTCGGCCTCCGTTCGCTTGCTTCTTTCGCTCCTAGGTCTTCCTCCTTCCAAAATAATGATCCCCGTAAATTTTCAGCTCATTATGACGTCGTTAAGGCCCTGAAACAAATAAGGAAAGAAATAGGGGTTTTCTGCCTGCGCAGGATTAATTCTAAAAAAGGGGAAATTATTATTAATTACCAAAAATCATTAAATAACAGTAATATACCCCTTATATGATGCAAATATGAATGGAATATAAGTATTATAGTGCAAAGTTCATGTATGCATTTTACATGCATCAACATCCCCAAGCTTAACTCATGCTCGTCCTCGAGTATGGAAGTGATAAAACTAACATGAACTTTGCAATATAATAACAACATGGATATAAAAGATGATTGCTACTGCTACGTAAAGTCAAATAAGTCATTATTCAAAGAAGTAGCAATATGCAAACAGTTTATAAAGTGATATCAAGTATTCAATGCAAGGATGTTCAATGATAGTTCACAAAGTGTAACATAAAAGATAGTAATATGGACGTTCTTACTTTTGCATACTTGTGGTCCATAGAGTGTAGATGAAAATCTGAATATAAAAGGTGGACACTTTGGAAAAGATGTATAAATGAGTAGAGGTCAAACATGCATAAGTTTCATCTATCCTCCAAACTATTCTACTTAAGTTATTGATTGCAATGGTAATACTTGGTGTCAAGCTCTCATTCCCCTATCATAGCATCTTGAGTGATTAAAGTTAAATGTGAAAGCAAATATGAGCAGTGGCCTTGATAAAGTAAAGGTTAGATGTCTCATGCCCCTTGAATACAAGTACCTACACCATGATTACTCAACTTGGGAAACAAAGCAAGTTTAAGTTATGTATCATTGTAAGTAATAATGGTATCATCAAAAGTCTCAACTGGGGTACCTCTTGTCCCATGATATGGATCAAGCCCACATCAAAACAACAAGACAAACAAACATAATGAATAACCTCAACACCCTTTTTATTTACCACTTGATATAGCTTTTTATTATAGGGTGTATCACAGAAAGTTCAAAATAGCATGTAAGTAAATTTCCACCATGAATGATGCATGGCTTAGATTAGCGGCCCAGGTTTCTCTCTAACCATTTATACAAACTCATTTAAACTAACTCTATTTCCACATTATTTCACCATGATAGGCATCCATAAACAAAACTACATGATATCAACTAAATAAACGATGGAACATGTTGAAAGCTTTGCATGTGACAGCACATATGGGCTAACTCCCAACCTTAGACATTTATCAAGCCACTATCATCATAATATTAATCACAATGGTTCATGTTTATTAAATGCTAAAAAGTAAAGTGTGCATCAAGTTCGCGAGAGCTTTTTAACCAACTTTTCCCATTACAATAAATAACATAATCATTTTCATTTAGAGGTATAGATAACACAAATAACATGATAAACATACTTGGAATAGCATAAAGCTAATAGGTAGATATGGTGGAGTCAATGGAAAAACTTGGGTTGAAGGTGTTGGAAACAAGTTTTTACTTGTTGGAATTTTTGGGCTAGCAAAAGGGAGAAAGATGACCATCTAGATGCATGCATGAGTGTCCATAGAACTAACTAATTCACGTCAAACAAGGTGAAATAACATAAAGCATCAAAACATGAATAAAAGATAGCTCATGATAAAGCATTTGCAAATTATTACTCATAAAGAAGCTCATGAATCATGCAACTATATGTGTCATTAAGAATCAACTTAGACATCCCTTTTCCCAATACAATAAAAATGATATAAAAATGATAGAGGTGGTCTCAAAACAAAAATCAAACCAAAACAAAAACAAATAAAAGACGCTCCAAGTTCATGCGATAAAGTGCATTGATAGAAAAAAAGAAGTTAGACGTGTGCAAACCGAGAGTGTGTAGGTCCAGTGGGGTTGTCTTCACATCCCCAAGCTTATGGCTTTCACCATCCTTGGATAGCTCTTGGTGCATCTCCTCTAATCCCTGTGAAAAAACTTCAAAACACTGTTTCTCCCATTTCTTTTCTGTGGGGTGACATTAGTAGAGATAAATAAATAGGTTTCTTGCTGCATATAATCCATGGACTAAAATACATATGAATGTCCAGAAAGTATATAATGTTGTATGCCTAATCATAAACTCAATTGGATCAAAAAGATTCAACTTAAAAGTTCAAAACAAGCATAAAACAATATGGGACAGAATCTGTCCAGAAAAACAGCAGCAGAAAAACGTATATTTCTACCTGACTTAAACATGTCTAAAAATTCTGGAAAAATTCATGCATACAGAGGATGAAAAGTTACAGTTACAGTAAAAATATTAGCTCATTCGGAGTTACCGAATAAGAATTAAAAATCAAACCGTCACAGACCTGTGCTGGAATGAAATCTCCGCATGCAAAATAACAACTTTCTCAAACCAAAATGGGTAAAACTTGACACTTTATTAAAAATTCCAGAAACAAAACTAAAAACTAAGTCTCTTGTTCCATCAAGAGGACACAAAGAAAATTAAAAATAAAAACAACCGGGTTGCCTCTCGTAAAGCGGTTTTTTTATAGCCATATAGCTAGGCTTACTTACTCGGTATCAAGATGGTTGGAGTGAGGTGGCTTGGCATCCCCAAGCTTAAATTCTTGTACTTCCTTGATGTATGTAGGGTGAGCCTAGGGGTAACATCCCCAAGCTTGAGTGATTGTCCCTCTTGATCTTTGTTTATCACCCTCAACTCTTCCACTTGAAAGTTTCTCTTCACACATAACTCATCATAAAACTCGATTAGACGGGTTAGTGTCTCCATAAATTAAAGCCACATAGGGACAGCAAAGACATATCATGAGTTGATTCTAAACATAAGCTAATATTACTATGGTTGTGCATTGCTCTTTGATCAATAGAACCACACAAAACACAAGTAATGAGGGTAATGCAAAATAAAGACAGAATCTGTCAAAAACTGGACAGCCCATAAAGAGTGAATTTTCAGAGGCACTTACGTTGGTCAAATCAGAAAACTTTGAACTAATGAAATGTGTATTAATAGCTGAATAATGCTGTCATAAAATATCAGGTCAAAATTCCTTTTCTGTGATTTTTAACATTTTTCGCAGTGAAGCTCAGGAATCTGTTTTCTGGACAGCAAATCACTATTGTTCAATCTTATCTTTCAAAAGAGATTATGCTTGCCATTAAGATGAAAAATAAGATACAAAGGTGTGGTTACAACAGTAAACAAACACCTTGACTTATTTATTTAGTTTTTGCTTTGGGAGAAGTTTTAATGATAGAGACTTTGCAATGGTTCCATTGGCATGAACAACACATGTTCAAGGTCGACCCCAACATCTCCATTACTCATCCTTCTCAATTACTTTCCCAAATTTTATATAAAGTGAAAATCTTAAACTAATTGTTAGAGAACAGTAGGTAAAGTTATTTTTCAAGTTCTCAAGATATAAAGGTGTGCCCAAACATAATTGGAAGTTAAAGCATAAGGAACACACCACAAAACATTAAACCATTAACTTTTAAGTCTAACTCTTTTCCTATGCATTGGGATCTTGTAAGAAAATAAATCATTGAAACACAAAGCAAGTAGCATAGGAGGATAAAAAAAGTGGAACTTAAAAAGTTTCAATATAAAGAGAGAAGACTTAGTATTATTGAGATATATGAAGTCATGTCTCCTTCTCTCATAAAAACTTTCAGTAGCATCATAAGCAAATTCAACAATGTAACTATCACATAAAGCATTCTTTTCCTTCATCATCATAAAAGTATTATTACTCTCCACATAAGCAAAATTCTTCTCATTAGTAATAGTGGGAGTAAAACATTCATAGCCATCATTGTAATCATCATAAATTGGAGTCATGTAATAATCATAAGAAATTTTATGCTCAATAGTAGGTGGGCTGAAAAGATCACATTCATCATTATAATCATCATATAAAGGAGGCATAGTATCATCAAAGCAAATTTCCTCTTCTATGGCGTGAATAGGAGAGTTCAAAAATAAAGTAGGACTCTCATGAGTGAGAGTATTATCACAAGCAGCAAGTATATCATTTTTATCCTCGCATAAAGTAGTAACAACTAAACATGGAGGATTATCAATAAGCATAGGACCATCATCTAAAGCATCATCATATAGCATGTCTAAACCATGTTCTTCATCATTTTTAGAATCATAAAAGCAAAGTTTATCATCAGCAAAATCTTGAGTGTTACCCTCATCCATAGGTGGTGAAGGTGGATGTTTCCTCTCTTCATTCTCTAGTTGTTCATCATTTTCTTCATCTTCTTGCTCTTCATTGTCCTCCTCTTGGGGCTGCATGGGCATCCCCAAGCTTAGGCTTTTGTCATCTTCTTCACACACTTCCTCTTCCAAGCTTATGTTTTCATCATCTTCTTCCTGCAAAACATTAGATCTTCCTTGGGCAAATCTCTTCCTTGTGTCAACAACATAGATATTTTCATCAAATTCATCTATGCAGATATTAAGGATAATGGCAATCATATTTTTAGATTGAGAAGCTATAGGGCAGGTTTCATGTTCATCAATGAAGGTTTTTAATTCATAGGCTGCCACAAAAATAACAAATTGCTCTACTTCTGCCATCTCTAAGTGAGCATAATTCCCTGTATGATAAGTTGCAATAATAGGTTCAACTTTATTGGAAGGGCATTGGAATTCAAAGTGTCTACAGTATTCAGAGCAACAAATTTCTTCCTTATGGCAATTAAGCAGCTTACTAGCAATTTCATTTAGATACCTCATGATTTTTTTTTAATCTTCTCCCTTCAAAAGATACTCTAAATTCAGCAGATATCATGGCATTTTTATAATAGTTTTCCATTTTTTATTTTTTTGGGTTTTTTATAAATGCAAAACTGAAAGTAAAACTAAACTAAATGCAAAACTGAAAGTAAACTAGAGTATATGCAAAACTGAAAATAAAAATCTAGTCCAAACAAGAATAAAAACTTAAGCGCTACACTCCCCGACAACGGCGCCAGAAAACGTCTTGATACCCACAAGTATAGGGGATCGTTGAAGTCTTCGACGTGTAAGCATAGTATCGATCCCACGAGGAGTAGAAGGTATAAGTATTTATCCTTTCAAATAAGAGTGCCACTTCCCTTATTATCTATGCACTAGACAAACTAAAATGATTAAATGATGCAAGTGTTTTTGGGTTTTTGGTGTATAGATTGCAAGAAAGTAAAATGCTAAGAATGCAATATGACAAGTGAAAGCTCTTAAAGAGAGAAAGCCCAATCCTCTATGCAGCAAGAGGACAAGCTCAAGTGTGTGTTTCTTATAGGTGGAGAGAGTTCCTAAGGGCTACTTAGACTTCATGCTATAATATTTCTAGAACAACAAGGTAAACATTTTGTCAAGTTTTAATCTTCTTTGGTCGGAGCCATAATTAGGAATAGCTAATAAATAAACTACACCTCTTATGATGGATCAAGGTGCCAAGTAAATGACTACACAAGAGTTATTAAGACATAAAGTCCCACCATAGCATTAATCTTTAAGGTCTCCGATACTAATACCCCATAAAGTAACTTCATGTCTCGGTCTTAGGTTTACATGTCCCCCTAAGTCCTCCTCAATTCATTACATCATAGTGTTCTCCTATGAGCCCATATAGGTGAAGTGATATGCAGTCGACGTTCGCACAACACCATCATAGAATAACATCAAAGATAAAAACTAGACAAGATACCAACACATGTTATATAAAAATCATTACCAATTCATCCTATGCCCCCAGGAACATGAGAGGACTACTCACAACGCCAAGACATGATATGATTCAGTGGTACAAGTGATACAACACAATCTGAAACTATAATCTCCCCACAAAACAATGACAAGTAGCAATTCACAAACATGTAGAATAGCACTTAGACAATAGCTAGGGATCAAACAATCTCAAACTATGAGGGGGGATGAAGTGGATCACGAAGATGGTGATGGAGATGGTGCTGGTCTTGGCGGTGGTGTTGATGGAGACTCAGGAGGGGGGATGGAGAAGACCTTCGGAGGTGATTCCGGTGGCGTTTCCCCCCTCCGATCTTCTCCGGCGGCAGCCTTTTGTCTCTCTATTTCTGGTTTTGTGTCACAGGAGGGGGGTTCGCGCCAGGCGGCGAAGAAGCGGGTGATGCTGGGGCCATCGACGCGGATGGAGTCAGCAGGCGACGCAGGAGCAGGTGGTGCCAAGGGCGGCAGCCCATCCGACGAGGTGCGCGAAGAAGCAGCAGGGGACGCCAGGGCGTCGGCCCAACACCAGGAGCAGGCGAAGCCGGGGGAGTCGGCCCAGCAGAGGGCAGCGCGGATGTCGTCGCGGCCCGAGACCCAGGCGTAGGTAGCGTCACGGCAATCGAGGGCATTGCATGCCCCATGCAGCGATCGACGTGGTCGACACCGGCAGCGTCCGAAGCGCGGACAGGAACGCCCGGGCTATCCAGCAGCTCAAGGCGAGCACCCCGTCCAATACCTGCACCATGGTTAGGCAACAAAACAGGCGAGTATGCAACATCCTCAAACTGACCAGGCAAAATAGGAGATGAAAGCGTAGGAGGTGTGGGTGTGTCGGCTGTGGGAAGCGAAGCAAAAGGGAACAAGTTTTCATCAAAGACAACATCACGTGAAATATAAACACGGTTGGAAGGAACATGAAGGCACTTGTAACCCTTATGCATGGAACGGTAGCCAAGAAACACACATTTTTTGGAACGAAATTCTTGTTTGCGACTGTTATATGGGCATAAGTGTGGCCAACATGCACACCCAAACACTTTGAGGAAACTATTGCCAGGGGGCTCATGAAACAGAAGCTCAACAGAAGTTTTCATATAAAGGAGACGTGTGGGAAGTCTGTTAATTAGGAAGCAGGCAGTAGTAAACGCATCACTCCAAAAGCGGAAGGGCACAGAAGCATGCGCGAGCAGAGTTAAGCCAGTTTCAACTATATGACGGTGCTTGCGTTTAGCAGCACCGTTTTGCTGACGTGTGTGTGGACAAGCAACACGGTGCGCAATCCCATGTTTCTGAAAGAAGGTGTTCAGATTGCGGTATTCACCCCCCCAATCTGACTGAACATGAACTATTTTTTCCTTGAGAAAGCGCTCAACATGTGCTTGGAATTGGAGGAAAACATTAAACACATCAGACTTGCGTTTAAGCAAATAAAGCCATGTAAAACGACTATATGCATCAATGAAACTAACATAATAATTATGACCACGGACTGAAGTTTGGGCATGGCCCCACACATTGGAATAAATAAGTACAAGAGGAGTTTTGACTACATGATTGGACACAGAAAACGGTAACTGATGACTTTTGCCTTGTTGACAGGCATCACAAACTACAAGATCTTTATTACTAGACTCAACGGGTAACTCGTTGCGATGAAGCACATGGTGAACAATGGGGTGTTGGGAATATGCCCTAGAGGCAATAATAAAATGGTTTATTAGCATATTCATGTTTATGATAATAGTTTATTATCCATGCTAAAATTGTATTAATCGGAAACATAATACATGTGTGGAATATAAACAACCAGGTGTCCCTAGTAAGCCTCTGAAGGACTAGTTCGTTAGTTAAGAGTTGGTTAAGGTTTCGTAACCGTAGGACTTGTTATAGTCACTTGATAACGGAGTCATATCATTGGGTGAATGATATGATGGACAAGACCCAAATAATAAAGAGTTGCAATTGATCATCACAAAGTTTCATTGCCAACACTTTTAGTATATGCCAAGTATAGTTTCCTTAGACCATGAGATTATGTCACTCCCGTTTACTGGAGGAATGCTTTGTGGACATCAAACGTCACTTCGTAACTGGGTGATTATAAAGATGACTTTCAGGTATCTCCAATGGTAGGTTGTTGGGTGACATGAATCAAGAGTGGGATTTGTCCCTCCATGTGACGGAGAATATATCTCCAGGCCTTCTCGATAATGTAGCATCATAAAGTCAGTAGACATGTGATTAGGTGATAATCACGGAGATCCTATATTATGGACGAGTAAAGAGAACTTGCCGGTAACGAGATTAAACTAGACATGGGGATGTCGACGATTAAATCTCGGGCAAGTAAAATATCGTGAGACAAAGGGAATCGTATATGAGATTAATTGAATATCCGGCATTGTGGTTCAATCGATAAAGAGTTTCGTTGATTTTGTAGGAATTAATATGGACATCCCGGTCCTGCTATTAATTATTGATAGGATCATGTCTACACATTCTCGAACCCGTAGGGTCACACACTTACCGCTCCGATGAAGTTAGGGTTAACGATGAATTAAATGATGGAATGGACGAATGGTGATTCGGAGTCTCGGATAGGATCATAGACGTCACGAGGAGTTCCGGAGGAGTCCGGAGAATAAGATTCATATAAGGAAAGTGGTTTTTGGAGGTATCGAAAACATTCCGGAATATTTCGGTAGAGTACCGGAAGGTTCTAGAAAGTTCTAGGGGAGTCTAGAAGTGGGGCCCACATGGACCAAGGGGGTGCAGCAACCACATGGGCTGCGCACCACCCATAGGCCCACATGGGCTTAGCCGGCCAAAGGGGAAAGGAGAGGAGGTGGAGTCCTAGGAGGACTCGGCTTGCTTGGTGGGCAAGCAAGTCCTAGGGCCGGCCGGCCCTAGGCTTGCCTCCACCTAATTAAAGGGGGGGGGGGGGGGGGGGGTGTGGCACACAACAGAGGAGCTGCCCCAAGGAGCCCAAGCCGCACCACGACCTAGCCGCCACCCCTAAACCCTAACCCTAGCCGACCTCCACCTCTTGCCGCCGTGCCACCCCTAGCCCTAGGGCTGGTGCGCCACCACCTTGTAACATCCCAAATTTATAATAAGAATTAACAAGACCCAAAATTCAGAACCAACAAAAACTCTTTGAAATACTTCATTATTGGTTGTGTTTTTCTTTATATTGTTCTGTTTGATCTTGTGTGACTTGTTGTTTATGCTTGTTTGGTTAGTAAATATTAATCGAAGAACCCAACCCAAGTAAAAATATATTAAACTTGGTGCTCATGTTCTGACAAGAGTATATCCCATATATCTTTTTCTAATCTTATTTTGGCCAAAGTCTATTTCAATGATGTTTGATTTCAGCAACAAATAAAATACCCTTTAGTTGAGAAAGTAAAAGTATTTCCAAAATTATGTGTTCCCAAAAATATGGAGATCTATATGTTATCTCCTATCGATTGCCGACCATGATATTTTGCATGTATATGCAACTCCTATTTTATAAACTCTGATTTCCACCCCATTTGAAAACAACACTAGTGGGAAATATATTACCCCACATATTTCCTTTCTCAAATTTTTTTGAAAACAATTAAGTTATGGGTTGAGACATTTCTTTAAAACATTATGTTGTCCTACTTGAGTGTGCTCATTTTTATAATTGAGTATTGTTAATTATGGAAATGGTGGTGTGATTAATTCTTGTGGTTTGATTTGTGTGGTAATGGTTGTGATGTGAGTATTGCTTGTATTCTGTTGCTTGAGGTGTGTGTGTTGCCTAGTAAAATATGAAGAAAGGAAAAGAAATAAAAGCAAAGCATCGACACATAAAATCATGGGACAAGTGCCACACAAATTTCTCTAAGTGAGAAATTAATATTTTCTTTTAAACCAAAAATCAGTAGGGGTGACATGATGGTCACCTTCACATTTCTCTTGTATCTTTTCCCTCTTCAAAATCTATTTTTCAAAATTCCAAATTTAAAATTTTATTTCTTTCTTTATTAATTTGAATCACAAAATGTGCTATGATGCACTTACCAAAAAAATCTCATCATAGCACCACAAATCATTATTAATATATATGAAGTCAATGGTGGAAACCATTTTCAAAAATTCGAATTTAAAATTGGTTGTGACATTTGGTCGAACAGGTGGTGAGCACCACCCTGTTCTTCCCCAAACCGAAGAACTCCGAATCAATCGATGGATTCGGGTTGTTGTTCATCGATTCCTTGCACACCACCCCCTCTCTCCATCCCACGAACCTGTCCAGCATCTTATTTTCACGCGGGATCGATCCAAGGCGCCGTGGTGATCACCACCCTCGCCAGGGAGCACGGCTCCTGTGGCCATGCCGCGCTGCCGCTCCTGTGGAGGAGACCACCCCGCCTAGCTAGCCTAATGCCGCACCCTACCACTCCACCACTCCCCTCTGCTGCCGCTGGACATCCCCGAGGCAACCCGGAGCCCCCGCTTGCGTGCCCTGCCCGCGCCAGAGCGCGCCGTGCGCCGTGGCCGACCACGGACGGCGCGGACGCACGCCGCTCTCCCCTGCCTCCCCCGACCAACCGACCACTCCCACCGCACCTACGACCTCGCGCCAACCCTACGGACACGCCCGGCCGTCCCCTGCACCACCCCTGCACCCCGACCACCATGGACCGGCCGTCGGGCTATAAAACGAGCCGCCCCGACCTCGATTTCTCCCACACCACTCCACCCCGCCTCGCCACTCCACTCCCCTCCACTTCACTCTCACCGTGCACCGCCAGGAGGGCGGAATCGCGGCCGCTAAGCTGCTGCCGCCCTGCAATTTCTCCGCCGGAGCCGAGGTGGACGTTGGGCACGAACTCGTCGTGCCGTTGCTCCCCTCTCCCTCTCTGCCCTCCACTGTCACCACCATTGACTCCTAACTCACCTGCCCCTCTCCCCTCTCTGTCTTGTGCACAGGATCGCCGCCGAGAGCTCGCCGTCACCGTCCCGAGTCCGTGGAGACCGCGCCGCCGTCGCCGACGAACCCGTGCACCCCAGGATCTGCAACTGCGCCCGCAGCCTTCCCCGAGCCTCCTCCGTCGATTCCCGCCGTCGCCGCCGTCTCCCGAGCCCTAGGTGAGCCGCTAGACCGCCGCCCCGTCGCCGGCCGCACGGTGGCGCCGCCTGTTTTGCGTCGTCGCCGATGCGTGCGTCCTGGGCCGTTGGATCTAGATCCAACGGCAGCGTACCGGTTCGGTTGTTTTCTGAAAACTGCTAAGTCCAGGAAAAACAGATTAGATTAGCTAACTTTGCCAGCAAATTATGAAAAATACACTGAATAAAAATTTATAAACTTTCTATGGTTGGAAATATCTAGTTTCGTAGATTCAGATGCCACTTTTATTTTTCCAAAATAAAAAGCTTAGCATCCTCGAATAATTAGGCAAAGTAGCTATGTTCTGTCTATTTTCAGAAAACTTCTGAAAACAGATAAAGGGTTCTATTTTTAACCATTAATATTAATTCACCTAATTTTATTTAGAAGTTTGTCTTGGCATAAAATGTTAGTATGGCTAGTATACTGGCATGAACAAGTGTTGAGAACCCCAAAATAAAATCTGTGTAAAAGATTTAAATTGAAAAAGATAGCTAATCAGTTTAGCTCAACACCTGCAATAACAGAACCTAGCCCTTTTCCCATGCAAATCACTAATTAACCAGAGGCTTAAAAATAGCAAACTAAAATCTTATAGCTAGTATAGCATGTCATCTTCACATTAATGCAGTCTATGATCATGTAGGGTAATTCCCTGATTCACAATTAAAATGACAAATGTGCTAATCGATAAACTTAAAATAGGTAAATTTCTCTGTCAGAAATTTGGTTAGAACTTTGAAAATCAATATCTCGAGACCAAGAATCTAAAAATAGCAAATGAAAATGTTATGGAAAGCTTATGAAATTATCTAACTCACTAAAGTGGTTTCACCCCATTTAGATTAATAAATAAATAATGATATCAAAAATGCAACAGAAGGTATAAAACCTAAACTTGTTTGTTTCTGATACTCTACTAATCCAAATGAGGTCAAACCAATTTTGTTAGATCACATATAAAAAATACTAGCTATCCCTAAAAGGATTTAATTTTTGAATACAATTAATTTGAGTTGTAGCAAAAACAAGAAAACCAGCATTCTGGATTAAAACATTTATACAGGGAGTTTAATAACTCAAATTGAGTTAAATCCAATTGGGTTGTTTCTATACATCAATAGCTATCTGTAGAATTTTAGTTCATATTTTTGTGCCCAACAGAACACAAGTTATGCAATTAAACATGAAACCCTAGTTTCTGCCTCAATTGTGACACAATTAAATAATGGATAATTAAATTAATTTGAAACCAAATTGTGTTGTCTTGTGCGTTCAGTAGCTAATTGTGATGTTATGATGATTGTGATGTGATGTTTGCTTGTTTAGTTTAGTGATTGTTTGCTTGTATTGTTTGTTTATCGATTAGACGATAACGTTGCCGGAGACTACGAGGAAGGAGATTACTTCGAGCAGCAGGAACCCGAGCACTTTGTTGAGCAAGGCAAGCTACTTCGCTGAGCTTGCATTTACATACCTCTAAATTAGTCACATGCAATTTCTCAAGTAGTTGTACTGGTTTTTGAAAAGCCTTCTCACCAAGGATATAGAACCACTCACCCTATGTGGAATGTAGAGTAGATACTTAAAACTATAGGATGGGAAAAATATGATTTATTCCAAACTCCTTTTTAAAGTACCTAGTTGATGCTGAAATGCCGAATTATCGGTGTTAAAGTGGAGAAGTGATAAAGGGAGTTGTTTATGAAAAATGCACATTGTGTCTTAGTACCATGACGACCAGCCGATAACCTGTGCGACCACATCTACCCAAATATGGGAACGGGCGTAGTCATATAGTTTGCTCGTGTTAGTACTGGATACCTCATCGACGGAGACGACTCCGTTATGCATGAGGGGATGGTCATGGCGACCTACCCCCTGACCTGGGTCCCGGCAATCTGAGGGATTGAGGGATTGAAGGGCTTCGTGCTCGCCGGGCAAAACTACGAGTCCTTACATCTAGGTTCCTCGACGGGGGATCCTGTACTAGGTGTTGAAGGAATGGTGAATTTGTATGGGCAGGGTCCTATACTAGCATGAGCAAAGGATAGGCTATGGTCGGTGGCTCAACTTCGCATACAACTTGTATGGCGGGACGTGGCAGACACGGTGAGCTACCGGATGGGTGTGGGAAAAGCGTGCTACCTCTGCAGAGGGTAAAAACTATTCGAATAGCCGAGTCCTCGGATATGGACAGTTGGGAGGCTGTACTAGACTATGTGCAAGTTTTACAAAAGGATGTAACATTAAAGAAACAAAGGTGTGGCTGATGTTTCCCAACTATACCAAATGAAGTGGTATGAGTTGTGGAGGAAAAGAGACCATGATGAGTCGTGGTCGGGAAAAAGGAGGAGTTTTGGATGAATAATAAAATTGTGATTCTCCCTAAAGATAGTAGTGAATCTCTTCTTACCTTTTTCAACAAAGATATAGAGGTCTTTTTTCAACAAAGATATAGAGATAGAGTAATAACTAAAAGTGCTATAGGAAACAACTTAAAACTGGTGCATACTCAGTAGAGGAGTAGTTTGCGAGTACAATCCCCATTGTACTCATATTGGTTTCGTCCCTGGCTATTGTCTTAGCCAGATTTTAAGGAAGAGTAGCTTGAAGGAGGAGAAGGAATGACGTCAATGCGAGCTAGGGCGCTTCCCAGTCAGTTGCCTGTATGGTTAAGGCGAATGACTTGGGCTCCACGTTGTTTGGTGATTTCCGCTGCAAGTACCTATCGAAGATTATGACTTCAATCGAGTAAGTATATTCCTTCGGTATTTATGGATGTTCTTTGATTACCAGTTTGATTGTGCTCAGCGACACACTGATCATGGGATCGCTGATGTAGGCACAAGGGTATTTCGGACAGGCTAGTCCGGGGTCCCCACAGACTTGGTATCAGAGCAATCCTGACTGTAGGAGACCTTAGTTAGCATGGACGTTAGTTAGGAAAGCAAATATTTTTGTTAAAAATATATTACTACCAAAATATATTTTTATCTAGAGAAGTCCTAAAAATGGCTTCCCTCTTCTTATCTCCTCAAATATTTCAATGTCTTACCCCTCTATTTTAAGATTTTCAAAGGCATTCTTCTATTATCTTACCTTCATTCAAACCCTACGTATATACTTGACGATGAACCCAAGTGAGATCTAACTGACCAGTATCCAGAAGGAGAAGAATGTTCCATCCCAAATCCTCGACATTCAACATCAAGGTGATTGATTTGCCAAGATCGTCAATGTCAACAAAGCAAGAGACTTCCGAAGACCTCAGCTCAACATCAACAATTCTACTCAAGTTGTAACTTCAACGATCTCAATTTCTCCAGCAGAAGACTAAGGCGATAAAATGAAGACTTCACCAACCATGTTCGACATAGACCCCTAAGAAAAACTCATGATAGGAACCTTGGTTACCCCGACTACCACGAGTATTAGGCGTCCGTTGGTACTAGACGTACCTTGTGTGCACCTTGCTTGTGTGTAATCTGCTTGTGTGTTGTTTGCAAGTTCTCCGTTTGTGTGTTGTTTTTCTTGTGTGTTCACTATCACGCCTTGTCGGCAACACAAAGTAATCTCAAACTTCTCTTCTTTAACTCTTCACCATAGTTGCACCTTATTGCGGATATAAACCCGCCAAGGGAAATCTTTCTAAAATGTTTTCCCTCTCATCTAAACCATCTCCCGTTAAGATCTGACAGTTTCGCAAGATACAAAAGACCCCCGATCCTTAGCCAAATAGCCGGAAATTTTGTAACCTAACCGGCAAGTCAGACAATGGACTACATGCACCATCTGGAGCAAGTGCGTAAAGATCTTGAAGGAAATTGCAATTGTATGCCAACCTCGTGAAGACACGAGCCCCCCACCTCACAAAAATTAACCGGTGAAATTACAACGATACTACACTACCTTATCGTATCTAACTTTAGGTTAACAACTAACTCAAGTCCACGATAGTACCAGCTAATCTCCTAGGACCACAAACCTTGACATGAAACGAGGACATAAGGAGACTCATTTAGAATTGGTAACTAGAGGAACTCAAGGAGTGCATAAGAGTTGCTATGAAGATTCGAGCTCAGAGACCGATGGTAATGATGGGTTTCAAAGAGGATCATGTACCTACCCGCTTGATGAGCAGTTAGTGGCACCCTAATCCCTTGCGCTAACCTTGCTAGGGTTGACCTACCCAAATTTGTCCCGTGAAATAAAACTAACTCCTACCTATCACCGCAAACTTGGGAATAAAATGGATGAGAACCCTAGCCTGTCGCTGATTTTCTGAAGATTATATGAAGCCTCAAGCACAAGACTCATCCGAGGGAGATCACCACCAACAAACCCGAGGGAACCCAACTTTAAAGATCGTCAACATGGAGTTATCCCAGGAAATGGACGCCATCGACGTCATCTGCAGAAAAACAATCTTAGTTCAACCCGGCTCAACTAATCGAAACAATAAAGACAAAGGTACCTGTTTGGAAAACAACTGGTGTGAAGATTCTTCACTAACCTTTTTCTAAAGTCCGTTAAGCCATGACTTTTTGAACAAACTTACCAAATTCTAGATTAACATCTAACCCTAGTTTGTGACGATACTAACTGGCCTTATCTAACCACAAGTCTTGACAAGAAGAGAGGTGATAAAGAAACAATCACCTATAGCCGGTAGTGAGAAGATCACCATCATCAAGGCTGAAATCGATCAACACTAGAGACTATCTGCGTGGAATTGAACCAGGAAGCAAGCACCGACAACGTTACCTATCTAGCAATCATCCTTTACAACTTGGCTTGACCAATCACACCAAAGGAGGATTCAATAAAGCACGAGCAGCGACTGTTGACATGAAGCTCTTTCTCTAACTTTTTAAGGTTAACTGAGAACGCGACCCTTGTACCTTCGTCGAACAGCAGACCAAACCACTAGATTCCTCTGGAAGCTCGATAATCTAGGCTGTACCTCTTAAGATTCTTAACAACGCTTCATGAAGCTCGAGAACCAAGGAAGTCAGCAATAAAGTTCCTCCTTTACTCAGCTGAAGAAGGACAAGCATGAAGACAAATAACCAATGGAATACCCAGAAGAATCAAACGACGTAAGCACATGCTGTGGACAACATCAACCACCAGGCAAGTCCAGATGAATTTAGACATTTATAGCATCCTTTTTCTAACTAGAAACCGGAGAGAGTCAAGTACGCAAACCCGGCGCATCCTGAAAACCACGCGTCTCTTCCTGCAATCCTCGTAAGGCGACAATATCAGGAAGTGATATCTGCACCAACCCCAAGCACCAAGGAGTGGCAACCGAGATGAAGATCGTCAATAAGTACAAAGCCTCCAAGTCAACTCCAGCTGCAAACTTCAGCAAGACCGATTAAAAACCCTTTTTTAAGGGGGGAAGACCTGCAATAGGTATACCAGAACATGGTAATAATTAGTTCCTTGCGCCTCAGCCTCGTAGAAACTGGGAACAGCCAACCAAGACTATCCATCAGCATAGATCGTCAAGTCAACCCTAACATCTAGGATCTGAACCCACCAGAGAAAATTATCGACAAGGAACGACCTCGCAACATCAAGTTGTCAATATCTCACCTGACAACCTCACTGAAGAAGCAACAACCTCGGAAGTTAACCAGCCCAGAACCCGTGCCCTCGTACTCCCCTGTACCCCCGGGCAAATCTCGGGACGAGATTTATTTTAAGGGGGGAAGGATTTGTAACATCCCAAATTTATAATAAGAATTAACAAGACCCAAAATTCAGAACCAACAAAAACTTTTTGAAATACTTCATTATTGGTTGTGTTTTTCTTTATATTGTTCTGTTTGATCTTGTGTGACTTGTTGTTTATGCTTGTTTGGTTAGTAAATATTAATCGAAGAACCCAACCCAAGTAAAAATATATTAAACTTGGTGCTCATGTTATGACAAGAGTATATCCCATATATCCTTTTTCTAATCTTATTTTGGCCAAAGTCTATTTCAATGATGTTTGATTTCAGCAACAAATAAAATACCCTTTAGTTGAGAAAGTAAAAGTATTTCCAAAATTATGTGTTCCCAAAAATATGGAGATCTATATGTTATCTCCTATCGATTGCCGACCATGATATTTTGCATGTATATGCAACTCCTATTTTATAAACTCTGATTTCCACCCCATTTGAAAACAACACTAGTGGGAAATATATTACCCCACATATTTCCTTTCTCAAATTTTTTTGAAAACAATTAAGTTATGGGTTGAGACATTTCTTTAAAACAT
Organism: Puccinellia tenuiflora; assembly: GCA_012064385.1. Lineage (NCBI taxonomy): Eukaryota > Viridiplantae > Streptophyta > Magnoliopsida > Poales > Poaceae > Puccinellia > Puccinellia tenuiflora. Next base: position 27,114 of record QRDG01002515.1, read on the forward strand.
TATGTTGTCCTACTTGAGTGTGCTTATTTTTATAATTGAGTATTGTTAATTATGGAAATGGTGGTGTGATTAATTCTTGTGGTTTGATTTGTGTGGTAATGGTTGTGATGTGAGTATTGCTTGTATTCTGTTGCTTGATGTGTGTGTGTTGCCTAGTAAAATATGAAGAAAGGAAAAGAAATAAAAGCAAAGCATAGACACATAAAATCATGGGACAAGTGCCACACAAATTTCTCTAAGTGAGAAATTAATATTTTCTTTTAAACCAAAATCAGTAGGGGTGACATGATGGTCACCTTCACATTTCTCTTGTATCTTTTCCCTCTTCAAAATCTATTTTTCAAAATTCCAAATTTAAAATTTTATTTCTTTCTTTATTAATTTGAATCACAAAATGTGCTATGATGCACTTACCAAAAAAATCTCATCATAGCACCACAAATCATTATTAATATATATGAAGTCAATGGTGGAAACCATTTTCAAAAATTCGAATTTAAAATTGGTTGTGACATTTGGTCGAACAGGTGGTGAGCACCACCCTGTTCTTCCCCAAACCGAAGAACTCCGAATCAAATCGATGGATTCGGGTTGTTGTTCATCGATTCCTTGCACACCACCCCCTCTCTCCATCCCACGAACCTGTCCAGCATCTTATTTTCACGCGGGATCGATCCAAGGCGCCGTGGTGATCACCAACCTCGCCAGGGAGCACGGCTCCTGTGGCCATGCCGCGCTGCCGCTCCTGTGGAGGAGACCACCCCGCCGCCTAGCTAGCCTAATGCCGCACCCTACCACTCCACCACTCCCCTCTGCTGCCGCTGGACATCCCCGAGGCAACCCGGAGCCCCCGCTCGCGTGCCCTGCCCGCGCCAGAGCGCGCCGTGCGCCGTGGCCGACCACGGACGGCGCGGACGCACGCCGCTCTCCCCTGCCTCCCCCGACCAACCGACCACTCCCACCGCACCTACGACCTCGCGCCAACCCTACGGACACGCCCGGCCGTCCCCTGCACCACCCCTGCACCCCGACCACCATGGACCGGCCGTCGGGCTATAAAACGAGCCGCCCCGACCTCGATTTCTCCCACACCACTCCACCCCGCCTCGCCACTCCACTCCCCTCCACTTCACTCTCACCGTGCACCGCCAGGAGGGCGGAATCGCGGCCGCTAAGCTGCTGCCGCCCTGCAATTTCTCCGCCGGAGCCGAGGTGGACGTCGGGCACGAACTCGTCGTGCCGTTGCTCCCCTCTCCCTCTCTGCCCTCCACTGTCACCACCATTGACTCCTAACTCACCTGCCCCTCTCCCCTCTCTGTCTTGTGCACAGGATCGCCGCCGAGAGCTCGCCGTCGCCGTCCCGAGTCCGTGGAGACCGCGCCGCCGTCGCCGACGAACCCGTGCACCCCAGGATCTGCAACTGCGCCCGCAGCCTTCCCCGAGCCTCCTCCTTCGATTCCCGCCGTCGCCGCCGTCTCCCGAGCCCTAGGTGAGCCGCTAGACTGCCGCCCCGTCGCCGGCCGCACGGTGGCGCCGCCTGTTTTGCGTCGTCGCCGATGCGTGCGTCCTGGGCCGTTGGATCTAGATCCAACGGCAGCGTACCGGTTCGGTTGTTTTCTGAAAACTGCTAAGTCCAGGAAAAACAGATTAGATTAGCTAACTTTGCCAGCAAATTATGAAAAATACACTGAATAAAAATTTATAAACTTTATATGTTTGGAAATATCTAGTTTCGTAGATTCAGATGCCACTTTTATTTTTCCAAATAAAAAGCTTAGCTTCCTCGAATAATTAGGCAAAGTAGCTATGTTCTGTCTATTTTCAGAAAACTTCTGAAAACAGATAAAGGGTTCTGTTTTTAACCATTAATATTAATTCACCTAATTTTATTTAGAAGTTTGTCTTGGCATAAAATGTTAGTATGGCTAGTATACTGGCAGGAACAAGTGTTGAGAACCCCAACATAAAATCTGTGTAAAAGATTTAAATTGAAAAAGATAGCTAATCAGTTTAGCTCAACACCTGCAATAACAGAACCTAGCCCTTTTCCCATGCAAATCACTAATTAACCAGAGGCTTAAAAATAGCAAACTAAAATCTTATAGCTAGTATAGCATGTCATCTTCACATTAATGCAGTCTATGATCATGTAGGGTAATTCCCTGATTCAAAATTAAAATGACAAATGTGCTAATCAATAAACTTAAAATAGGTAAATTTCTCTGTCAGAAATTTGGTTAGAACTTTGAAAATCAATATCTCGAGATCTAGGAATCTAAAAATAGCAAATGAAAATGTTCTGGAAAGCTTATGAAATTATCTAACTCACTAAAGTGGTTTCACCCCATTTAGATTAATAAATAAATAATGATATCCAAAATGCAACAGAAGGTATAAAACCTAAACTTGTTTGTTTCTGATACTCTACTAATCCAAATGAGGTCAAACCAATTTTGTTAGATCACATATAAGAAATACTAGCTATCCCTAAAAGGATTTAATTTTTGAATACAATTAACTTGAGTTGTAGCAAAAACAAGAAAACCAGCATTCTGGATTAAAACATTTATACAGGGAGTTTAATAACTCAAATTGAGTTAAATCCAATTGGGTTGTTTTCTATACATCAGTAGCTATCTGTAGAATTTAATTCATATTTTTGTGCCCAACAGAACACAAGTTATGCAATTAAACATGAAACCCTAGTTTCTGCCTCAATTGTGACACAATTAAATAATGGATAATTAAATTAATTTGAAACCAAATTGTGTTGTCTTGTGCGTTCAGTAGCTAATTGTGATGTTATGATGATTGTGATGTGATGTTTGCTTGTTTAGTTTAGTGATTGTTTGCTTGTACTGTTTGTTTATCGATTAGACGATAATGTTGCCGGAGACTACGAGGAAGGAGATTACTTCGAGCAGCAGGAACCCGAGCACTTTGTTGAGCAAGGCAAGCTACTTCGCTGAGCTTGCATTTACATACCTCTAAATTAGTCACATGCAATTTCTCAAGTAGTTGTACTGGTTTTTGAAAAGCCTTCTCACCAAGGATATAGAACCACTCACCCTATGTGGAATGTAGAGTAGATACTTAAAATTATAGGATGGGAAAAATATGATTTATTGCAAAATCCTTTTTAAAGTACCTAGTTGATGCTGAAATGCCGAATTATCGGTGTTAAAGTGGAGAAGTGATAAAGGGAGTTATTTATGAAAAATGCACATTGTGTCTTAGTACCATGACGACCAGCCGATAACCTGTGCGACCACATCTACCCAAATATGGGAACGGGCGTAGTCATATAGTTTGCTCGTGTTAGTACTGGATACCTCATCGACGGAGACGACTCCGTTATGCATGAGGGGATGGTCATGGCGACCTACCCCCTGACCTGGGTCCCGGCAATCTGAGGGATTGAGGGATTGAAGGGCTTCGTGCTCGCCGGGCAAAACTACGAGTCCTTGCATCTAGGTTCCTCGACGGGGGATCCTGTACTAGGTGTTGAAGGAATGGTGAATTCGTACGGGCAGGGTCCTATACTAGCATGAGCAAAGGACAGGCTATGGTCGGTGGCTCAACTTCGCATACAACTTGTATGGCGGGACGTGGCAGACACGGTGAGCTACCGGATGGGTGTGGGAAAAGCGTGCTATCTCTGCAGAGGGTAAAAACTATTCGAATAGCCGAGTCCTCGGATATGGACAGTTGGGAGGCTGTACTAGACTATGTGCAAGTTTTACAAAAGGATGTAACATTAAAGAAACAAAGGTGTGGCTGATGTTTCCCAACTATACCAAATGAAGTGGTATGAGTTGTGGAGGAAAAGAGACCATGATGAGTCGTGGTAGGGAAAAAGGAGGAGTTTTGGATGAATAATAAAATTGTGATTCTCCCTAAAGATAGTAGTGAATCTCTTCTTACCTTTTTCAACAAAGATATAGAGATAGAGTAATAACTAAAAGTGCTATAGGAAACAACTTAAAACTGGTGCATACTCAGTAGAGGAGTAGTTTGCGAGTACAATCCCCATTGTACTCATATTGGTTTCGTCCCTGGCTATTGTCTTAGCCAGATTTTAAGGAAGAGTAGCTTGAAGGAGGAGAAGGAATGACGTCAAAGCGAGCTAGGGCGCTTCCCAGTCAGTTGCCTGTAGGGTTAAGGCGAATGACTTGGGCTCCACGTTGTTTGGTGATTTCCGCTGCAAGTACCTATCGAAGATTATGACTTCAATCGAGTAAGTATATTCCTTCGGTATTTATGGATGTTCTTTGATTACCAGTTTGATTGTGCTCAGCGACACACTGATCATGGGATCGCTGATGTAGGCACAAGGGTATTTCGGACAGGCTAGTCCGGGGTCCCCACACACCTCCTCCTCCTCCTCCTCTTGCTTGTCTTAGGCGAAGCCCTGATACGTGTCAAACGTATCTATAATTTTTGATTGATCCATGTTAGTTTTGTGATGTTGTCACATGTTTTTATTATCATATTAATCATTTTTATGCATTTTGTCGGACTAACCTATTGACAAGATGCCCAGTGCCTGTTTCCTGTTTTTGTTGTTTTTGTATTTCAGAAAATCCACCACAGGAAATATCGCCGGATTGAGCTCAAAATTTACGGAGATTTTTTATGCGACGGAAGACACCAGAAGACCAAAGGGCAGCCTTGGGGGCCACCCACAGGGCAGGGACGGCCTCCTGCCGCGGCCCCCTTGGCCCGCGGGTAGGACCCGCCCCTGCTCCTGGTGGGTCCCCTCGGCCCCCTCCGACGCCTATAAAATCCCTAAAACCCTAAAAACGACGGGGCGGCCATTATTTTCCAGAAAAGTCATCCCGAGGTGCCGTCAACTCAAACCCTAGTTCGGGGGTGATTCTGAAGCAGATCCCGACACTCTGCCAGAGGGGAGATCGATGCCGGAGGGCTCTTCATCGCCATGCCTTCCTCCGGGATGATTTGTGAGTAGTCCCACCTTGGACCTTGGGTCCATGGCAGTAGCTAGATGGTAGTCTCTCTCTCTTGTGCTTCATGTCTTATGATCTTGTGAGCTGCCTAACATGATCAAGATCGATTATTGTACTGCTATGTGATGTGTTTGCTGGGATCCGATGGATTATAAAGTTATGATCAGATTGTGCATGATTCTTATATGTTGATTTATGTTCTTGCATGCTCTCCGATGTGCGTAGTTACTTTGGCCAAGTGATTGTGTGTATCTCCAAGAGAGAGTATTTATGCTAGATAGTGGGTTCATGCCCCCTTTTGTTCCTGGGCATGAGTGACAGAAACGTCTAAGGGCGAGGGTGTGCTGTTGCTACTAAGGGTAAAACAGCGGTGTTAAAGTCTATTTTGATATTTAATATTGCTTACTTCATGCGCTTTACTTAATGCAAATGTCTGTTGCTTGCAACTTAATACTGATGGGTGACAGGCTGGATAGCGATCCCACGGTGGACTTTTTAGACAAAGATGCAGTTGGACTCAACGGTCTTTGTTCATTGTCGTGATGCCTATTTAAATATTATCATGTTCTCTTTGTCATAGCTAGATTAAGTTTGTGTTATAATCTTTTCAATTACCCAGCTGTAATTTGTTTACCCATCATATGAATGTTCTATTTACTCGAGAGACTCCACTAGTGAACCCATGGCCCCCGGTCCATCTTTTTACATTGATTGCAACCTTTATTCATCACTTTTCACCATCATTACTCCTCTGGTCCATTTTTATATTTCATCTATTTCACTATACAATTAACCGCTTTGTTTTCTGCGAGACCGGAGAGATTGACAACCTTTCCGCCGTTGGGGGCAAAGTATTTTGGTTGAGTGTGTGCAGGTCTGTTGAAGATTAAGCGCCAGAGATCTTCAACATTCACTTTGTTGTTGATTTCAAGGTCCTACTGGTTCGATAAACCTCGGTTCGTTATCGAGGGAAAACTGCTGCTTGCTACATCTCCGCCTTCGCTTGGGGCACCACCCAACTCTTCATCAGTAGCAATCAAGCCCTGCTCGCGGAGATCTACACCATCATCACCACTACACCGTCATGCTGCTGAGTTTCATCTAGCCACGTCTACCTCGTTTGCCGGATCAAGGAGTGGACGTCTTCATCAAGCTGAACGTGTGGATACCGCGGAGGTGCTGCTCGTTGTGGCGCTTCGATGGATTGGATCTCGAGGATAATACATCTCCTCGTGACTAGATATGTCTAGTTGCGAGGATCGACTAGCCAACCCCTGCACCGACAAAACGCGTTTGATCGTTCTTCAAGGGTAAGAGATTGGATCTCCTTCTCGCTACTTGCATCTAGTAGATTTAGATCGTTGGGTTTCTTCCGCTTGTTTCGTAGGAAATTTTTTGTTTTCTATGCAACGACCCCTTCAGTGGTATCAGATCCTAGATCTATTCGTAGATGTTGGTGCGATTAGAACACAAGGAGTTGTGGGCGTTGATATTTTATGTTGCTACCTTCTCACGTGCACTTTGTATCTTGATGGTATGGTGAGATTGAAGCGGCCCGGACCAACCTTACTCGTCCGCGTACGAGAGACCGGTTCCATAATTGACATGCAACTTGTATTGCATAAGTGGCTAGCGGGTGTCTGTTTCTCTTGCTATAGTGAGATGCAATTTTCAATGGAAGGCCTTTAAAAAGGATGAGTAAATAAGCGACCATTATATCACCGTTGTGGTTTTGCGTAGATTAGAACGGTTCTATCTCTTTGACCCAAGCCACGTAAAAATTGCAGAAACAAAGTAGAGGACATCTAACTTGTTTTTGCAGGGTTTGTGATGTGGTATGGCCAATATGTGATTTGTGATAAATGTATGCAATGATCATGTTTGTAATTTTTCACGACTTGCATGTCGATGAGTACGGCAACCGGCAGGAGCCATATGGTTGTCTATTATTTTATGTGACCTGCGTGTCATTGAATCACCATATAATTGCTTTACTTTATCGCTAAGAGTAGCACTAGTAGTAGTTGCAATAGTTGGTGGACACAACCATGATGATGGCGCCACAATGCTGGAAGTGATGGAGATCATGCCGGTGCTTTGGAGATGGAGATCAAAGGCACAAGAAGAAAGGCCATATCATATCACAATTTTGAATTGCATGTGATGTTAATCCTTTTATGCACCTTATTGCTTGCTTAGATGTGATCGTGACGGTAGCATGATAAGGTGATCTCTCACGTTAATATCAAGATAATAAAGTGTTCTCCCCTAGTATGCGCCGTTGCAAAAGTTCGTCGTTTTGAAGCACCACGTGATGATCGGGTGTGATAGATTCTATGTCCACATACAACGGGTGTAAGCCAGTTTACACATGCATGAATACTACGGTAGATCTTGACGAGCCTAGCATGTACAGACATGGCCTCGGGAACAAGGAACCGAAAGGTTAAACACGAGTCATATAAATGATATGATCAACACTGAGTTGTTCACCATTGAAGCTACATCACCTCACGTGATGATCGGTCGTGGTGTAGTGGATTTGGATCATGTGTCACTAAACGACCAGAGAGATGTTAAGTTTAGTCAGATTTCATATAGTAATTTGATTAATATGAACGAAAATTATCATAAACAAGTGTCCTAAGAAAATGTCTTTGCACAATCCTTGTAGATCATGGCCGACTACAGTAGTATGTTTCTTGCTGAGGAGCTGCATCTCGATGGGTCAAACTTTGCTGAGTGGTACATGCGTCTGAGAGAAGTCCTACACACCAATAATGAGCTCTACGTGATAGATGAACCTTTAGAAGAATGCCCTGATGTTTCTGCAAACTATGAGGAGTACATGGAGTGGTACGAACAAAAGACCACCTACTTGGAAGTCGAGTGGTTGATGTGCATCTTCATGGATTCTTACCTTGGTAGACAATTTGGCAACTTGAGCGCAATGGAGATTGTCGATGAGCTGAAAAGTCGGTGCATAGCACAAGTTAGAATTGCAAGGTTTGAATGTTTGGATGAATTTCTTTCAACCAAGATGGAAGAAAACACTTGCTTGGAAAACCACCTGAGGAGGATGCATAGGATATATTATACTCTGGTGGATGTTTGGAACCACGAGATGACTGACGAGATGGCGATAGATGGGGTGTTGCGCTCGCTTCCCCCCAGCTATAAGAATTATGTCAGGGACTATGTCGTGGGAAGAGATCCGATCACTTTCTGTGAGTTTGTGTCTCAACTGCGTCATGTCAAAGTGGAACCCATAGCAGGAGAAGTAGTCAATGCAGAAGGTATATATTTTGATATATATAAGTTATAAAAGTTTAATGTTCAAGTTTACACTTGTGACAAATGACTAAGTATTTGATACTTGTACTGTTTTATGAAAACAGGGCCTACCGTCTGAGAAGTGTAATGGATGAATTGAGTGGATATCACGGGATGATGGCAATCAAGGAGTTGGTGCTGGCGATGTTTCACTTCTACATTTATCGTTTTGATTAGAGGATTTGAAAAAAAAAATTTAATCGAATTAAGTGTGATCTTTAAATTAGTGTGTCTCGGTTTGTGAGACGGTTGTTCATGTTAAGGACAAGTGGTTGTTCTATTTTCATGAGTAATTCTTTTTGGTGATCACATTTCGATTATGAGATTATTGTCCTTGATGTGAATCTAAACGATGACTAGTTAAACATTTATAAAATATAGGACATACTAAAACCTCCAAACACATAATAATGACAATTGTTTTAGTCATGCCAAATATTGAATAAAACATTTTGATGTTTAAATCAATGCGCCTTGACATAAGGGACATGACTAAAATGCCATCTTTCAGAAGGGTGCAAATAATTGTTGGAAATAAACGCAAGTGTTGTTTTGTATTTTTAGCGAATAGAAGTTATTATTTTGTGTGCTCCATCATAAATGATATGAGTGAATAGATGTATTTATTCGAGTTATGATATTTGATGAGATCGAATAAAATTCTGGAGTTAAGGATGTTTGAGTTAACAACAAATTTTGAGTCTTTTCGATTTGATCAAAAGAAACAAAATATTTTGAGTTATTGTTTTAGTATGAAGACTTGTGCAAAGTGTTTTCACAAATTACAATATTTAGAATTTATTCAAAAGGGGTTTTGATGCGCACTAAATGTTGTAATCACGTTGTGTGGTCTTACAAAAGGGAGTTTTCGAATTAAGGATTTATTTAAAGCATTTGGATTTATTTTGATAACACTCCGTTTAGAAATAAGGGTCTATGTATGATTCGTGTATATTTTTCATATGAGTTATGAGAAAGAAGGTTTCATTAATTATGAGATAATTAGAGACTATTGCGAATAATGTTCTAGTATATTCATAAGTGTGACTATGAATGTGATTCCACAATATGAGACTAAAAGGGGCAAACCAATTTGGTGGTTTTGCTAAGTATTTTAGTGGTTTATCGTGAAATTTTTTCATTGATAAAAGAATTGCTGGAATAAATTGAGAAGCTAAAACCTTGCCTGTTTATGTATCAATTGGCAGATATGTAAAGTGCTCTGTTGGTTAAAACTTGACACATGAAGGAATTAATGATGGTGATCATTGAATTTTGAATTCAGGTTTTTCAAGAGAAGTAGGATTCAAGAATATTAAAGTTTGTCATGTTACAAAAAATAATATTCATGATTTATTTGTCATGTTTTGGAAACAAGGCATACATACGAAACTACAAAGAAGAAATAGGAGCCTTCAATACGAAAATGACTGAGAGTCATCCTAAGTTAAGTTTAAATCACAAAGTAATTGTTACTTGATTTTGTGAAAATAATGTTTTCACATATTTATTTTGCAAAGGGTTTGTAAAGAATAAATAAAACTTAAAACTAGCAAAGTACTAGTGTTTCGTATATGAGTTCTCGAATTTTAAGAGTTAAGAATTTTTGGAGGTGTCCAAAGTATCGAGAAAGTGCATGAAGAACTGAGTGAGATCTAATTAAAATATGTGGTGACATATATTAAGTGAGAGCAGAAACTAATTTCCATAATAAAACATGTGGAGACATGATTTTGAGTGGGAGCTAGTAAATCATTATTAGGTCAAATATAGAGATAACATATTTCTAAGTGGGAGCCAGAGTGTTTTCCCAATTTTTAATATGTGTATGGAATATATTTGAGTGGGAGTTTACAACATCTTGTTTGTGTGAAATGGTGATTTCATAAATGTTGTAAATGAGTCATGAACCAGCATGCAACTTATGAAGTTAGTTTTGTTTGAACGTCAAATATCTATGGAGATAGATGTAAGCATTATATCAAGATGTTTAACTTAAGTGAGAATTTTGAAGGAGTTCAAAATAGAACAAGAAAAGAAATGTTCATTTGCTTGTGAGAAATAAGTAAAACATTGAGTTAATAACTCAGTAAAGAAATAATGGTTGAAGGATATGGTAGTACTCGCTATGAATTGTTCATAGGTTTAAACATATAAGAACCATAATTTTTGTATTTGCTAAAATGTGACCCAAGTTCTTGGTTAGAAGAACGTGTTGTGAATGAGGAGTCTTTTCAACATGAAGATGAGTTAACTGAATCTAGAGATTGGTTGACTTGGTTGAAGTCATGACACCAAACTGGATTTGAAATCTCATACATGCAATAGCACAGCGACAGCATGGTCGAAAATATAGAAGTGACTTTGGATAGCACTGTCGATTTGTTGAGTCCACAACATATAGGAGTATATGATTAATTCAAGGATTAAAAGATATAATATTTTGGTTTGAGAAATTTTATTTCAAGATTGAGTGAGTTCCGGGTGCACATGCTATGTGAAAGTTCTTTTGACTGATCATACATCATGTAGGCATAAAAGGGAAACGAAAGTCTCACTCTGTAACCAAATATATTATATTCGTCATATGATGATGAGGTTTATCATGTGCTGATATGAGGTTTATCATATGATGATAAAGTAATGTCAAAGTAGGCAACATTAACGTTTTACAAAGAACATGTAGAACTATATGGTACAGAACTTAGAGGATAGAACCTCTTCCACGAGCAAACATGATCAACACTGAGACATCATGGGTGTTGAATCGAGGAAAATGTAAACTAGATTATTGACTCTAGTGCAAGTGGGAGACTGTTGGGAATATGCCCTAGAGGCAATAATAAAATGGTTTATTAGCATATTCATGTTTATGATAATAGTTTATTATCCATGCTAAAATTGTATTAATCGGAAACATAATACATGTGTGGAATATAAACAACCAGGTGTCCCTAGTAAGCCTCTGAAGGACTAGTTCGTTAGTCAAGAGTTGGTTAAGGTTTACTAACCATAGGACTTGTTATAGTCACTTGATAACAGAGTCATATCATTGGGTGAATGATATGATGGACAAGACCTAAATAATAAAGAGTTGCAATTGATCGTCACAATGTTTTTCATTGCCAACACTTTTAGTATATGCCAAGTATAGTTTCCTTAGACCATGAGATTACGTCACTCCCGTTTACTGGAGGAATGCTTTGTGGACATCAAACGTCACTTCGTAACTGGGTGATTATAAAGATGGCTTTCAGGTATCTCCGATGGTAGGTTGTTGGGTGACATGAATCAAGAGTGGGATTTGTCCCTCCATGTGACGGAGAAGATATCTCTAGGCCTTCTCGATAATGTAGCATCATAAAGTCTGCAGACATGTGATTAGGTGGTAATCATGGAGATCCTATATTACGGACGAGTAAAGAGAACTTGCCGGTAACGAGATTAAACTAGACACGGGGATGTCGACGATTAAATCTCGGGCAAGTAAAATATCGTGAGACAAAGGGAATCGTATGTGAGATTAATTGAATCTCCGACATCGTGGTTCAATCGATAAAGAGTTTCGTTGATTGTGTAGGAATTAATATGGACATCCCGGTCCCGCTATTAATTATTGATAGGATCATGTCTACACATTCTCGAACCCGTAGGGTCACACACTTAACGCTCCGATGAAGTTAGGGTTAACGATGAATTAAATGATAGAATGGACGAATGGTGATTCAGAGTCTCGGATGGGATCATAGACGTCATGAGGAGTTCCGGAGGAGTCCGGGGAATAAGATTCATATAAGGAAAGTGGTTTCTGGAGGTATCGGAAAAGTTTTGGAATATTTCGGTAGAGTACCGAAAGGTTCTAGAAAGTTCTAGAGGAGTCTAGAAGTGGGCCCACCTAAATTATGGGGCCCACATAGACCAAGGGGGTGCATCAACCACATGGGCTGTGCACCACCCATAGGCCCACATGGGCCTAGCCAGCCAAAGGGGAAAGGAGAGGAGGTGGAGTCCTAGGAGGACTCGACTTGCTTGGTGGGCAAGCAAGTCCTAGGGCCGGCCGGCCCTAGGCTTGCCTCCACCTATTTAAAGGGGTGGGGGGGTGTGGCACACACCAGAGGAGCTGCCCCAAGGAGCCCAAGCCGCACCACCACCTAGCCGCCACCCCTAAACCCTAACCCTAGCCGACCTCCACCTCTTGCCACTGCGCCACCCCTAGCCCTAGGGCTGGTGTGCCACCACCTCCTCCTCCTACTCTTGCTTGGCTTAGGTGAAGCCCTGCTCGTGGAGATCTACACCATCATCACCACCACACCGTCATGCTGTTGAGTTTCATCTAGCCACGTCTACCTCGCTTGCGGGATCGAGGAGTGGACGTCTTCATCGAGCTGAACGTGTGGATACCGCGGAGGTGCTGCTCGTTGTGGCACTTCGACGGATTGGATCGCGTGGATAATACTTCTCCTCGCGACTAGATACGTCTAGTTGTGGGGATCTCCTTCTCGATACTTGCATCTAGTAGATCTAGATCGTGGGGTTTGTTCCGCTTGTTTCGTAGGAAATTTTTTGTTTTCTGTGCAACGTCCCCCCTTCATCCTCATCATTGTGTCACGCACAACAACTGCTAACAACCACCACCTCCCTGCAGTAAGCCACTGCAAAGAAACGATGCTACCATACCTTGGCTCCACCGCCACTGGTCCCCCCAACCGGTGCGAACTCCAAAAAAACGATATCTTCAAGAGGGACTGCAACACACAAACACCGTCATCACTCTCCTAGGGGGGATCCGAGGTTTCTCTCAAAGCTGCCTCGCTGGACGCAGTTGCCACGGAGACTGCCATTCTGTCATAACCATTTCTCCCAAATTGCCTCACTGGACGCAGCTGCCATGGTGACTGGCATTCCGCCGTCACAAAAACCGCCATCCAGCACCGCTGGCTGAAGCCCCACCGACCATGCCAACACAGAGGAGACGGCCACCGGCACCCCCATGGAGCTTCCCAAACCCGCGAGCAAGCATTGTCCCACTATCAGCAGAGCCGCCCGCCACAAGACGCCGGCGGAGGCAACGATGTCGCATGTCGGAATCGGACACCGGAGAGTTCGGTGTCCTCCCCTGTCGATTGTTCGGAGGCGGTCGCGAGGAGTTCACCCATGGACGTGGTGCGTATCGAATTGTAACAGCCCCTGCTTTGTAATGAAAAGACGAAGAATTTTTCCACTTTTTGCATTCTTGTTTGCATCATGGCATGCATATGAAATTTGCTATTTCTAAACTACCAACATATGCAAGCAATTAAAATGGGGAGGCAAACTTCCCAAGCATCCAAACCAAATACATTTGCCCAACTTGTCAACCAAATCATTCTTGGACTTCAAAATTGTTTAGGAAGTTCCAAGTTTACCTTTTATAACCATTTCTCAAAATCCAAATATTTGCCCAATGAGAAATAAATTTGAGAATCCAAAATTGGTTCAATTCAAATCCTATTTTGAAATCAAGCTAAACCTTTCCAAAAATTCAAACTAAAATCAGGGGAGCTTCATTTTCATACTAGGAGCCTCCATGATTAATTTCATTATTTTTGGAAATTCATAAAAAATGACCTTATTGCAACAATATGAATAAATCTGAATGTAAACATTTTATTTTGAAGCCAAACTTTTTGTGAAGCTTCTACCTGTCAAGGGACGGCTTTATGAATTTTTGCAGATTTTATAGAAATGTCCTGGTGCCTCAATTAAATCATTAAAACTGCTGTTGGACCTTTTTGCAATTACTGGAATTTGAGCTAGGGGTTTTCGCAAAAATCTATTTTCACTTCTCCTCCACAGTGCCGACCATGGCCACTGGCGCCATGCCGTGGCCATACCGCACACTGCCGGTCCCCTCCCTGCCGTGCAGGAAGCCAAGACGACGCCACGACGACCTGGACGCCCACCTGCCTCCATTTCCCACCTTTCTCTCTCTTTCTCTCCCTCCCGTGCTCCTCCCGCGCTCCTCCATTTGCCGCCGTGGTGCCAAGCTCGCATCCGTCGTCTGGGGCCGTCCCGTGCAGATCGACGTCGGTAAAGACCTCCGCCGGGTCCCTCTCTCCCTCCACGCCGAAGTAATTGAGTCGCGGTGGCCGCAATCGCCGACGGCGTCCTCGACTTTGCCCGCATCGGCCGTGCTCCGCCGAGCACCCTCACGTCGCTGCCAGGCCTCCCCTCCGTCGCCGATCACGGCCTCGAGCTCAGGGTGAGCAACGTGTCCTTCCTAGCACTCTCCCGCGCCCCCTTTTCCCTCCTCGCCGTCGTTTGACCACCGCGGCCGCCGGCGTCACAATCCCCGTGAGCCCGGCCTGGGCTCCAGCCTGACCGGCCACGAGGCCGGATGGCTCGGGCCAGTGCCCAGCCTGGACGCCCGACCTGGCTTAGCTTGGGCCGACACGAGGCTGGTGGCTTCGGCCACACCCCCGGCCTCCTAGCCCAGCCTGAGCCGGCCAAAGGCCGGTTGCTTCGGGCCACCCCCCGGCCTGCAGCCCAGCCTGGCCGGCACAAGGCCGGCCTGTCTGCAGTTTTCTTTTTCCCTTTTGGAAAATAAATGAATTTAAACAATTTATATCTATTTGTTTAGTGCTTCAAAAATTGCAAATTAAAAATCAATTTGTTCAGAAAAACAAAATCTATCTGTTGGTAGCATTGTTTTGTCCTTTTGAATAAATAATCCTGCTGTTTATTTAAGAATTCCTCGAATGGTTTAAATAATACCAAAATTGGGAAAATCATAATTCGATAAATATTTGGCCAAAAATTATAAATAAGATATCAATGTGATCAACACTTCAAATGCTATCAAACCATGCACTTATCACATCATGATCACAAATATTTATTTGATGTTATTCATAATTTGGTTAAAAGAATTAAATCCAATTAATTATTTAATTCGCTATTTATTCTTCGATAATTGGAAATTCACAAATGAGGTACCAAAATGATCGGAAGAACAAACCCTATCCAATCATATCATGATCATGCATATTTGAGCCACTTCTCTAATAATGTAATAATTTATAAATAATGTGGTCACTAAGATAAATATGGGGTTGTTCCAAATAATTGCACTAATTATTTGGAACTCCATTTAATTTGTTAAATAAATTAAATGTGGTATCTTTGCATCAATTTGACATGTCATCATGTGATTGAGCATTGCACCTTGTGTTCGTGTGATTTAATTGTTCTTTTGTATTATTTTTGGGTATCGATAGATTACGGAGTTGAGGTCACCCCGACCTATCCCGACGAGCAGTACTACACGCCCCGGCAGCAAGGCAAGAGATAACCTAACCTTCTTGGCATCTAGAATCCTATTGCTTTATAAATTTATTTTATCCACCATAATAATTTTATGCGATTCCAATGACAATTTGTGGTCAATACTAGAGTATCCTATGAATGCATGTTTTTTCCCCCAAACCAATACATGTATCCCTACCTATGAACCCTAGGTTTGATGTATTGGCCGGAGACAAGTTAAAATTGTTGCTATACATGCTTAGCTATGCTTAGCCATGCTTAGTCGAATTCTAATTATGTCCGTTGATTAAATTCCATATTGTTGATTGATGATGGAATGTTCGGACCTGATGGTTACTTGTGGTGTATAATTAAATTGCTAAAAGGCTTGGATGAGTTGCCATCGGTGATGGTGTTTTGTCCCATTCTTGCCCCTAGGTGCGAGTTCTTTACCTCTTGAACCAAGATTAGCGTGCTTCCAATGGTGGGGACATATGGAATCCCCTTTAACTAAATAACTTGTGCGGGCGTATCCAAGGGTCCTCTAGTTCGGTTTTCCATTTGCGTGTGAGTGTGTGGGTGGAAAAAGGAATGATGAGGATGGTGGTGTTTAGGATGTGGCGATGGGGCAGGGTGCTGAAATAGGCACTGAACCTGTCCTGTGGCCACAGATGACTCTTGGATAGTCTCACGCGAGGTAAAGGTTTAACCGCGCCCACTTGCCGGCCTTCCCCGGAAGAGGGCCAATCAGGTGAGCCGGACGGTACCGGTGGGTAAATTAGTACACCCCTGCAGGGTAAATCTTTTCGAAAAGCCGTGTCCGCGGTTATGGACGACTTGGAAATAGAAGATAAGATCATAGAGAACCTTAACTTAATTGATATGGCAGCTAAAGGTTGCATAATCAGCGTGTGTTAAAGGTTCATTTCCTCGAGGGTGATTCGAGGGGGTTCCTTGGTGGAGACGAGTTGTGGTTGGTTACAAAAGGGTTCGATGAGAACCAAGATGAAAGTTTACTCTCTTACCCCTTTTATGAAAACTGTTCTGAGTAGACGATGCCATTGGTCAATCATGTTTTTAGTAATGAAAACTAGCTTTATGCAAAACAACTACTTATACAGCTTTAGAGCCTCCGTCAGCATTGGGCCTATATCGCCCTACTAAACTTGCGAGTAAGTCATACTCAGTCTCTCTTTGCTGCCTTTATATGTTTGTTTCAGAGGAGGACGACACCGAGAAGCTAGGTGGGTTCTTCGTGGACGTCGACTAGTAGTCCGGGGTTCCCAGGTGGCAGCTTGGGACCATGGAACAAGCTGGCTGGGATTATTTATCTGTAGGCCTCTTAGGCCATAATTTGCATCTTGTTGTTAGACAACACTACCTCGCTTCCGCTTGATGAATTGTTCGGTCTGTGACCTTTTGTGTGTAATATTTGTATCTTCCTCATATATGAGTTGCTATATGAATCTTTGTGTCGTAGAGTCTGTGATGTGCCAGTTGTTCCACAAGTCTTGATCTCTTAACTATACGTGATAGCTATGTCTGAGCTTATGGCATGATCGAGGTGTTGTGTGCCGATGATCCATTCCGAGCACACCTGCCAAAGGTTTTGGCCTGGGATTGGTAAACCCAGTAACCTTCGATTGTGTAGCATGACCGGTTGCACATAGCTTCACTGTATAGTTCTGGGGTCGGGGCGTTACAAGTTGGTATCAGAGCAGGACTGCATGTAGGAAACCCTTTCTATTGGTCGATGTCGAGTCTAGTTGAAAATTATTTATAACCTAAAAATGAGTTGTGAAAACCTTCTTAGGATTTTTTTACTCCTCATCCAACTCGCTCTACTCTGATTCTTATCTCTATTTGTTTTAAGCTTGGTGTCAAGTTTAGGGTCTCGGGGTTTGGGTTCTTACCGTCCATTTATGTCTCGAGTCCGTTATATCCTTTTGCTATCGCCACGATGACGTGATGTCATCCGTGGTTGCCTAAATCTGTTTCTGTGTTTTTGCCATCTTCAATATCCATATTTGGAAGCACTCTAATGATCCATCCTAACCGTTGAAGACGTTTACTAACTATGTCATTGTTCCAAACCTTCAGAATGGCTCCTACCCGTAGTGGGGAACAAGGAAATCCTGATGCACCGCCGCCACCCTCAATGGCGGAGGTTCTGATGGCCATTGAGCAAAACCGCCTGCGCAACGAGCATCTACTCGAGCAGTTAGTGCAGCAAGGGGCAAGGAGGAACAACGACTGCACCACTCTCACCGAGTTCTTGCGGTCCCAACCTCCTACCTTCACCGAAGCTAAGGAGCTGCTTGAGGCGGATGATTGGCTCCAGGCTCTTGAGCGCAAGTTTGCCGCTCTTCACGTTCCGGTGGCGGAACAAGTCAATTTCGCCACCTACTTGCTGAATGGAGCCGCCGGATCCTGGTGGGAGAGCCACGTGTCAATGTTTGACGCGAGCCATGTCTTCACTTGGGCGGATTTCCGCGCCGCTTTCCGTGCGGCGTACATTCCCAATCCCATCATGGACCTCAAGAGGAGGGAGTTCCTGGATCTAACCCAGGGACGCATGGATGTCCAAGCTTATGGGTGAGAATTCAACCACCTCTCGCGTTACGCCCCTCGGGACGTGACAAATGATGAGGACAAGCAATATCTCTTCCGCAAGGGGCTCGCACCTCGGCTCCGCTACGAGCTCCTACCCTTCAAGTTCCAGTTCTACCAGGAGCTCTACAACCAGGCTCTCACTATGGAGCAGGGTAGGAAGGAGCTGGAGGCTTCCAAGAGGCCAGCTCCAGCTGACAACCAGAGCTCCTCTGCCTCTGAGGGAAGAAGCGCAGGGTCTTTGTGCCCTTCAGCGCTGTGCCTCGTGCACCTTCCGCGCCAAGGCCTTCAGGGTTCAGGCCACCTCCGCCTCGCCCAGCTACTTCGACCTTGGCTTCGGCTGGAAGTGGCTTCCGCCCTCAACTGCCTCCTGCACCGCCGGGGCTCACTTGCTACCACTGTGGCGAGCCGGGTCACTGCTCCTGGGAGTGTCCCCAGAAGGCACCGGCTACCGCGACACCAGCACCAGCACCCTCTACCCCAGCCGCCAAGGACATGACCGTTAGCCGTGGCTGCCTGAACCACGTCTCGGCTGAAGGAGTCGAAGAGGACCCTGGAGTTCTTATGGGTACGCTTCGAATCAATGCATATCCAGCTTCAGTATTATTTAATTCTGGAGCCTCGCATTCATTCATATCCATATCATATGCACACAACCATCAAATACCGTTTGCAAATATGGACTCCCCGTTAGTGGTCAAGACCCCAGGCTCTAGTTAGCATACAAATTGGATAGCTCCTGAGGTTCAAATTTCCGTAGGGTCAATACCCTTTCCGTTCTCCTTGATAGCCCTGAAGTCAGATGGTATCGATGTTATTCTGGGTATGGACTGGTTAGTAAAGTATCAGGCCAACCTAGATTGTGCTGCCAAGACTGTCACCTTGAGGCATCCCATTTACGGGCTAGTGCGTTACTGGTCCCCAACATCTGCAACTCCATCCGCAGCCACCCCTCTCTCTCCGGAGCTCAGCTTATATTTTATGGAAGGGACCACCCCACCTGAAATGCATGAAGTGGCAGTGGTGTGTGATTTCCCCGATGTTTTTCCAGAGGAATTGCCTGGCATGCCACCTGATCGCAATGTGGAGTTTGTGATTGAGTTGGTTCCGGGAACTGCCCCCATTTCCAAAAGGCCCTACCGCATGCCAGCGGAAGAGCTGACTGAATTGAAGAAGTAACTTGATGAGCTGCTGGAAAAAGAATTTATCCGGCCGAGTAGCTCGCCATGGGGCTGCCCGGTCATCTTTGTCAAGAAGAGGGATACAAATGTTCCTCGTCTGGTTGTTGATTGCCGCCCTCTAAATGCGGTGACCATCAAGAACAAATATCCTATTCCCAGAATAACTGACTTGTTCGATCAGCAGGCTGGTGCAACGGTATTCTCCAAGATGGATCTGAGGTCAGGCTACCATCAGATTAAAATCCGAAAGGAGGATATTCCGAAGACGGCTTTCACTACTCGCTATGGCCTATATGAGTACACCTTCATGTCCTTCGGCCTCACAAATGCTCCGGCTACATTCATGAGGCTGATGAACTCCATCTTCCACGAGTACCTCGACAAGTTTGTCATAATTTACATTGATGACATCTTGGTCTACTCCAAAACCGAAGACGAACATGCTGAACATCTTCGGCTAGTTCTGACCAAGCTTCGTGATCACCGCCTCTATGCCAAGTTCTCCAAGTGTGAGTTTTGGCTAAAGGAGCTCATCTTTCTCGGTCATGTGGTGTCAGCTGCTGGAGTAGCGGTGATAACAGACAAGATTCAGGCAGTCCTGGATTGGCCAACTCCCAAGTCCGTCAAAGATATCCGAAACTTCCTTGGATTGGCGGGTTATTACCGCCGATTCATCGAGGGCTTTTCCAAGATAGTTAAGGCACTGGCTGACCTCCTAAAAAAAAGCAATTTGTGTGGTCAGACAAGGCGGAAGAAAGTTTCCAAACTCTCAAGGTCAAGCTCACCACCACTCCGGTGCTTGTCCTTCCCGACACAGACAAGGACTTTGTCGTCTATTGTGATGCATCACTCCAAGGCTTGGGCTGTGTTTTGATGCAAGAAGGCCATGTCGTCGCCTATGCTTCCCGCCAACTCAAACCACATGAGCAAAATTACCCAACTCATGATTTAGAGCTTGCCGCCGTGGTTCATGCTCTGAAGCAATGGAGGCCCTACCTGTTGGGAAACCGTTGTGAGATCTACTCTGATCATCAAAGTCTGAAGTATCTTTTCACCCAGCCGGACCTGAATCTCAGATAGAGGAGATGGTTGGAATTAATCAAAGATTATGATGTGAACCTTAACTATCAACCCGGCAAGGCAAATGTCGTGGCTGATGCTCTGAGCCGCAAATCTTATTGCAATATCCTGATGATTGAAAGGTCTCAACCTGCTCTCCACGAGGAATTTGCTCGGTTAAATCTGGAGATTGTCCCCTCCCGATATCTAGCTAACCTCGAGATCAAATCCACTCTTGAGGATGAAATCAAGGCCACCCAGTATAGCTGGCCATGGGCAGCCCGGCCCGGCCCGACCTGGCCCGAAAAAGCCCGACCCGGCCCGGCCCGGCTGTGCCATCGGGCCGGGCTCGGGCCTGTATTTCGGGCCCAACGGTTGGGCCGGGCTGGGCTCGGGCTTAAGAAAAACAGAATTTAGGCTTCTATCGGGCCGGGCCAGTCGGGCTTTGGTCGGGCCGGGCCGAGCTCGGGCCCGATTTTTGTGGCCTGACAACCTGGCCGGGCCGGACTCGGGCCTAGCTTTTCTGCGCCGGGCTTTTTTTAGGCCCGGCCCGAGCCCGTCCCGGCCCGAAAAATGGCTAGGTCTACCGCCCAGCAACATGATGCTGGCATCCGCAAGATCAAAAAGAATATTGCAAGTGGGAAGGCCAAGTGTTTCTCCGTTGATGATTCCGGGGTTGTCTATTTTGGGAACCGTCTTGTGGTGCCCAAGACAGGAAATACCAAGCAGTTGATACTCCAAGAAGCCCATGAATCTCCCATATCCATCCATCCTGGTAGCACCAAAATGTACCAAGACCTCCGCCCCAAATTCTGGTGGACTCGCATGAAGCGGGAAATTGCCAAATATGTTGCTGAATGCGATGTCTGTCGCCGAGTGAAGGCTGAACATCAAAGGCCAGCTGGTACCCTCCGCCCCATAGCCATTCCCGAGTGGAAATGGGATGAAGTTGGTATGTATTTCATCACTGGGTTTCCAAAGTCACAAAAGGGCAACATGCCATCTGGGTCATCATCGACCGTTTGTCAAAGGTCGCCCACTTGCTTCCGGTCCGTGATGATATTCGAGCAAGCCAACTTGCGGATTTGTATATCACCTGGATTATTCCTTTGCACGGGGTTCCTCTGAGGATCATCTCCAACCGTGGAAGCTTATTTGTGTCCAAATTTTGGCAAAGTTTCCAGACGACTCTCGGAACCCGTCTCAACTTCAGCACCGCCGATCATCCTCAAACCTACGGTCAAACTGAAAGGGTGAACCAAGTTCTTGAGGACATGCTTCGGGCTTGTGTCATCTCCTTCGTTAAGGATTGGGAAAAAGTACCTCCCTCTCGCCGAGTTCTCCTACAATAACAGCTATCAAGCCAGTTTGCAAATGGCTCCCTTTGAGGTTCTCTATGGGAGAAAATGCCGGACTCCTCTAAATTGGTCTGAAACCGGAGAGAGGCCACTCTTCGGTCCTGAAGAGGTCCACTATGAAATTGGTGACAAGGCCTATCTTCGAGTCTCTCCTCTCCGAGGCGTTCATCGCTTTGGGATCAAGGGCAAATTGGCACCTCGCTATGTTGGCCCTTTCACCGTCCTAGCCAAGCGAGGAGATCTATCCTATCAACTCGAACTACCCGCCAACTTCCCGGATGTGCATGATGTGTTTCATGTCTCCCAACTCCGGCGTTGCTTTAAGGATCCAATCCGTGGTGTTGATCATGAGACGTTGGATATCCAAGAGGACTTGACTTACCGTGAGCATCCTATCCGCATCTTGGATGAAGCGGAGAGGAAAACCCGCAACAAGACTATCAAGTTCCTAAAACTCCAATGGTCGAACCATTCCGAGGAAGAAGCCACATGGGAGCGAGAAACTAGCCTTCGTAAGGAATACCCCGCCTTCTTCACTCCAGCCTAGAATCTCGGGACAAGATTCCTGTAAGGGGGGTAGAATTGTAACAGCCCCAACTTTGTAATGAAAAATACGAAGAATTTTTCCACTTTTTGCATTCTTGTTTGCATCATGGCATGCATATGAAATTTGCTATTTCTAAACTACCAACATATGCAAGCAATTAAAATGGGGAGGCAAACTTCCCAAGCATCCAAACCAAATACATTTGCCCAACTTGTCAACCAAATCATTATTGGACTTCCAAATTGTTTAGGAAGTTCCAAGTTTACCTTTTAAAACCATTTCTCAAAATCCAAATATTTTCCCAATGAGAAATAATTTTGAGAATCCAAAATTGGTTCAATTCAAATCCTATTTTGAAATCAAGCTAAACCTTTCCAAAAATTCAAACTAAAATCATGGGGAGCTTCATTTTCATACTAGGAGCCTCCATGATTAATTTCATTATTTTTGGAAATAAATAAGTGCTTCAAATAAATGCATTTTGCAATTTATCAAAAATGACCATATTGCAACAATATGAATAAATCTGAATGTAAACATTTTATTTTGAAGCCAAACTTTTTGTGAAGCTTCTACCTGTCAAGGGAAGGATTTATGAATTTTTGCAGATTTTATAGAAATGTCCTGGTGCCTCAATTAAATCGTTAAAACTGCTGTTGGACCTTTTTGCAATTACTGGAATTTGAGCTAGGGGGGTTTTCGCAAAAATCTATTTTCACTTCTCCTCCACAGTGCCGACCATGGCCACTGGCGCCATGCCGTGGCCATGCCGCACGCTGCCGGTCCCCTCCCCTGCCGTGCTGGAGGCCAAGACGACGCCACGACGACCTGGACGCCCACCTGCCTCCATTCCCCACCTTTCTCTCTCTTTCTCTCCCTCCCATGCTCCTCCATTTGCCGCCGTGGTGCCGAGCTCGCATCCGTCGTCTGGGGCCGTCCCGTGCAGATCGACGCCGGTAAAGACCTCCACCGGGTCCCTCTCTCCCTCCACGCCAAAGTAATTGAGCCGGGGTGGCCGCAATCGCCGACGACGTCCTCGACTTTTCCCGCCTCAGCCGCGCTCCGCCGAGCACCTGCACATCGCCGCCAGGCCTCCCCTCCGTCGCCGATCACGGCCTCGAGCTCAGGGTGAGCAACGCGTCCTTCCTAGCCCTCTCCCGTGCCCCCTTTTCCCTCCTCGCCGCCGTTTGACCACCGCGGCCGCCGGCGTCACAATCCCCGTGAGCCCGGCCTGGGCTCTGGCCTGACCGGCCACGAGGCCGGATGGCTCGGGCTAGTGCCCGGCCTGGACGCCCGGCCTGGCTCAGCTTGGGCCGGCACGAGGCCGGTGGCTTCGGCCACACCCCGGCCTCCTAGCCCAGCCTGGGACGGCCAAAGGCCGGTTGCTTCGGGCCACCCCCCGGCCTGCAGCCCGGCCTGGCCGGCATGTCTGCAGTTTTCTTTTTTCCTTTTTGGAAAATAAATGAATTTAAACAATTAATATCTATTTGTTTATTGCTTCAAAAATTGCAAATTAAATATCAAATTGTTCAGAATAACAAAATCTATGTGTTGGTAGCATTGTTTTGTCCTTTTGAATAATAATCTTGCTGTTTATTTAAGAATTCCTCGAATGGTTTAAATAATACCAAAATTGGGAAAATCATAATTCCATAAATATTTGGCCAAAAATTATAAATAAGATATCAATGTGATCAACACTTCAAATGCTATCAAACCATGCACTTATCACATCAGGATCACAAATATTTATTTGATGTTATTCATAAATTGGTTAAAAGAATTAAATCCAATTAATTATTTAATTCGCTATTTATTCTTCGATAATTGGAAATTCACAAATGAGGTACCAAAATGATCGGAAGAACAAACCCTATCCAATCATATCATGATCATGCATATTTGAGCCACTTCTCTAATAATGTAATAATTTATAAATAATGTGGTCAGTAAGATAAATATGGGGTTGTTCCAAATAATTGCACTAATTATTTGGAACTCCATTTAATTTGTTAAATAAATTAAATATGGTATCATTGCAAAAATTTGACATGTCATCATGTGATTGAGCATTGCACGTTGTGTTCGTGTGATTTAATTGTTCTTTTGTATTATTTTTGGGTATCGATAGATTCTGGAGTTGAGGTCACCCCGACCTATCCCGACGAGCAGTAGTACACGCCCCGGCAGCAAGGCAAGAGATAACCTAACCTTCTTGGCATCTAGAATCCTATTGCTTTATAAATTTATTTTATCCACCATAATAATTGCATGCGATTCCAATGACAATTTGTGGTCAATACTGGAGTATCCTATGAATGCATGTTTTTCCCCCAAACCAATACATGTATCCCTACCTATGAACCCTAGGTTTGATGTGTTGGCCGGAGACAAGTTAAAATTGTTGCTATACATGCTTAGCTATGCTTAGCCATGCTTAGTCGAATTCTAATTATGTTCGTTGATTAAATTCCATATTGTTGGTTGATGATGGAATGTTCGGACCTGATGGTTACTTGTGGTGTATAATTAAATTGCTAAAAGGCTTGGATGAGTTGCCATCAGGGATGGTGTTTTGTCTCATTCTTGCCCCTAGGTGCGAGTTCTTTACCTCTTGAACCAAGACTAGCGTGCTTCCAACGGTGGGGACATATGGAATTCCCTTTAACTAAATAACTTGTGCGGGCGTATCCAAGGGTCCTCTAGTTCGGTTTTCCATTTGCGTGTGAGTGTGTGGGTGGAAAAAGGAATGATGAGGATGGTGGTGTTTAGGACGTGGCGATGGGGCAGGGTGCTGAAATAGGCACTGAACCTGTCCTGTGGCCACAGATGACTCTTGGATAGTCTCACGCGAGGTAAAGGTTTAACCGCGCCCACTCGCCGGCCTTCCCCGGAAGAGGGCCAATCAGGTGAGACGGACGGTACCGGTGGGTAAATTAGTACACCCCTACAGGGTAAATCTTTTCGAAAAGCCGTGTCCGCAGTTATGGACGACTTGGGAATAGACGATAAGATCATAGAGAACCTTAACTTAATTGATACAACAACTAAAGGTTGCATAATCAATGTGTGTTAAAGGTTCATTTCCTCGAGGGTGATTCGAGGGGGTGCCTTGGTGGAGATGAGTTGTGGTTGGTTACAAAAGGGTTCGATGAGAACCAAGATGAAAGTTTACTCTCTTACCCCTTTTATGAAAACTATTCTGAGTAGACGATGCCATTGGTCAATCATGTTTTTAGTAATTGATGACGGGATTGATGAGAGTGTTCTTCTCCCTCAACAACGCCAACAAGTACTCTTGATACCCTGAAAGGAAGATAATATATTAGGGATAGGTTGAGCCTCCAAGTGCAGAGTATGTAGAAGTGGTAGTTTTTCCCCAAGAAGGTGACTCGAGGGTTTAATATCGAACTCTCGGGGAATCAGTAGTGTGGGTTTTATCTTCTTGTCCTTCTCTAGATTTCCTGCAAACAAAATAGATTGCTTTGTGCCCTCAACCTCACCAAGTGGTTGTCAAGCACTAGGTGTGAGAATGATACTAAGATGATAATGAATGCAAAACAGTAAATAAAAATGCAATGGTGGTGAATAAGTATGCAAGGATGATAGTAATGATGATGGATGGTATTTTTGGGGTTTTTATATGTGAATGCAAGAAGTAAAAGTGTTTTTGTATTTTCTGATTTTAAAATGGCTGAATGTGAAAGATGCTTAAAAGTGGTTGGAAAGTTGTTTCTTATGATTAAAAATGGACCGGGGTTCATGGTTTCACACATGCACTCTCTCTTTAATATAGTGTGGCAAATGAGTAGACATAGATTTAACATATGAGATTGCAAACAAGGTTAATGACATGTTACTAATTATATGGGCATCACGTCCTAACATAGAGACCTTTTGATTATTAGTCTCACTTATACTCCACCAAGATGTGAACTAAATCATGCACCTTAGTAATTAAGATAACATCAGAGTATAGCTTTAAGATTAATGACATGAAGTGAAAATAAACACATGATGGATCTAGTCTTAGGTAGAGGCATGTCACTCCTCCTACCCTACAACATGGTATTTTGGTTTATCCCTAGTGAGATAACAAAGTAAGGTAAACACCCAATGGATCATGATATTAAGTTGTCAGCTTATCACACTACTAGGAAACTAGCTATAGGTGGAATGCTATTTTGTGGCGCACCAATATTTCATGCGCCACTAAATTTTTTTTTGTGGCGCACCAGTTTCCATGCGCCACTAAAAGAAGACATTCTGTGGCGCATCTGGAGGACATGCGCCACTAAAAGAAGACATTCTGTGGCGCACCTTCCTCCATGCGCCACAGAAATTCTGTGGGCCCCACAACCAACGGCTGGCTTGCATCCTACGCCGCCTTTTTTGTGGCGCATGGAGCAAGGTGCGCCACAGAAATGTACATTTCTGTGGCGCATCTGGCCACATGCGCCACATAAATATGGTGGGCCCGGCACCAATGATTAGGGGCTGCACAATTCTGTGGCGCATGTGGACCCATGCGCCACAGAAAGTGACATTTCTGTGGCGCATGTGGTTCCATGCGCCACAGAATTGTGCAGCACTTTTTCACCACACGCACCCCCCCCAGTGGATCGCCTTTTCAGTTTTGCACGAAGTGAAAGAAAATGATAAAAAATTCAAAAAATAAAATCTTTTTAGATATAGGGAAGGTTTAGGGTCTAGTTGTTAGGAAAAATTTAAAATACACATTTTGACTTTTTTCCAAAAGTAGGTGAAAAAATATTAAAACGGCCATAACTTTTGCATACGACGTCGAAAAAATGCGTTTAATACCTTAAAAAAAACTAGAGAAAATTTCGGAACCGCCCTCAGTGCTCGCCCTGGCGCCATGCCGCCGCTCCTCGCCATCCCGCGCGCTGACTGCTCCCTCGGTGGATAAGGACCACGACGCCCACCTGCTCTCTCTCTCTCCCTCACCCGTTCCTCCTAGTTTTCCCCGAATCGAAACCCTAAACCTAGATCGACCGCTGCCGCCACTCGCCGCCGTCGCGCTTGCCGTCGTCTCCGGCCACCAGAGCGCGAGCTGAAGCCGCCGTCCGCTCCGCCTCGACCTTGGCTACCTCCCTGTGCACGGAATCGAGGAGGGACGCCCGAAATCGTCCCCGCTCTTTTCTTCCTCCCCGCCGACAACAACGCCCCGTCGAGCACCCCTCCGTCGTCTCCGTCTCCCTCTGCCCTCGTCATCGGCGGATTCGTGCTCCTGGTGAGCTGCTGGTCCTCCGGGACACCCCCGTTCTCCTCCTCTCTCACTAGTTCGCCGGGCCGCCGTAGCTAGCCTTAGAGCCGCCGTCGGTCGCCGTCGCTCTCGTCGCTCCGGCGACCAATAGCTAGCGGCGCCGCCACTAGTTGGATCTCCTCGGCGAGACGCGTCCAGCGCACCTTGTAGCACGTCATCGCGCGCCCCGCACTGTCGAGCACGTGCTCGACATTGCGCGCGGTCACCGCGCGCGCGCCGGTCGTGGCTCAAAACCTTTCGCCGGTACTACCGGGCTTTTAGCCAGAAGTACCGACCGTAAATAGTTTCGGTACTGGATAACTTCTGGTAATTCCCGGAAGTAGCCCGGAAGTTGTTCCGGAAGTACTGACATGACCGGTATTACCGAGCTCTTAGCCGGAAGTACCGACCGTGAGTAGTTTCGGTACTGGATACTTCTGTTAGTTTCCGGAAGTAGCCCGGAAGTTGTTCCGGAAGTACCGACATGACCGGTACTACCGAGCTCTTAGCCGGAAGTACCGACTCAACTAGGTAAAACTTGTGAAAATCATAACTTAATAACTATTAATCTAAATCTTGCAAATGATATACCAAATTGATCAGCAAATCAAAGGCTATCTAGTTATGCTAATTTCACATCATGACAACAAATTTTCCTTTGATGTTTATTCTTGAAATGGTTAAAATAATTAAAATTGAATAACTACTTAATTCACCATTTATTCATCATTACTCGGAAAATTGCAAACAAGGTACCAAAATTCTCAGGAGAACAATATCTATCTATTCATGTCATGTTCATGCATATTTAAACCACATTTTAGTAATGTAATAATTCATAAGCAATGTGGTCATTAAGTTAAATATGGGGTTGCTTCCAAATAATTGCATCAATTATTTGGCACTTGATGACGGGATTGATGAGAGTGTTCTTCTCCCTCAACAACGCCAACAAGCACTACTAGGAAACTAGCTATAGGTGGAATGCTATTTTGTGGCGCACCAATATTTCATGCGCCACTAAATTTTTTTTGTGGCGCACCAGTTTCCATGCGCCACTAAAAGAAGACATTCTGTGGCGCATCTGGAGGACATGCGCCACTAAAAGAAGACATTCTGTGGCGCACCTTCCTCCATGCGCCACAGAAATTCTGTGGGCCCACAACCAACGGCTGGCTTGCATCCTACGCCGCCTTTTTTGTGGCGCATGGAGCAAGGTGCGCCACATGCGCCACAGAAATATGGTGGGCCCGGCACCAATGATTAGGGGCTGCACAATTCTGTGGCGCATGTGGACCCATGCGCCACAGAAAGTGACATTTCTGTGGCGCATGTGGTTCCATGCGCCACAGAATTGTGCAGCACTTTTTCACCACACGCACCCCCCCCCCCCCCCGTGGATCGCCTTTTCAGTTTTGCACGAAGTGAAAGAAAATGATAAAAAATTCAAAAAATAAAATCTTTTTAGATATAGGGAAGGTTTAGGGTCTAGTTGTTAGGAAAATTTTAAAATACACATTTTGACATTTTTTCCAAAAGAGGGTGAAAAAATATTAAAACGGCCATAACTTTTGCATACGACGTCGAGAAAATTTCGGAACCGCCCTCACCAGGGTTTACCCGGTTGGACTTTTTTTAGATTCTCAAAATTCCAAACGAAAAAAAAGTTATGGCCAACAGAAGAATTTTTCCAGGAAAATAAAAAAAAAAAAATAATAAAAAAGACAATTTTGTGGCGCATATGTAGCCCATGCGCCACATAATTGTGGGATTCAAATTTTGAATCCCACCGACCCGCGCCCCCTTCTCCCTCCATTTCTCCTCTCCCCTATCTCCTTCTCTCATCCACTTCTCCCTCCACTTCTCCTCTCTCCCCTTCTTCTCCCTCCTCCTTCTCCTCTACTCCACATCTTCTCCCCTCCTCCTCTCCTCTCCTCCTCTCCTCCACATCTTCTCTCCTCCTCCTCCACCTCCGGCGACCTCCTCCATCTCCGGCGACTTCCTTCTCCACCCGGCGACCTCCTCCATCTCCGACGACTTCCTCCACCACCACCCCGGCGACCTCCTACTCCACCCGGTGACCTCCTCCACCCCGGCGACCTCCTACTCCACCCGGTGACCTCCTCCACCCCGGCGACCTCCACCACCTCCGGCGACCTCCTCCTCCATCCCGGCGACCTTCGGTGACCTCATCCACCACCCCGGTGACCTCCTCCTCCACCTCCACCTCCGACGACCTCCTCCGGCGACATCCTTCTCCTCCTCCACCATCTTCGGTGACCCCCATCCTCCACCCACGGCAACACGGCCTCCGACGAGCTCCGACAAAATTCCGGCGGCCAGATCTAGATCCAGATCTGGATCTAGATCTGGCCGCCCTTTTTTTTGAAATTCAAAAAAAATTCTGTGGCGCACGGTAGTGGGATGCGCCACTGAAATATTTCTGTGGCGCACGGTAGTGGGGTGCGCCATAGAATCTTGACATTTCTGTGGCGCACCACCGGCGTGCGCCACAGAAATATAATTTAGTGGCGAGAATTCTGTGGCGCATCCCACTTTTTCCAGGATGCGCCACAGAATTCCAAAAAGGTGCGCCACTAATAGGCCTTTCCCTGGTAGTGTCACTTCACCACCCCCGTTACTCCAACTAATGCACACGTTCCCCCACACACGCTCTCATAAACATGCTTGATCATATAAAGGATACAAGAACGGGGTACATAATATCCATCTACTTTCATAACTGAAATATAACATTGCAATCTCAACATATATTAACTCATATAAAGATCCACCACAATGGTAATACAACGGTGACCGTAATCATGTTCAGCAGCTCATACGGTGCTAATTAGTGAAGCTCAAGAGAGAGAGATATACATATGCTACTACCACAAACCCATAGTCCAGAGGTGGACTACTCCCTCTTCATCATGGAGACGGTGGAGATGTCGATGGAGAAGGAGACCTCTCCGGCAGGGCTCTGCCGGAGTGTCCCCCCTCCAATCTGCAGCCTCCTTGTCTCTGTTTCTTGTTTCCCTTCTGTGGCGGCCCTCCTTTCGAAAAACGTCGGGGGACCCTTTATATAGGCGTTTTTTAGGTCACGAGGATGCTTCTGGGCGAAGGATCTACGCAAACGGGGCCACGAGGGATGAATTAGGTAGGCCCACGCGGCCTGGTACTGTAGCCATGTGGGGCCCCCTATTTTGGCCCTCCGGCCTCCTTTCGCTTGCTTCCTTCGCTCCAATGTCTTCCTCCTTCCAAAATAATGACCCTCGTAAATTTATAGCTCATTATGACGTCGTTAAGGTCCTGAAACAAATAAAGAAAGAAATAGGGGTTTTTTGCCTGCGCAGGATTAATTCCATAAAAAGGGGAAATCATTATTAATTACCAAAAATCATTAAATAACAATAATATACCCCTTATATGATGCAAATATGAATGGAATATAAGTATTATAGTGCAAAGTTCATGTATGCATTTTAGATGCATCAACATCCCCAAGCTTAACTCATGCTCGTCCTCGAGTATGAAAGTGATAAAACTAACATGAACTTTGCAATATAATCACAACATAGATATAAAAGATGATTGCTACTGCTACATAATGTCAAATGATTCATTATTTCAAAGAAGTAGCAATATGCAAACAGTTTATAAGGTGATATCAAGTATTCAATGCAAGGATGTTCAATGATAGTTCATAAGGTGTAGCATAAAAGATAGTAATATGGACATTCTTACTTTTGCACACTTGAGGTCCATAGAGTGTAGATGAAAATCTGAATATAAAAGGTGGACACTTTGGAAAAGATATATAAATAAGTAGAGGTCAAACATGCATAAGTTTCATCTATCCTCCAAACTATTCTACTTAAGTTATTGATTGCAATGGTAACACTTGGTGTAAAGCTCTCATTCCCCTATCATAGCATCTTGAATGATTAAAGTTTACATGTGAAAGCAAATATGAGTAGTGGCCTTGATAAAGTAAAGGTTAGATGTCTCATGCCCCTTGAATACAAGTACCTACACCATGATTACTCAACTTGGGAAACAAAGCAAGTTTAAGTTATCTATCATTGTAAGTAATAATGGTATCATCAAGAGTCTCAACTGGGGTACCTCTTGTCCCATGATATGGATCAAGCCCACATCAAAACAACAAGACAAACAAACATAATGAACAACCTCAACACCCTCTTTATTTACCACTTGATATAGCTTTTTATTGTAGGGTGTATCACAGAGAGTTCAAAATAGCATGTAAGTAAATTTCCACCATGAATGATGCATGGCTTAGATTAGCGGTCCAGGTTTCTCTCTAACCATTTATACAAACTCATTTAAACTTAACTCTATTTCCACATTATTTCGTCATGATAGGCATCCATAAACAAAAGTACATGATATCAACTAAACAGATGATGGAACATGTTGAAAGCTTTGCATGTGACAGCACATATGGGCTAACTCCCAACCTTAAACATTTATCAAGCCACTATCTTCATAATATTAATCACAATGGCTCATCTTTATTGAATGCAATAAAAGTAAAGCATGCATCAAGTTCGCGAGAGCTTTTTAACCAACTTTTCCCATTACAATAAATAACATCATCATTTTCATTTAGAGGTATAGATAACACATATAACATGATAAACATGCTTGGAATAGCGTAAAGCTAATAGGTAGATATGGTGGACTCAATGGAAAAACTTAGGTTGAAGGTGTTGGAAACGAGTTTTTACTTGTTGGAAATTTTTTGGGCTAGCAAAAGGGAGAAAGATGACCATCTAGATGCATGCATGAGTGTCCATAGAACTAACTAATTCATGTCAAACAAGGTGAAATAACATACATCATCAAAACATGAATAAAAGATAGCTCATGATAAAGCATTTGCAAATTATTACTCATAAAGAGGCTCATGAATCATGCAACTATATGTGTCATTAAAAATCAACTTAGACATCCCTTTTCCCAATACAATAAAAGCATGCAAGATATTTCAACCCATATTTCCAGTAGCTTTCTCATATATAATTGATAGTGTGGTGGTCTCACAAAATAAAAATCAAAGAAAAAACAAACAAAAAGACGCTCCAAGTTTATGCGATAAAGTGCATTGATAGAAAAACAGAAGTTAGACGTGTGCAAACCGAGAGTGTGTAGGTTCAGTGGGGATGTTCACATCCCCAAGCTTATGGTTTTCACCATCCTTGGATAACTCATGGTGCATCTCCTCCAATCCCTGTGAAAAAAACTTCAAAACACAATTTCTCCCATCTCTTTTCTGTGGGGTGATATTAGTAGAGATAAACAAACAAGTTTCTTGATGCATATAATCCATGGACTAAAATTCATATGAATGATCAGAGAGTGTATAATGTTGTATGCCTACTCATAAACTTAAGGGTTTATTACTCCTGTGCCCCCCATTCCTTAGTTGTACTCAGTTTTCCCCAGGTTTTAACATTTTGCTCACTTTTCCCCATTCCCTTAGCTGAAACTCTCACAAATGCCCAAAGCGGACGTTTCCATCTGGTCCGTTAACTCTGATGTGTGGGGCCGCGTGGGACTCTGATGGCTGTCGCTTGTTGGTGTGGGGCTGCGTTTGTGTGGTTGGGCCGTTGTTGATAATCAATTGAGCCTGCTTCGACTGGATCAGCCTTTTATGCATGCTCAGCTTTGGCATCGACGCAGCCTGGTATGCATGCGTTGCTCGCCACGCATAGATGCATTGACCTGCTCGCATGCATGCGCGCTGGCACGCACAGAAGCATCGACACGAATGGCTGCTTCCCTCTCTGCTATGCCATCGTGGATCGATGGCTCGATTCAGTCGCTCCGCCACGCATCGATTCACGCATGCATTCTGCTCGCATGCATGCGCGCCGGCATGCACACAAGCATCCACGAATGGCTGCTTCCGTCTCTGCTACGCCGTCGCGGATCGATGGCTCAATTCAGTCGCTCCGCCACGCATCGATTCACGCATGCACGCAGACACGCCGACTCAATTCATTTGCCACGTCATTTCGCGTGTCGAGTCACGCACTCACGCATTGATTCACGCATTGATGCAGTGTGTAAACGCGGTCAAAAGCCTAGGCTAGACACGGATCGACACCACGGCTCGATCCAGTGTGAAAAACGCCGTTTCCGTGTACCTCCCCTCTTCCTCTCCCCGGCTATTTAAACCACCGCTCGTTGCATCTTTACACATCCATCTCATCTGCGCTTTCTTCCTCCCTTCTGTTCTTCACCGAAAGCCAAAGCTCACAACAATGCTAAGATGCAGTTCAACGGGCCAACTTTTCGCGAGCCGCCCACCATGCCGGAGATCAGGTACCCCGCCGGAGTCGTCGTCGAGAACTCTCTCCGCGTGTGGGCGATCTCACGCTGGAGGGGTGGTCATGAGCTTGCACACTGCTTCCTCCGTGCGGGCTTTGCCCACCTCCCACAGGGCTCGCCCATCATGTTCACCCTCCAGGAACTGCGTCCCCACTCCAACGCGCTGCCTGAGGGGCTTGTCGCCAACTTCACCAACAGGTTCGATGCCTACTATCTGCTCGGCCAGGTGTTTTGGTGTGGGTGCGAGTTCATCGCAATCACAACCTACAACATCTTCACCGACCTGGACAGCATCTTCCCCACCGCCAACCGCATGCACAGGCTCCCGTACTATCTCGGTGAGGACGGACAGGAGGAGGAGTGAAGACGGCGGTGAAGCCAAGCCACTGTTGCCCTAGCTAGTGCCGTAGTTAGGGTTTATTTATCTTTTTGTTATGTGTCGTGTTAGTCGTGAGGGTGTGTTGCCCTATCTATCTATCTATCTATCTATCTATCTATGTGGTGTTATATTTAAGAACTTGTATTTCGCTTTATTTATTTAAGCTGTGCGTGTTATATTAATGGTGTGTTATATTTTACTTATTTCAGTCATGTGTATTGTTATATTTGTATTTTATTTGACCCAAGTTTTTCCCACGGCTAATTAACGTGGGAGAAACTAAACAAACTAACTAGAAATGAGAATAAGGTGTCAAAACATATTTATGAACTAAAAAAAAGTAATCAAACTAAAAGGGTGCCCAACTAAAAGAACATATTGTGTTGCCAGTGCACGGCTGCTAGTTTGTCAAAAAGGAAAAAGAAAGGAACGAAAAAACATTATTTTTTTATTTTTGGGAATCCTTTGTGTTTTACTAGTTTGTCAACAAGCAAGAAAAGAGACGTCTTTTAAAAAGCACCTACGATTAAGGGAAATCAAGTAAATGAAAGCAAAAAAGAAAAATCCTCGAGGCAATAGAAGAGCTTGGGCAAAAACAGATTAATGAATGCTCTTTGAATTGTAGAAAGGGAATAAATCAAAAGCAAAAGGACGAATGAAGCCGTCGTTCAAAAAAACAAAGGAACAGAGGCATCGCTTGTTTGTGGGCCTCATTTATCCTTTGTGGGCCTATCACAACTTGATTCTGTTTGGGGCCGAATTTTTTTTCTACCACTAGGTGTAACTGACGAACTAAACAGAGGCATGGTTTTTCTCGCATTTCAGGCACACACTGAAATCCATCGCATTAATCTTCCATGACATGGATTAAGGTAAACAGAAACAACAACCACACTGAAATTCAACCACTACTAGTTCAACTAACAAATAGCAAATTATTGTTACAACACATGATAAGGCAAATGATTTTACTCATCACATATATGTTTGATCTTCTGCAACTTAGCCCTCATCAGATCCCTGTCCTTCTCTGCCTTCTGCCTCAAAAACTTGTGCATGTTGGAAGTTGATGCATCCAGTTTGTTCTTCTCCTGTAGTTCAGCTCTTGCATCAAGAAGAGATTGTTCAACTTTGGCCTTCAGGGCTAGTGTAGCCTGTTTTTCCTCAACCTCCTTCTTCAGCTCATCTTGGGCATTCTTTAAGTCCTGGTGAAGCTTTGTAATCTCATCTTGGTACTTCCACTTTGATTCAACAGCGTTTAAGGCTTCACGGACTCTAGCATCTTTGGCTTCTCCATGCATTTCCCACAGCTTTATCAGGGATTTGGACAACGCAGGTGGCCACACATCATCAACCCAGTACAGAAAGTCACAAGTTTCTCCACTCTACAATGCATGTATCAGACAAGTTTATGTTACTAATTTACACAAAAAAATGATCATGCTGAATGTTAAAGGAATTCAGAGAATTGGTAGAATGAAGTCGAGTGATTTTGCAGCGCAACAGATCGAGCTAAACTCACGGCTCGTGCTAACTTTCTAAACAGACTATGAAATTGAAAGCTAAACTGAACCTGAATAGTAGATTATTTAACAAACATCTGAAGTTGAAATACTCTAAAAAAAGTTCAGTTTTTTCACGTACCGTCCCTGCGCAGGCCAAGAACCTCCTGCCGGTCCAACATCCGTCGAAAGCAACAAATTTTTGGGGTGGGGAATTGCAAAGACAATGGATAGGGATCCCATCTTCATCGGCTAATCCGCAGTAATCGGAATCGTGGATGGTATTTGGGCCCTACCAAAAGAAATTTTCAGTGCAACACCTCGGAATCGTGCTCAAATCAGAAATCCCCAAATCATGTGAACCCTAACCCTACATCCCCAAATCCCAAGTACACGAGATTGGAGCACTTACAACGCTGCCAAGCGAGCTTGGAATAGGGGAATCTTCGTCACCGTCGCTCCACGAAACCATGCCCGCGTTCGTCGGAGATCTACGACTCTGCAGCGACGGGAGTCGAGAACCAGAGCAATGTCAGGGGAGAGGAGAGGGACATGAGTGAGAGTGGAGGACCGACCCTCGAACAGCTACTTCACCTGGATTCGTGAACGGCCAATGAGGATGCAGAACCAGCGTCGCGCGGATCGCTGTTTGAAATCTGATCAGAACCGTCCATGCGATCCAACGGCGCAGAGACGGCGCGCATGCCTGCCCGTGAAATTCCTTCTAGAAGGGCATATATGACGGGTGTAGTTTGGCCAAATTTGAAATGAGTCAACAGGGTTATAAGGGTTTGACCAAATTTGAAATGACCATAAGTAATTCAAAAAAAATCAAAAAAATAAAAAACCTTCGTAGTTCATCGGTTTACTAGATATTGTAACAAAAAAAAAATATAAACTTGGTATAGGGTCATTTTCATCAAATTCAAATGCAAATGAGCATAAATAATTTAAAAAAAAATCAAAAAAATACAAAACCTGTGCACATTGTCGTCATATGTGACATGGTTATGATAAAAAAGTATAAACTTGGTGTAGGTACATTTTCATGAAAAAGCTTCACACAAAATGAGCCATCACGTACAAAGCTGTGAAGTGTTCGAAGGAGAGTGATCGATTGAAATGAGCTAGGGTATGACATTTGACATAGCAAAAAATGTCAGAATGAGGCAATTTTTGGCACACTTGTGTATTTTGGTTGTAGAATAGTATTGACTAAGGGGTTTAGGGTTTTCGTTGAATAAAAAAACCATTTTTCATTTTTTTCGTGTCAAAACAGGCTTTTTTTGTGAAGCAGCTACCAAAATTGTTCACCGAAAGAGAAACATCCAAATAGATAGAAAATAATAGACCACCTTATAAGTGAATTTAACCCTGGGTTTGGATATAAAAACATACTTAGGCATTTCAAACATTTCAGATAAGTTCCTGTCGATTTCGCTGGAAGTGGGTCTGATTTGAACTACGAGTGCCACATAGTTTGATCATGATTTTTTTGCAAAAATAACTTTTAGATCCACAATGTATACTTTCTTTAGAGATCTTTGACGGTTTTTGTTGGATCGAAGATACAGTTAGGTTTAGGTTTGCCGTAAGGTTTACGATCTCGGTTTCGGGCTAGGGTTAGACATAACTAATTCAAAAAAATCAAAAAATGGAAAACCTTCACATAGCATCCTTTTATGTGACCTACCACATGGAAAAATTATAAACATGAG
Source organism: Puccinellia tenuiflora (assembly GCA_012064385.1). NCBI lineage: Eukaryota > Viridiplantae > Streptophyta > Magnoliopsida > Poales > Poaceae > Puccinellia > Puccinellia tenuiflora. The sequence goes on from QRDG01002515.1 coordinate 64,678, forward strand.
TTATGGAGGTTTTTATAAAAAAACCTTCATAGAAATGAGCTACGAGGTACAAAGATGTATGGTTTTCGACTGAAATGAGCTAGGGTATGACATTTGACATAGCAAAAAATGTCAGAATGAGGCAATTTTTGGCACACTTGTGTATTTTGGTTGTAGAATAGTATTGACTAAGGGGTTTAGCGTTTTTGTTGAATAAAAAAACCATTTTTCATTTTTTTCATGTCAAAACAGGCTTTTTTTGTGAAGCAGCTACCAAAATTGTTCACCGAAAGAGAAACATCCAAATAGATAGAAAATAATAGACCACCTTATAAGTGAATTTAACCTTGGGTTTGGATATAAAAACATACTTAGGCATTTCAAACATTTCAGATAAGTTCCTGCCGATTTTGCTGGAAGTGGGTCTGATTTGAACTACGAGTGCCGCATAGTTTAATCATGATTTTTTTCAAAAATCACTTTTAGATCCACAATGTATACTTTCTTTAGAGATCTTTGACGGTTTTTGTTGGATCGAAGTTACGGTTAGGTTTAGGTTTGTCGTAAGGTTTACGGTCTCGGTTTCGGGCTAGGGTTAGAGAGGGTTTAGGTTTTGATAAAATTCAAAAAAATCAAAAAAATTACCAAAGCTTCATTTTGGAGTGAATAAGACGGATATGAAGTTACTTTTTCATTTTCATATTTCAAACATGTTTTATAATGGTTTTCAACTAAAAGCATTTTTTTTCAATTTTTTTTAATAATATGAAGATTAATTCAAAAAATAGTGAGACTTCGATTGGACACTACATAGATGTAATAGGTGTTTATAAAAAATATTTGGCTCATTTTGACAAGGTCAAAAAAAAACTTGATTACAAATGGGGTTGTTTACCCTAGTTTCGGAGCTCGTTTCAAGAACATTTCTCATTCGGATTGATCACCTCGAAATATTGAACTTCAAATGTTGGACTACAAATTTTAAGTCTGCCTCAAATATGATACCAAAGTACAAACAACATTATTACAACTTATAATTTTTCATAGTAGCTCAAATTGACAACACAAACACGCTGCTCAAATTCAGATCTTCGACTTGCTCCTTGTGTTTGCAGATGGCTTCACCGTCTTGCTCCGGGTTTCCCTAGGTGGGATACTCTTTGGATTCAAAATCATCTTGTTCCTTTTGGTCTTCACTTGGGGTTGTGGCCGTGGAGGTGCTGATGGAGTATTTCCACTCACCAGTGCACGGTCATCTGTGGGTTCAATAATCTTGAAAGGAACAATTGGAACAATTACCCCCTCCTCTTCATCAAGAGCCATGGCTTCAAATTCCTCTTCCTCTCCACTCACTAGTTCACGGTCATCTGTGGGTTCTTGGATTTCTTCCTCCCTAGGCCTTTTCTTCCCTCTGCCTCTACTTAACCTAGAGCTGAGAAATAAGATTATAAGCCATATGTAAAAAAGGGAACTAATGCATATAAAAAATGTAATGCACACATACCAAGGTACAGGTAGTGCTGCATTTGTTTGAATCTCCTCTGCATTTTCAATCTCCATAGCTGCTGCATTCTCCTCTGCAACTTCAATCTCCATTGCTGCTGCATTCTCCTCTGCATTTTCTGTTGTCCATTGTTCCTCTTCTCCAAACAATGCATCCACTAGATTGGTACATTTCCTAGCAATGTGCCCTGGTTTTCCACATTTTTTGCACTTACGTTGTTTTTTAACTCGACCCTCTTCACCTGCTCTTATCCTGTTCTTCCTCGGTCTTCCTGGTGGTCTTGTCAGTACAGGAGAGTGGAGTTTGAACCCTGGATCTACTATGTTCCATTGGTCTTTTCCCAAGAGTGCAGGCACATTATCAGCATAAGCAGCCCTAAATTTGGCAACAGAGAAATAATCAGAGCAATACTGATCAACTTCACCATCTGCACCCCCGATAACAGTCATCAGATGTAGGGCATGTATGCATGGCCTCCCATGGATCTGCCATTGCCTACAACTGCATTCCCTAGTTTCTAGGTTAACTGGATACCTCCATACCCTATTTTTACTGTCAGTATATGTTACCTCAGCCTTGTATGTCGCTGATCGAATGCATTTCATCTTCAGTCCTCTTGCCTTGAGATGCAATGCCTTAATCAGTGATGGGAGCATAAGATGGCCAACATATTGTGTCTCTGCTATTCTTTTCCGAAGAGCCATCTTTATCATGATCATCTGCCTCATCTTGTCAAATGCTTGCCACAACAAATAACCTTTCACTGACTTGAACTTAGCATTGAAGCATTCTGCAAGGTTATTGGTCACATAGTCTACTTTGCAGATTTCGTTGAATTTGCTTCTTGACCACACCTTTCCATGATGTGTATCCATGTACTCCTTCACCGAAGGATTGTGAGCATACAACACTCTCAAATGGTGGTCATGCTTCCTTTCACTGCATGTGTATGATGCTGGCCATAAGTTCTCATCATAAATTTTACCTTTGAACTTCTTTTTAAAATTCTGCGCTAGGTGTCGCATACATTCCCTATGCTCCACTCTAGGGAATACAATTTCTGCTGCACTCTCTAAACCCTTGCAAGCATCTATATGTATAGCTAAACCTAGGGGTGTGCCTATAATGTTGCGCAACTGCTGCAGAAACCAGACCCAGCTTTCTTCAGACTATACCTCCAACACACCAAATGCAACTGGGAATAGCCAGTTGTGTCCATCAACTGCAGAAGCAGCTACTAGCTGTCCTCTAAATCTTCCAGTCAAATGGGTAGGATCTACAGCCAAATAGGGCCTGCAGCCATTAAGAAACCCTTTCCAGCAAGCCTTGAAACAAACAAAAGCCCTCGTAAAGCACTCCTTCTGAAATGACTTCCCTTTTATTTTGTATTCAACTGTATGCTTGTCAATCTCTACAACACTCCCTGGACTAGACCTCTCCACTTTGTCTTTGAATGTGTAAAGCACCTGAAAACTCTCATTCCATTGACCATTAATCCTATCAAGAGCCATTTCCCTAGCTCTGAAAATCCTCATGTAAGGAATTTTAATCTTGTACTTCTCAAAAAGCTTCCCATGGAGTGCTGTTGGACCAAGTTCAGGATTTTCTGTCAGCCAATCCAATATTGCATCTGCCACCCACCTAGTTTTTGCAAGCTTGGCTTTGGACTTCCCCCCTCCCCCTCCAGGTGGACAAGTGTGCTTGTGTTGGTTTTTCTTTATCTGAAACAAAATAAAAAAGATGATGTCAATTGTAATTAAGAAACATTACACAATGATCTGCAAACAGAATGAATCAATAAACTAAAATACACAAGAGTAATACCTGAATCAATTTGCTCTTGTGCATACGGGATGCATGCAACCTCTACCTGCACCTATCATATGGGCAATAAACAGTGAACCTAGTTGGCTCACTCCTCTCAATCTTTTAGGTATTTTCCTTCAGAATGCACCATGTAGTTGCTGCATTACGACAGTCCACCATCGAATGGAATATGGTGCCTTCAGTAAGCTGAGGATCTTCCCTGTTCCACTCAATTGTTGGCATGTCCTCACCATCATATTCATCTGAAATTAAGCTGTCCATGTTCTCCTCCTTCTCTTCATCGTCAGTGTCATCAAACCTAGCACGGCTGATGGGCTGCTCCGGATATTCATCCTCCATTGCTTGTTGACTAGCTCTATCTACTAGTTCTGGGTACATCAACTCGTCTTCATCATCAAGTCGAGGCACTTCCTCGTCAGGCTCTGCATCTTTTTCAACAGCGACTGCAGAAGGGACAGGAGAAGCAGCACAATCGGCAGCAGACATGTTGTGGCTTTCAGAACCACTGGCTTTACTTGGCATCGAACTACAAGGAGTGCCGGTCCGCTGACTATTAGCAGATACAGACGATGCCTGAACACTCTTCCCCTTCACCCGCGCTTTGCATGGCTGAAGCACATTGACACGAATTTTACCGAATCGGCTATCAGCATTCAACGTAAATAGCAATCTCAAATTCTCGTCGCAAGTTAGTGGGAGAAATCTTTGCTCGCTATTGTTGAAATATTGCAGTTCAATAGCATCAGCATTGCTCCAAGGATACTGAGAATAGAGAGCTTCCCGAAAAGCATTGAAACAAATGCTCGTTTCTACCACCTTTGGATAGTAAAATCCACCTAGCAGATGCGATTTTGTACCACGCAGCTCACTAGTTTCCATCCTAACAGCCAGCCGAAAAGCCAGCTCAGGATCAACCCTATCCGATTCAAATAAACGATGTAGTTAGTCCGGAAACAAATTCAGCAAAATTGGAACGATTCGAGCAAGGATTCGTCAAATACGGCATAATTTACGAGTATGATAATCAATTCGGGGGTATACAATGCTTACCCATCTGGAATCCATGAATTATCGCCATTGGATTCGACCCAATCTTCTCCATGGTCGATGGACCGAGTGACGTCCTCCGTCGGCATCGCTTCGTAATCCGAGATGGGGAGATGGGTTAGATGTGGAGGAGACGCGGCGTCGCCGGCAAATGGAATTGGTTTAGAGGGTGGAGGGAACGATGGCGCCGGAGGCGGCACGACGGCGGTGGCGGAGGGGGAAGGGCGGCGCCTGGTGTCTCGATTTCTTCAGGTTACAGTGAGTTTCAGGTTCAGACAAGCTGTCCGACATGTCTCCCTTGAGGCCCCACTCATCAGCACGCATAGTCAAAAGAGGAACCAACCCTCCACGGCCCCACTCGTCAGCGGTTAACGGTCAATGCATTGACCTGACGGCAGACGAGGGCAAACGTCTGCTTTGGGCATTCGTGAGAGTTTCAGCTAAGGGAATGGGGAAAAGTGAGCAAAATGTTAAAACCTAGGGAAAACTGAGCACAACTAAGGAATGGGGGGCACAGGAGTAATAAACCCTTTTATTAAACCCTATTTTATTTTGCTAAAATTTGTCGCAAAAGTTTTACCGAGACAGTCGTCTCCGTTTTCAAAATTAATTTGCTAAATTATTTTTCAAAAGAAAAATAAAATGTTTTGAGAATTGCGAGAGAGTAGCCCAACCCGGCCCAAGCCCACCTAACCTCCAAACCCTAGGGTTTCCCCTCGCTTTTTCCTTTCCCACCCCCTGCCTTTTTGCAGCCACCCTCCTCCCTTCTTCTCCTTTTCTTTTCAAGCCCTTCCACCCTACAAACAGGTCCCCTGCAAATTCTTTTCAGGTCCCTCCCCCTCCTCTCTCTCTTTCTCTCTCCTCTCCTTTCTTCCCCATTTTCTCTCCCCGTGGCATCCCTTCTTCCCCATCCCGCACCTGCGACCTCTTCCTCCCGACGACGACTTCCCTGCTCGAGCTCTCCACTCCCCTGTCCCCTCCCTCCTCCTCTGGCTCCTTCCTCCGGCCTCCTCCCACCGGCTACCCGTTTCCCCGCGCCTGACTTCTCCGCCACCACCGCGTGCGTCCGTCCGCGCCGCCGGCTCCTCCACCCCGCGCCTCCTCTTCCCACGAGCTCCTCCTTCCCCGACCTCGACGCCCCGTGCCGCCGTCGCGTGAGCTCGTCGCCGTCCTCCTTCATCGTGCCGCGGCCTGCCTCGCCCGCGGCTCCTCCTCCCTCCCGCGTGGCCGCCTTCCTCTCCAGCTCCGGCTCCTCCCCGAGCTCCGCCACGTCTCCGTCTCTAGCGCGCCGCTCGCTGCCCTGCTTGGTTGTTGTGGGTGCTGCTGCTGCTCCCGGTGTGTTTCCCGACCCCGTGCCCTGTGTGCAGGCTTGTTCCCCGTCTCCTTTCCGTGCGACTCTCCCGGTGACCCGGTCGTGTATCTCTCCGTGGCGTGCTGATGCCCGTGTTCCCGTTGCTGTGTCGTGGATTTTTCCCCGACGCATTCCCCGTCGTGAAGTGGTTCCCCGATGCCACCGTGCCCCGTTCCCGACGCCGTGCCATCGTGTGTCTCCATTACCCGTTGCTCGCCTCCGTGAAGCCGGTTCCCCGACGTCTCCCATTTCCCCGTCGTGTAACCTTTCCCGTTCTCGTTCCCGTTCCCGATGCAAGATCTCCGTTTCCATCCCCGATGTGCCTCTCCGTCGTGAAGCCGTTCCCGACGCCAAGATCTCCGTGAACCCGACAAGAAGGCCACCAACCCCGAAGACCGGTGCCATGGAACGACAAGTTCGACGACCGGATGACGATATGACAAGATCTTCCCCGACACCGGAACCCGCCAAGTTCATCGTTTGTGTTTTGTGACGGCCGCCTTCGTGCGTGCCGAGAAGACCGATCCACAACGCCCCGGAGCCCCGTCGACCCCGAAGCCCGGAACGCCAAGGTCTACCACGACGCCGCCTTGAGTATGACTACCTCCACGACGTCGACTACTTCGACTACGACGACTACTTCGACTACTTCAACTACGTCGACTACTTCCTCTCCGATCCGAAGACGGTGGTCTCGAATCCGAAGATCCCTCGATCCGATGTGTGACCCCAACCCTAACCCTATACCATATATATGTACCTTATAAAATCATGCATCATTAATTAACATCGCACCTTTATCCATTTAGTCGAATTAATCCAACATTAATTATGGGATTTGTCCGGTGCATCTATATTTTGCACCGATCCCATTTAAAATGTTTTGCCATGTGTTAGGAAATAAAATTGGACAACCTTTAATTTTTCATGCATCATGTCATCAACATGCCGCTTCTTTTGCCGTAATAGTAAGTTGCATCTTTTGCGCTTCTAGTGTTCGTTGCTTCTTCGGGGAATAGGACGTTGAGTTGATGTGAGCAACGACATGTTCTGCTACCTCTACCGGAATGCAGGCAAGTGATACTCCCTTGCTATCTTTGCTTGTGTTCTATCTCTTACTCGTCCTATCTTTTGTTCCTTGCGAGCCTTATGTATCGATGCTTGTGTCCCGATCCTATTGCTTGTTTACCTTGCAGCCATGATATAGCCACACCCCACATCCTATTACCTGTTGTTTGTTTACCTTGTTAGCTTTGCGAGTCCTAGTGCATGCTTAGGTGCTTTGGTTGAGTCCTGTTATCTCTTTATCTAGTCTTGTTGTTAACATGATAGGTAGGCTCAACTTAAATGGTAATCTTTAATTTCTGTTGCGATGGGAATAATATAATAAAGATAAGACACCGTCGGAAGGCCAATCGTGGTGTTTTGTTCTGCTAGTGTCGCCTAGGACCCGAGTTCTTTTTTCCGCTGATCCAAGATTGAGCGCACTAACCACATGTGGGAGTTCTATGGGCCTCCCCGCAATCTATTACCGGATCCTCAAACCTGTCCAGGAGCCACAACTTAGTTCGGGTGTTTCCATTTGCGCGTGTATTACGATGATGATGTGAAAGTAAGATGATGATGGATACGTGGTTACTTTACGGTAGGGCTTGCGGACCGGGCGTTAACCGCATGTGGACGGAGGGCAATCGTATGAGTGTTCCTCCCGAAGCCGTTCTCGCATCGGCTAGGTCCGCCTCGGAGCTTCGGCCGGACTTTCAAGGCGGATCCAACCTAGCTAGGTGGCTCCCTGGACTTGTTTGTAGAGAAGGGAAGTATTGCGTCGAACGCTCCACCGGTACACCTCTAAGTGAGTGTTTCGATGCGTGTGGGTTCATTGGTGCATCCCTGCAGGGTGAAATCTTTTCGAAAAGCCGTGTCCGCGGTTATGGACGACTTGGTGAAATGCGCTGGCTAAAAAGATCATAGACAACTTGCACCTAATGGTTATAACTTGACTAGTAAGATAGATTACTTGAATAATAACCCATAAAACTTGTCCACCGTGTGAGTTGCCCTGATTGCTTCCTCGCGGGTGGTTGATCGAGGGAGTAATACTTGGGCAGGTTTTTGATGTGGTGAGTAGTATAGTTGGTTCCTTATGCGCTCTCTTACCTTGTCTCTTTTAGACGAAAGTGGTTTGTAGCGTGTCTTTATAAGTTGTTAGTGCTGCTTGCCGCCGCCTCAATCGCTAACCCTCTTCCCCCGGAATTCCAGCTTTGATATCTTGTGAGTATTACTTGCCAGTACTGTTTATAGTACTGACCCCTTCGGGGCTGTTATTCCAATGCAGCCGACAGGTTTGAAGTCTGACGACGTTAGCTTGGGAATCGCACCGGCTTGGCCTGGGCAGGGATATGGTGCCTTCGTTTATCTTCAGGACTCTTAGTCCAATTTGTATTCTTATCCGTACTCGGATACTATTCGCTTCCGTTGTTATTTGGATCTTTGTATTGTATCTTTGCTCTTAACTCGGTGAGTCGTTGTTGTATATATGTTCTTTTATGGGTTCCATCGAGAACTGTTTTAATGTTATCATAATTCCACCCGCATAACATGTGTGTTGCGACGTGCACGTTATGCCTGGTGGGCGTCCTTTAGGATTGTTATTATGCGGATTTGGCTGGATCGCTAAAATCTGCATAGTACCGATCTTGGGGCGTTACACTTTGACTCTTGATAGTCCTTGATATTCATAGGGGGTGCCATGGGGGCATCCCCAAGCTTGAGCTTTGATCCATCCTCAATTTCTTCATACTCCTCTCCTTTGGAACTTAAAAACTCCCTTCACACAAAACTTCTCATAATTCGATTAGAGGGTTAGTGCTCATAAATTAAAATGCACATGTGTTCAACTCGTGACAAATTGCAAACAACCTTTATTAAACATTAGCTAAAGTTTAATAAGCCTCAATGTGGCACTCCACCCCTAGAGTGTCACATATGACGATGGTAAAGAGACAAATGCAAAATAAAAGTAGAATCTATCAAAATCTGAACAGTCTGTAAGATCGAATTTTTTCGAGGAACTTCTGCAGCTCAAATCAAAAAAACTTAAAACTAACGAAAGATATATAAAAGCATCAGGCTTACTGTCAAAATTTATCAGGAAAAGATAAAATTCTGGCGATTTTAGGATTTTCGTGCAACAGGCGCACAGAATCTATTTTTGGACAGCAACACAATACCTCACAGTTTCAATGCATTAGAGGCTAAACTTGGCATAAAAAACTAAAAGAAAAAGATACAATGAAGTTGCTACATAGGTAATAACTTCATGACTCAAGAAAAAACAAAAAGCAAACTGAAAGTAAAAGATGGGTTGCCTCTCAACAAGCGCTTTTCTTTAACACCTTTTAGCTAGGCGCAATGATTTCAATGATGCTCTAATAAGAATAAGAGTTGACAAAAGAGAGCATTAAGAAATAAATACCAAACATGTTTAAGCCAAACCCACTTCCTATGCATAGCCATCTTGTACAAAAATAATTCATTGAAGCATAAAGCTAGTAGCATAGGAAGACACAGCAAGTGCAACTTCAAAACTTGCAACAAAAAGAGAGGTGTCTTAGTAACATGAGAACTCCAACAACCATATTTTCCTCTCTCGTAATAATTTTCAGTAACATCATGAACAAACTCAACAATATATCTATAATTAAAACAAGATTTTCATGATCTACAAGCACATAATTTCGGTCCATCTCAAAAATAGTGGGATCAAACCCACTTTCAATAGAATTATAATGTTTATCATCAAGTAACATAGGACCATCGTCAAGAGCATTATCATATAAACTTTCTAAGCACAACTCTTCATTAACATGTATCTCAATGGTAGGAACAAATAAATGATTATCATAGGATCTATCAATATAGCACGGATTATCATATATAACAAGATCCTTTTTTATCAAAAAGGGATGTTTCAAACGAATCAATAGGATCATAGCATTCAATCTCCTTTGGTGAGCAAGGAGGACAATCAAATAATGTATGAGTTAGAGAGTTACTCTCATTAGAAGGTAGGCATGGGTAGCTAATCCATTCTTCCTCGTTTTGCTCGTCACTCTCCTCCCCTTTTTCATCCACTGGGCTTACAATTTCAGAAATTTCTTCTTCCATAGGATCCTGGATGGCATTAGTCTCTTCTTCTAGGGGAGATAAACCCTTAAGATATTCAGTAATGTAAGCATTATCATCTTTGTAATTATCCATGCAATATCTAAGTATAGCAAAGATTTCAGTTTTATAAGGACCATCATCAACATTTTCAAGCAAAGAAGCAATTTCATAAGCACCCTTCCAAGCAACAAATTCTTCAATTTGTTCCACATCATAAAAATCATAGTTTCCCTTAGCATAAGATGATAAGGTTTCATTAGCATTGCAAGCACATTGGAAAGGAAGGTGTTCAAAATTCAAGCAGCATGAAGATTCATCACAACAATTAGATATGTCATATTTAAAGCACAAGTCTCTAGCATAATTGTTCAGTTGATTTATTATTTTCCATAAGTGTATCCCTTATTGAGACAAGCGGTATTCCTTATAATATTCTTGTTGATCTTCTGTGAATCCGCCTTGCCAATAAGATCTATTTTCAAAGAAATTAACCATTGAGAACAAGTAAATAACTAAGCATACTAACAAAACGAAAATAAAGACTACACTAATTTTTTTGTGTTTTAAAATTTTGAAACAGGAAAATAAACTAAACGAGATATAAAGCAAGAAAGACAAAAACAAAGTAAAGAGATTGAGAGTATGAGACTCCCCTTGTTGTAGCTCCAAAGTCCCCGGCAACGGCGCCAGAAAACTGCTTGATGGTGGATAGTAATAAGTTGGGTGGTGCCCCAAGCGAAGGCGGAATTGTAGCTAGTAGCAGTTTTCCCTCGTTTAACGAACCGAGGTTTATCGAACCAGTAGGACTTTGAAATCAACAATGAGGTTAATGTTGAAGATCTCTGGCGCTTAACCTTCAACAGACGTGGACCTGCACACACTCAACCAAAATACTTTGCCCCCAACGGCGGAGAAGTTGTCAATCTCTCCGGTCTCGCTGAACACAAAGCGGTTAATTGTATGATGAAAGAGATAAAATATGAAAAGTGACCAGAGTAGTAATGAGAATTAAAAGCAAGTAAATGAGGTAGAAAACAATGTAAAAAGATGGACCGGGGGCCATGGGTTCACTAGTGGAGTCTCTCAAGTAGATAAAATATGCATGTGATGGGTGAACGAATTACAGCTAGGCAATTGAAAAGATTATGACACAAACCCAATTTAGCTATGACAAAAAGGACATGATAATATTTATGGAGGCATCACGACAATGAACAAAGACCGTTGAGTCCAACTGCGTCTTTGTCTAAATAGTCCACCGTGGGATCGCTATCCAGCCTGTCACCCAACGGTATTAAGTTGCGAGCAACAGACAATTGCATTAAGTAAAGTGCATGATGTAAGCAATACTAATATCAAAATATACATTAACACCGTTGTTTTACCCTTAGTAGCAACAGCACACCCTCGCCCTTAGACGTTTCTGTCACTCGTTCCCAAGAACAAAAGGGGGCATGAACCCACAATCTAGCATAAATACCCTCTCTTGGAGATACGCACAATCACTTGGCCAAAGTAACTACGTACATCGTAGAGCATGCAAGAACATAAATTACTCATATAAGAATCATGCACAATCTGAACATAACTTCATAATCCATCAGATCCCTGCAAACACATCACATAGCATTACAATAGTCGATCTTGATCATGTTAGGCAGCTCACAAGATCATAAGACATGAAGCACAAGAGAGAGACTACCATCTAGGTACTGCCATGGACCCGTAGTCCAAGGTGATACTACTCACAAATCATCCCGGAGGAAGGCATGTCGATGAAGAGCACTCCGGGATCGATCTCCCCTCTGGCAGAGTGCCGGGATTAGCTTCAGATTGGACCCCGAACTAGGGTTCTTGGTGACGGCGCGTCGGGGTCGAGTTTCTGGAAAATAATCGCCGCCTTGACATTTTTAGGTTAATTGTGATTTTATAGGCATCGGAGGGGGCCGAGGAGGTGCCCACAGGGCAGGGACGGGCCCCACCTGCGGGTCCTTCCCAGGCCGCGGCAGGCACCCGCGTGTGCCCTGTGGGACGCCTCTGAGGCTGCCCTTCGGACTCCGCCTTCGTCTTGCCGTAAAAATAATCCCCGTAAATTTTCATCCAATTCCGAGAATATTTCCAGAAGTAAATTTCTGAAACAAAAAGGCAGCAAAAACAGGGAACTGGCACTGGGCATCTTGTCAATAGGTTAGTCCGACAAAATGCATAAAAATGATATAAATAACAGTAAAAACATGTGACAATATCACAAAACTAGCATGGATCACTCAAAAATTATAGATACGTTTGAGACGTATCAAGGGCCAGGACAACGATATTGTCTGCAGGGCTTGAGCCGGCTGGTGAATGTTCTTGGCATGAAACTGGCAAGCTTCACAGGTCTTCACGATGTGTTCTGAATTTTCCATGGCTGTTGGCCAGTAAAAGCCTTGCTGCATAGCTTTCCCGACCATTGCACGTGAGGCATCATGATGAGAGCATAACCCCCTGTGAATTTCGGATAAAATTCTTGTCCTTCCTCCCGAGATATGCATCGAAGAAGAACCCCGTTCTCCCGGCGGCGATATAATTCCCCATTGACCAAGGCGTACATCTTGGCACTTCTGGCAATGCATTCCGCACTCTTGTCATCGTCCAGGAGGTCATGATGATGCAGATATTTCCAAATCTCTTCGGCCCAGACTAGTCTGGCGGGCCCGGCCATGAATGCTGAGCGCCTCCCGGGAGCTTCTTCCTTCCCGGGATCTCTTTTTCCTTCTGTCCCTTCTTGGAGCGGGTCTTGATTATCTGAGTTGGGTCTCGATGGACGAGCGTGTGATCCTTTCCACAAAGGTCCCATGAGGGACGGGTTCTCTCTGGGCTGCTATCTTTGATAACTCATCCGCGACGAAGTTCTCCCCCCGGGGAATATGTTCCATCTGCAGCCCTTTGAACTGGAGCTCCATCTTGCGTACTTCTTCCACATAGGCCTTCATCCAGGGTCTATCATATTCTTTGCACACCTGATTGACGACCAACTGAGAATCTCCTCTGATCACTAGCCGTTGTATCCCTAAACCAGCCGTGATGCGTAGCCCGGCCAACAAGCCTCCATATTCTGCAATATTATTGGAGGTCTTTCCTTTCTCGAAATCCATTTGTATAATGTACTTGAGTTGTTCTCCAGTCGGGGCTTCGATAACCACTCCGTGATAAGGTAAAAGGGGTCCGATCTTTCGATGAGATGGATTTCTCTCGATTTGGGTGGAGGTCGACGTTGACGATCCGACTACAAACATGCGTGACGTTGCGCCTTAGCAATCGCTACACCAACTTCCGAGGCTATTGATCTCGCCGGGCTAGATCAACCTGATCCGAAGATCAATTCCTGCAAGCAATCGAAGAACTAGCAAGAATTATAGATGCAATCAAGATATTGAGGATTAAAGATGAAAGCTTTAGAGATGGGATTCTGCAAGTGCGTAGTACAAAAGGTCTGAACCGACATTGTCGTCTATGGCGAAGAATAGCAATGGCTAAGTCTTAAACTAAACAAAATCCGAGTCCTAATGGCGGCTAAGGAGAGGTATATATGGAAGAGGAGAAGGGATTTTCGTCCAACCCATGGGGGGTGGCCGAAAATAACCCTAGATGGGCCCTCCTTCACATATACGGACTCCTAAAAATCCCTAAAATATTTATTTCAAAATTACATGGGCCTGGCCCATAAAATAAGGTGTCGCAGCACCAAATATGACTATGGACGCAAATATGATGTATGATCTTGAATAATTCGTCCATGTCCTCCTTGCATTATCATGGTGGCTTCAAAGTTCAGAAGTAGCCTCATCTTTATTCCTCACATGCTTGCAGCCACCTCCATGCATAGCCATGCTCCAATGCTTGTCCTTCTCATCCATGCTAGATCCAATATTCCTGAGTAACAAATACATATCTGATTTAGGCAGCATCATATTCTCATGTATGTGAGGAATAGTTCCTAGAAACGAAAGTACCTGATAATTAAGTTGTTTGGCACGAGCTCGAGTCATAGGTCCTTGTATGTGTGTGGCTGTAGGTGCAGTGGTTGTATCAACATGTGGGATGTCCTCATCACTCCGGCTCCGGCGCCTTTGTAAGAAAAGGCTCCGTCGAAGTACATGACCCATCGGTTAGGGTCCTCCGTCCCGAGCTGGGGGGACAGAGACATCGGTTCTTCGACTGGGGTAGGATTCCATTCTGTCCAATCGGCAAGGAAATCTGACAGGGCCTTGCTCTTGATGGCCTTGTCGTTGTCGAAGCGGATATCAAAGTGAGACAACTCCACCGCCCACTCCGCCACCCGACTCAGAGCGTGCGTGTTGGAGAGCACACGCTGGAGCGGCTAGGAGGTGCAGAGAGTAATTGGATGTGCCTCGAAGTAGTGCTGTAACTTCCTTGCTGCCAAGACAACTCCCGAGAGGATCTTCTGAATTTCCGGGTACCGTTTCCTGGCGTCACGTAGGATGGAGCTGACGTAATACACTGGGAATTGCACCACGCGGGGTTTCCTGACGGAGTCAGATGCTACTTTCTTCGACTTCGCTTGCTCCTGCTCTCGCTCAGTGATCAACATGCCGCTCACCGTTTCGTTGGTGGCGGCAATGTAAAGAAACAGAGGTTACTTTGGTCGAGGAGCTACAAAGACCGGTGGTGAGGATAGGTATTTCTTCAAGTCTTCTACGGCTTCTTGAGCTTCCGGGGTCCATTGGAAAGGACTCCTTTTCTTGAGCAACTGGAACACCAGTCGAGCTCGTTCTCCCAGCCTGGAGATGAAGCGTCCCAGAGCGGTTAAGCACCCATTTAAGCACTACACGTCTTTGATTCGCCTTGGTGCTTGGATGGATTCAATAGCTTTGATCTTGCCGGGGTTTCCTTCAATTCCACGGTGGGACACCAGATATCCAAGGAGCTTTCCGGATGGCACACCGAAGGTGCACTTTGCAGGGTTGAGCTTGAGTTGGATCTTCCTGAGGTTACCGAAAGTATCTCGGTGGTCGCTGATCAGATCTGCTCCATTACTAGTCTTCACCATGATGTCTTCAATGTAGGCTTCAATGTTGCGGCCCATCTGTGACCCCAGGCAGGCCCTGATGGCTCGCTGGAAGGTGGCTCCGGCATTCTTCAGGCCGAAAGGCATGCTGGTGAAGGAAAAGCACCCTTCCGAAGTGATGAACGCCGGCTTCTCTTCGTCTTCCTTGGCCATCTTAATCTGATGATATCCTGAAAATTAAGGCGTCCAGGAAGCAAAGGAGGTTGCATCCCGCTGTGCAATCTACAATCTGGTCGATCCTGGGAAGTCGGAACGGATCCTTTGGGCATGCGCGGTTCAGATGAGTGAAATCCATGCACAACCGCTTAGACCCATTCGGCTTCGGGACGACGACTGGATTCGCAGTCCAAGTGGGATGCAACACTTCCCTGATGGCGCGAGCCTTCTTCGGCTTGTGTACTTGCTCGACGATGAAGCCCGGTGGCGCACTTTCTGCTTGACTGGCCGCGCATCGGGACACACAGCCAGGTGGTGCTCAATAACTTCCGGAGGAATCCCTTGGAGGTCGGATGGTTCCTAGGCGAACACGTCCACATTTTCTCGCTGGAATCCCACGAGGTCCACTTCCTGCTCGTCGGTCATCGGTGACGTAGCAGGTCGTGTCGGCTTCTAGAGGGACTTGCTTGGTAAGCTGCGGTTCCTCGTGGAACCGGCGCTTCCTTGGCGTTGAGCGAGGGTTGACGCCTTCCTTCAGTTGTGGGAACGAGCGTTCCAGCCCACGGACATGCTCGACTGCGGGAGACCCGCCCACGTTCCCGGCCGATGTGTCCCACGAGCATCTCCGTTTCCGGCTCTGCTCACAGATCTCGACGGCCAACTCGCTGGGCGAGTCTCGCAGGAACTCCACCGCAGTCACTTCGACCTCGGGGGCTGGCGATGTCGTCGCGATGTCTGGGCCGGGGGGGGCATCCCTTGCCCGTGCGCAGGTTCCTCTCGCCGAACCAGGTGCAGCAAAGTCGCGATGCGCTCCTTCCGTGCTGCCGATGCAGGGGTACCCGCTTCCGGCGGGAAGTCGATCAACGCCTCAATCATTGTCTGAGCTTTGGCGCGGCTACGATCTTGGATGGCGGGCAACGTGCGGGGAGGCTCCTCGACCAAACATCTCCCCCAATGGGTGTCGCCATGGCGTGATTGTCGATGTGGACTCGTGGGAGAACTCGCGCGCCCCCTACCTGGTGCGCCAGATGTCGCGTGTCGGAACACGGACACCGGAGAGTTTTGTGTGCTCCCCTGTCGATTGTTTGGAGGCGGGCGCGAGGAGTTCACCCACGGACGTGGTGCGTATCAAATCCACACAACTGAAAGCACACGAGGGTTTTACCCAGGTTCAGGCCATCCGGAGATGAAACCCTACGTCCTGCACGTCTGATCTGGTATTGATTTTGTGGTGGCACCTGATTACAAGTGGAGGAGTATCTCTCTTCTACGGTTGGCTCTCCTTCCCGGGGACTACCTCTCTTGTCTCACTCTTCTTCTTGCTAGTTTCTATCCTTTCTCTATAATCCTTTTCTCCTTCTTTCTTCGGTCCGACCTCTTCCTCTGGTGATTTGACCTCCTTTTATATTGGTGATGTCCTTCTCCAGCTCCGGAGCCTACACCTCGTAGAGGCGTCGCCACCTCAGGGGATGGGTGTCACTGCCAGGAGGTAGCCGGATGCCAGCTCGTCTTCGTACTTTCCACGCGTCGTGCCTCTCCTCTGCACTGGGCAGGCGGGACGTCTTGCCCAGCCCTGCCCTGCCGACCAGCCTGCCGGCCGGACTGGCATGCTGCAGGTGGTTTGTGTCAAGTGTCGCCATGACGCCTGCCTTCCTTCCCGGGCAGAGCCCCCCGGGCGGGGCTGTTTTCCTATCTCTCTCTCCTGGAGCCCCCGGAAGCCTTGATGCGACTCACGGCGGCCCACAGTTTCGTCGATCGTGACACCGCCAGGGTGGAGGGTGTCGACAAACGAGGAGGGCGTGGATAGTGGGCAACGGGGATCCACCCTGGAGGAAGAGGACACGGGCTGCAGCTAGGTTAAATAAGATCCTATCTTAATGTGCAATGCCTAGAGAAAACAACTACAGTTTATAGCAATTAGCAAGAAAGAGGAGGAAGCACAAATACCAAGGGATCTTAGAGCATCTCCATCGGGGGCCCCTAAAGCATCCCCACCCCAAGGCCCGTTGGGGTGTCAGATGATGGCGTGGATCACACGTTCACTGAGGAACCCCAAGAGGAAGGTATGATGTAGTGTAGCAGCAGTTTTCCCTTGATTACAAAACCAAGGTTATCGAATCGAGTAGGACTTGGAGAAGGATTAGCAAGGTGTCAACGGCGCCATTTACGATAATTGACGTGGACCTGCACACAATCACAAACAAACTAGTTTGCCCCAACGAAACTGAGAGGTTGTCAATCTCTCCGGCTTGCTGAACACAAAGAATTAAAAGTGCAAGTGTAAAATATGATGAGAGTAAAATATGAACATCGAGCAAATGATTACGAAGATCTATTAAAATGGTTGTAAACAGTGTAGGAAAATAGGACTGGGGTCCACAGATAACTAGTGGTGTCTCTCCAGAAGATATGCATGATGGGTAAACAAATTACAGCACGGCAATTGACAAAATTTTGGGCGCATAACAATGCTATCATAAAACAACAGTTCATCGTTTCATCTAATATGGGCATTACGTCAAAATACATAGAACGTTATCCAACTGTATCTATGACTAATAATCCAACCCCGAGATCGCTATCCAGCATGTCTCCCAGAAAAATTAAGTTGCAAGCAACAGATCATTGCAATAAGCACTGTGCATAATGTAAGCAATGTAATAACACAAGGAAATAACACCGCTGTTTTCTCCCTAGTGGCAACAACATAATCTTGGCATGAGCGTTTCTGTCAGTCGCACTCTGCGCAAAAAGGCATGAACCCACTATCTAGCATAAATACTCTCTCTAAAGAATAATAACAATAACTTGGCCAAAGCATACACTAGCATCGGAGATCCTGCAAGATCATAGATAAAACATAACACATAGATGAACAAGAGTAATGATTTTCACAATTCATCGGATCCAAGCAAACACATCATGTATCAATTACAGATAATACGACCTTGATCATGTAGGGCAGATCACAAGATCTAAACAATGGAGTACAAGGAGAAGAGACAACCATCTAGCTATTGCCATGGACCCGTCCCGTGGTGGACTACTCATGCATCACTCCGGAGGCAGGCATAGTGGTGTAGATGCCTCCGGTGACGATCTCCCCCTCCGGCAGGGTGCCGGGAAGAGCTTCAGGACCCTCCCGATCTAGGGTTGGCGACGGCGGCGGCCTCGAATGTTTTCTGGAAAATATGATCGGGTATCGAGGGTTTCCGAGATGAAGACAATTTATAGGCCAAAGGGCAACTCGGGGAGGCGCCCGAGGCGACCAAGTGGGACCCAGGCACGGCCTAGGTGTTGGCCGCGCCTGGGGGGCGTCTGGCCACTGTGGGCCCCATGCAGGTCCCCTTTTGGCTCCGTCTGTGTTTCTTCGTAAAAATAATTCATGTAAATTTCTAGCTGATTCCAAGAATATTCCCAGAACAACTTTTCTGAAACAAAAAGACAGCAGAAAACAAGAACTGGCACTAGGCATCTTGTTAATAGGTTAGTTCCATGAATTAAGCCAAAATAATATAAAAACATTATAAAAACATGTGGCAATGATATATAATCAAGCATGGAACATAAAAAATTATAGAGACGTCAGACACGTATCATCAGACACGAAAATCAGCCACACTGGCACCCCCAAAGATCCCATCCGACCCATATCCTTCCCGGCACTATCGAGCGTGCCTCCAACTTTGGGGCCTGCTCGACGGTGCCAGACAACGTCACTCTTCCCTGCCTGTGCAACCAATTTCTCCCTCCCACCCGCAAGGTGTTCGGTTGTTTGTCAACAAATCGTTTCTTTGTTGTTTGAATATTCTTACGTTAATTTCAATCATATTCTTGGCTGACTAGCATGGATAGCGATGATGAACTTATGTTTCACCAAATAGTGGAAGAGGAGACCAATTTTTCCTTGGATGATGGGGAGAATCGGGAGGTTATCACGTTCTTTTGGCTGAGGCGGAGGATGAGGAAGCCGATCCCAAACGTGGAGGGTCTAGAGTTGAAAAGAAATGCAACAAGAACCGGGAAACGGGCAACGTGACATATGCTATTGTTAATTGATTATTTTGCTCATGAGACGACAAACGATGATCGTGATTTTGCCGACGCTTTAGGATGTAGAAGAGCGTCTTCATGAACATCATGTATGGTGTTCGAGATTATGACGACTACTTCGAGCTCAAGAAAGATTACACCGAACTTCTTGGATTCTCATCTATTCAGAAATGCATTGATGCTATACGGTGTCTTGCATATGGGGCTCCGCAGATTTTTCGAACGACTACCTCCGTATGTCTGAATCGGCAGCCATTGAAGCCACTTATAGATTTTTCAAGGCAGTGAATGCAGTGTTTGGAGCGCACTATCTGAGATAACCAAATGTTGAAGACATGCGCAACTCGGCTCATGGAACTAGGTGAAGCGAGAGGTTTTCACTGGATGCTTGCGAGCATCGATTGCATGCAATGAAGGTAGAAGAATTATCCATTCGCTTGGCAGGGGATGTATAAAGGAGGATATCTTGGAGCGTGCAGTTTTGTACTTGAAGCGGTGGCAAACTAAGATATGTGGATTTTCATGCTTTTTTTTGGTATGGGTGGTGCTCACAATGACATCAACGTGTTGCAACATTTTCTGGTGTTTTCCAGACTTGCTGAAGACCAAGCTCCGGACTGCAAATATATCCTCAACGGTCGCTAGTGTGATAAGGGGTACTACCTAGCAGATGGCATCTACCATCATATTCTACATATTGGGAAGACCATCAGCAACCGTACTGGTGAGGAAACCACGTATTTTGCAAAGAAACAAGAGAGTGCTCGGAAAGATGTGGAGCGAGCATTCGGTGTGTTCCAAGCCCGGTTTGTGGTCGTCAGGTACCCTTCTCTATCATGATCGCTAGAGCAGATGTGAAAGATCATCATTGCTTATGTTATTATGCACAACATGATCATCGAGAGTGAGCGCGATCAATTCGTTACTTTTGTCGCCATGCATCAAGAAATTCATGATCAGTTGACCCATGCGCAACTGCAGTATGATCTAGTCGCGCACCTGTGGATGCACCATGCACACAACAGTCGTTTGGAAGTGCTGGTATGGGAGGCACCCAGAAATGTGGCGGACACTAGTCCGACACCTTTAAAGCAAACACAAATTAAGAGGCGTCAGATACAAATTAGACAGTCCCGGTGGAGATGCTCCTACACGTAGGAGTAGGGACGAAGGAATTGGGGACAAAAATCGTCACAAACTTGTTGGAAACTGGAGAAGAGAGGATATGCGCGCAGGTCTAATCTTGGATCCTATTTCCGAGTTCGGTGTTAGAATACTTTGGCGTTTGGAAACTTGGAGCTTTGTGAGAGAAAAAAATGCCATGGCCACGTGAGATTACAACCAAGTACAGTGTCTCTAATGTAAGAAATAAAGAGAGTGATGCAATGAATGGTGCGATTAATAATGAGATCCGTTAAATCACCGTTATGATTTGATTCTGAACAGGACTGCTGACATAACAAACGCCCGGTCTTGGCCGGTTGGCCCCTCCGGTTTCTCCAAAGGCTGACAAGCCGAATAACAACGTTAGTTAACATAATCACATATATTAGCACACAATGAATCTAGCCATGTAATGTCAATCAAAACCATGTGATCGAATGCCGGTCTCCAAAGGAGCAAGCAAAGGGACATTGATCGTTTTATCCCTAATAGTTTACGGAATCTGATACAGATCTGCCACTAAAGTTATAATAAAACAGATCATCTGAATGCTATGTGCTCCGCTCCTCCAACAGCAAGAGGTGCTTCCCATAGGCCTAATGCAAGATAAAGAAGCACTAATCTCCAGAGTCCAGACGGCATCATCAAACAAAAGGAGCAGAGCAATGGACAGTCGCTTTACCCCCACGCAAGCTGCCCACTGTGCCCTGACCAGAGGTTCTCCTAGGCCAAAGGTTTGAATAGAAATAATATCTTACAGCCACAACTCAATTCAATTCATTTTTTTTAGGCCAATTCAATTCATTGTGTGTGATACTTCGACTCACACACAGAATGAATTGAATTGGCCTAAAAAAAAAATCTTTTGCCTTCGTTTCAAAAAAAAAAAAAAGAGGTGGTCATCAGCCATGCCATTGAATGAGACAGGCCTGACAAAACCCTTGATTGTGTTGAATCTGAGATCAAGAAAATGTCTGGTGCTGGTGTACTCTATAGTGCATCATAATAAGAGCACACAGCCCATACACCTCAGATGTCACATCTCAAAAGGCCACTACTACCCTGAACAAGTTTATTGCCTACCAGCTACCCCAAGTGGACAACATGTTTAAGAAGTAGCGCTAGTACCAATCTATCGGTCCCTAGGGAACCTCCATGTCTACACAAGTTACAAATGGGATGGACTCTTATTGGAAATTGAATTTCTAAACAAGCCAGGACTTTCTTTGACCGTCTGTCGGCACAGTGGAAACCAGGGTACCACGGGCCGGTCTGCCAGGGCCCATAAGATTCTTCAGGCATTTTCGCTAAGGGCCAGGCCCTCCAGCCTGGCGAGCCTCGCGAGGGACCCTCGCGAGGGATCTTTTTCTCCTCGCCGAGAATTCTCTCCCTTGGCGAGGAACCGCACCACGACAAGGCGTCTCCGACGCCACCCGCAATTCTGCTAAGGACCAAGCCGAAGGGCTCGGCGAGGTTTTCTGCCTCGCGAGGCTCCTTCCTCGCGAAGCCGTCTCTGCCTCCGCGGCAGAGCGCACATGGGCTCTGCACCATGTGCAGAGTGACGCGCGTGCCTACGCGCGATGACAACGACGCCGCAGTTGTCGTTTCCATGTATAAAGCAGTCAACAAAGCAGCTTCAAGCAAAGCGGACAACGAGTATTGCCTCTTTGGTGATAAGGGAGCCGTCTGTAGCTACACTCGAAGGACGACGTCACCGTGGGTCACATCCCATCTCAGCAAGCGCCAGCCCACCGTCCGGTTGGCCGGTGGCCCTTTTTCAGCTTTGGTGACGCCGCTCCCCTGCCGTGGACCGCGTCCACGAGCTTTACCTTTATGGTGGACTCCACCTTTATCGTGCACCCTGCTCCTTCCTTCGTCGCCATGTGGTAACCCTTCCCGCCCAAATGTTTGGGCAGAAGAGGTCCAGGACGCCTATAAAAGGAGAAGGGGCACGCCCAAGCAAAGGGTTCGATCTTCGGTTGGTGCAGCTCTAGTAGACCCTAACCCTAGATCTTAAGACTAGCAAATAGCCATTGTTAGCCACCTCGAGCTCTGCAAGCTCTCTTGTACCGTGAACTCTAAGCAGTGCAATACACCATAACAGGACGTAGGGGTTTTACCTCCCAAAGAGGGCCCTGAACCTGGGTAAGATCTTGCGTCCATCTGTCGTCCGCAGCGAGTCCGACGAGCACCGTCGCCGGAGCACGTTGAGGATCGTTTGACTCCGTGTTCAGCCCCTTACACGATACCTTGGAGACACCCCTAGTTCCTGGGACCATTCTCCGACACCGTCCCAAGGCCAGATAGAAATTGGATGTCCAGCACTGCACTAGAAACCTGGACCTGTGCAGGTTAAAATGTGGAGTTATAGACAGTGGTCATACTACTTACATCACATTGCATTGGCCCCAACAAACCCAGGCACATGGAAAGCCATGATAGGGCCTACCACCCCTGAACCCTCTGGATGGCTGTGATTAGGCCACAATGGCTAGGCACCAACTTTTAAGTACCACCACCTGATCATTCCTCATCAGCTATACTGGAACTATATATTCTAACCTTAGCACCTTTGAAGCCCTTTCATTTTGATTCTTCCTGTCTAGCTAGGTTAAATACTAGTATGTACTAGTACTACTCTCTTCAAGATCAAATGCACCAAGTCCTCATTGCGTAAATACTTATTATATGTAGACACCTCCAAGTCGTGTAAAGTTTGGGAGGCTATAAATGCCTAGCTATGACATATGCATGGTTGGCTACACAACACACCATCGACCATCGTCTGCCTCTCCTCTCTCCACAGCCCAACTTTTGCAAAGACAAAAATCTCTAGGTAGCTTTCCTCCAGAGCAGCAATGGCCATGCACCCTCTCTCCCAGGGGCACCCACAGGCCTGGCCATGGGGGGTAGCAGCCATGTACACGAACCTACACTACCATCACCACCAGTACGAGAGGGAGCACCTGTTCGAGAAGCCCTTGACGCCAAGCGACGTGGGCAAGCTCAACAGGCTGGTGATCCCCAAGCAGCACGCGGAGAGGTACTTCCCCCTCAACAGCGGCGACTCCCCCGGCGAGAAGGACCTGCTCCTGTCGTTCGAGGACGAGGCCGGCAAGCCGTGGCGGTTCCGGTACTCGTACTGGACGAGCAGCCAGAGCTACGTGCTCACCAAGGGCTGGAGCCGGTACGTCAAGGGGAAGCAGCTCGAAGCCGGCGACGTCGTGCACTTCGAGAGGGTGCGCGGCCTTGGCGCGGGCGACCGGCTCTTCATCGGCTGCAGGCGGCGCGGCGAGAGTGCGCCGCCACCGCCTGTGCCCGTGCCTCCACCCGCTCTGAACGCCGGAGAGCAGCAGCAGCCTTGGAGCCCGATGTGTTACAGCACGTCGGGATCATACCCTACCAGCCCAGTTGCCAACTCCTACGCATATCGCCGCTCGGTGGAGCAAGATCACAGCGACATGCTGCATGCAGGTATATACAGCACTCAAGAACAAATCACTGCGATGACATGTAACAAAACTACACACCTCTTACACCATTGAGATCTGTGGTGAATTCTTGCAGGTGAGTCCCGGAGAGAGGCAGACGCCAAGAGCAGTGTGGCGCCGACGAGACATCTTCGGCTGTTCGGCGTCAACCTCGATTGCGGCCCGGAGCCAGAGACAGAAGCAACGACGCCAATGTACGGCTACACCCACCACCACCAGAGCCCCTACGCTGCAGTAGCCGCGCTGCCAACTTACTGGTCAGTACCGTAAGCATCATCAAGTTCAATTGCGTTTATATGTAGACTGTACTCTTAAGTTAGACATATCACCAAATTCCTCGAAACTAAAATAAATACATTTTTCACAACAGGGGTAGCTCGTAAGATGATGAGGAGATCTGAAGCCATGCTAGCAGGATCCTAACAACCAGCAGTGAAACTAGTTACTATCAACCTACTAGGCTACTACCTCTCCTGACTAAGTGACAGGCTTGAATTGACCCTTGGAAGGAAAAGGAAGAGGAAGCGGGGAGATCCCTTGTTTCCCGCGTGCAATCTTCCTCCCACAGTGCCTTTTTTTTCTATGTTTTCTTTCTTCTTGTCTTCCAGAAACCCTACTCGATCACAGTACGGGGGCCCTTGCAGGTGGCAGGTTTCAGGAAACATCAGGTTGAAAAGGAGAGGGAGTGAGAGAGACAGACAGAGGGATGGTGACACAAATGAAAAACAAAAGGACATGCTTGCAACGATGTATGTATGTGTCATCTGTATGTATGTAGTGGGTCCAAGAACAAACTATGGAGTTGATGTAGCATCCCCTGCCTCCTGACGAAACAAAGTAATATCCCCCATGATGATTTTGTTCTCACCCTTCTCTACAGTCTCACGTCTTCTACTAGTACTGTTGTTAGATGCTTTCAAGTCAATTCAATGTATTCATCTTACCTTCTACTCCCTCCGATCCATAAAAAGTGTCGCCCAATTAATACAAAATTTGTTCTAATTTATTATAAAATAAGCGATATTTTTTATGGATCGGAAGACTATTAAAGTTCAATGCCTTCCTTCACCTAACATAAGCAATGAGTGAGTGTACGTGAAATGCAATACAATGCAAACAGCCAAAGGACCATAAAAGAATTGACGCACCACAGGTGATGCCGACACCTGGGGATGTCCATGTCCTGATCTTTTACTATTCTATTAATAGCCGGTCTCCGCCTTTTTGTTCCCTCTCGAAGGAAAGGCTCGGCAGAAGTTTTAAGCGTGCATGTGGGCTCAATTTGCCCTAATAGGATACAAAGAAAAAGGCTGGCTAAGTTGATGGTCTAAGAGGCAGGTTTCAGACACACAAAGCCACTAGAGGCTCCAATAATCAACAAGATGCCCCGCAGCAAGTATCAAAAGGAAAATTGGAGATCTGTCTCCCGCTTTTGTTGCCTATGTTAGAAAGGCTTGTACGAGGCAAACTACATGTTATTGTTCTGGCCGGCCGTCAATTATTGGAAGTAGCTAGTAGATAGATGCCTGGAGAAACATGGCCTAACTACTAAGAGTACTGACCTGTTTCGGCGAAAGAACGATGAGATGCAGGCTTCAGAGTCATCTGAATGGAACTGGCGTAGAAATTGTGGTAGTGCTGATTAAACGTATAGGTTAATGACCGTATCAAATCAAGATTTCCTGTCTGCTAGCAAGAACAGGAACCATGTGCAGCGTAACTTTAACTAATGACGATGAACCTTATCCGGGGCGCCCCAGGGCTGCATGATTAACGCCTTCAAACACATACAAAAGAGCCATGTGAGTGCCATAATGGTAAAGTAGACCCTCACCTGGTCTACTTTAACCCTAAACCCTAACACATACCGAGAAAGAGAGACTGATCCTTTAATGGAAAAGAAAGGAATTGTCAAAGGTTACAACCACTAAGTACAAAGTAATCACGTCACCCATGTATAATTATACGGCTAAAGCTGAAGTTTAATTTCAATGTGACTGTCTAGGCTAGATCATCGGATAGGAAGGTTTTGACAGTTTGGACATTGAAAGTCTCGAACCAAGCCAAGTTGTGGCGTTGCCAAAATCTTGGTGCCCAAATTGATTGCCCAGTTTCAAACGCAGAATACATCAAATAGCTTAAGAAAAGTTAATCGTCCAATTTTTTTTTGCATCAAATTAGGAATGAGCCAATTCTAATGGAAGTTGCCAAAGTTTTGTGACACAAACTTTGGCCCCCAAGCATGAGACCAGACAGCTATAACGACATGACAACGCAAAGAGAGTAACCAAAGGCCTTAACCAAAAAATTGGCGTATAGGGGTCAACTCAAACTGGACGTACAGAATGCTATGATATACCCATCAGGCATCAGGCTGCAGCCTTGATCAAGTTCATGATGTATGGTCCACAAATAAATGGCTAACCTAATGCATGGTCCTCTCTGTATTATTTTCCCTGTCCATGGGGCCTGCTAGTGGTTCTAGACGCCAACTTTTGTACACAAACAGTACTTTCCTTGAGAAACAGATGTAACATGCGCAGATGGTGAGTGCCCGAGTGGGGACTCTGCAAAGAACCAAAGCTATGCCTGGTTGTACCACGAACACACAGCTCGCAAGGATGACGAATGACAAGGACAGACATCTTTTTTTCGAGAACAAGTACAGACATCTTCACTGTATTGAATAATTTGATACTTTCTGCTATGTTATACCGTAGTACAAAGAGATGTACAGATTATTGATGGGGTATGCCTCAAGATAGCAACATTCTATACTAACTAAGAAACACGACCAAGAGAATGTGACAGTAAGAGAATTAGACCAAGCGACAAGGTCCGTCAAAAGGAATATGAAGTATGAGACAGCACAAGTTGTTTCAGTGCTGCGCAGAAGAAACCTCAGGAGTTTGGGTAAAAAAGGGAGCATTGAGTTTGGAGTTATTTCTAAAATATCAAACATTTTCCTCTTTGTCATGCGCACAGCATAGAATGGCAGGTTACTATAACTTGTGAATCGAAAGCTCAAAACAAGGTTTAATTGTCCCAACTCCCAACATATGATCAAAGCTCCAGGGAAACTTGGTTCTCAATTTGAAAGGTATAACAACAATTTTACTGCCTTAACCTGCAATAAATATGGATGATTGGATTTAATGGTGGCTAAAAGAGTATGTTTCACCCAATTTCTTAATGTCACAAACTTCCAACGCAAATTATGTGCAACTGCAAGATGTTTAATACAGTAGTAAAACTAAACTGTTTCAGAAATTGAATGACAGGAGCAGTGCTGGCAAAGGAGACAAAGATATACCGCTTTCCAGAGTTCATCATTTTTGATGTGGAAAGAATGATGAAAAAGATTCGATCATAAGGAGCTGGAACCACAATTTGCATCAGTTGGTACAGTTCTGAATAATTACACTGGTAGTACCAAGTAAGTGGCATAGCAGACTTCTTCAGGCACTGAAATCAGCAAGTGTCGAGGTGACAAGAAACCCACTTTCCATGTGTATTTCTGCAAGAACAGATCTTGCATCCACTCCCCATATATATATTTACTGTACCAGCAACTAAAGTGGCCCGTCATGTATGATTTTTTTTTTACAGTGTACAGGATAGGTGATGCAGTTTATTCAGTTAATCAGGGAGTTGCATATGCTTCCATTTGTTATGCGCAGATCAGACGATAGTGTTGATATTACATCCATTGGGGCCAGCAGCATGGCATTCTTGACTTGAATGGCAAAGCTATCAAGAAATCAGTCCTAGATAGATCTTTAGTACCGCAGTGCCACTACTGACAGGCAATAATTTGCTACATGAAGAGCGTGCCACTGGTAGATGGTTGCATTCTCCATTCAGTCCTACATCACCAAAAGTCCCCACAAGAACATGAGCCATTCTTAAAATGGTGAAATCTGTTGGTATCTCTGACAATGACTAGACGTTCGGTAATATGGGCTGCGACCTTCATGAACGAATGACAGTCTCCACAGATCCTAAGGTTCTTGTGTATTATAATTGGTATATTAGGAGGCAAGCTGATTAAACCAAAAGCAAGTGCTAATTTCTCGCTATGGTGTTTAAGCAGCTCCTCTTTTTGATCATCACGAACATCATGCAGATCGCATTCTATTTTGGTTCTACGAGCAAATTTTCTCATATTGTCATAAATTTCCTCTAACTTATTATGGATATCTGTGATTCCAGGGTGCTTTCTCTCTCCAGCAACGAAGACATGAATTTTTCCCTTTGCCTCAGTCCAACTCCTGCCCGGTTCTTTCTTTGCACCACTATCCTTCAAAAACTTCCTTGTCATCACAACATTCTCCCAGTTCCCGCTGGCAGCAAATACATTTGAGAGCAAAACATGGTTCCCTCCATTGTCTGGCTCAAGTAGAAAAAGCTGTTCAGCTGCTATTCTGGCTAGTCTACTATTATTGAAGTTCCTGCATGACCCAAGCAAAGATCCCCACATAGAAGCAGTTGGTTCAAATGGCATTTTGTGAAGCAATTCCCAGGCCTCATTAATCTTTCCAGATCGTCCTAGAACATCAACCATGCAAGAATAGTGAAGGACATTAGGTTCAACAGTCTGATCAGACATTAGCAGGTCAAAGTAATGGCGGCCCTCTTCAACTAAACCTGCATGACTGCACACTGACAACACGGAGAGATAGGTCACTTCGTTCGGAAAAAGCACTAACTGGTGCATTTTCTCAAACAGAATCATAGCTTCCCAAGAATGGGCATGCCTCGAAAAACCAGCAATCATTGCATTCCATATGACAACATTCTTGTGTTCCATGTAAGCAAATACTGCATAAGCTTTTTCAATCTGCCCACACCTTGCATATAAATCCACAAGAGATGCTGCCACAAACAAGTTCCCATGAAAACCACATTTCACAATAACTCCATGCAGTTGTGTCCCTTCAATTTTCAATGCTAAGCTTGCACATGCGCTAATGATAGAAGAAAGTGTGAATTCAGTCAATTCTACTCCTTCCCTTTGTGCAGTCCGAAATAAATGCAATGCTTCTTCGTGAAAGCCATTCTGCACATATCCTGCAAACAATGAACTCCATGTAACTACAGTTTTATCAGGCATCTTCTCAAAAACCCAGCAGGCATCGTTGATCATGTTACATTTTGCATAAACATCTAGAATTGCTGTTCCAACAAAGCTATTGGAGTCCAGTGCGAGCTTGAGTGCAATAGTGTGTAATTGTCTACATTCATTGATAGCATATTTTGCAGCACATGCACAGATTGTGCTGGATAAAGTAAATTCACTCAGCTGTGTCCCTTCTCGGTGCATTCTTGAAAAAAGCTTCAGAGCTTGTACATCCTCTCCACTGAGAGTATATCCAGCAATCATAGTATTCCATGAGACTATGCTTCTGACAAGCATTGCATCAAAAACATAACGAGCACAATTATTCTGGCCACATTTTGTGTACATATTGATTAGAATATTGCATGTGACAGTATCTGCAGCCAGATCAAAATGAATGGCTAACCCATGGCAGCTTTTCCCAACCAAGAGGGACCTCCTCTTTGCACATAGTTGCATAAGTTCACGGAGGGCAAACACATCAACCAAATTCCTGTCAATCCCAGCAAGCCATTTCTCCTTTAAGGAATTGTTATGGTTCCACTTGCTACAGAAAAAACGAGCAGCAAGATACACTCGAGAGCACACT
The DNA here is from genome assembly GCA_012064385.1 of Puccinellia tenuiflora. Lineage (NCBI taxonomy): Eukaryota > Viridiplantae > Streptophyta > Magnoliopsida > Poales > Poaceae > Puccinellia > Puccinellia tenuiflora. The sequence continues at coordinate 94,196 of QRDG01002515.1, forward strand.
ACACTCAGAGGCTTCGTACACTGATTTATGGCAGGGTGGTTAAACCGAATGCCCATCCATGCAAGTCAGCTACTAATATGTTGAGAATATTACTGAAAATGGAGAACTTTGCCAATAAATTTTGAACTGTTTTCGGATGACTCGCCGATAGGGAGAATTAATAAGAAAATGCTTGGATGCTTACCTACTATTAAGAGCACGTCACTTCTCTGCAGGATGGCATGACAGTTTCTCTCGTTAGTCCACCTTTACAAGTTTCTGATAAGAATCTCTGGAAGAAACAGCAAGTCAGAAACAACGATATGATCCTGTAAATAAAATGCTGACAGGTAAAAGGATACAAGTTTCACGACAAAGGCATAAGAAAATGTGATTAGTTCTGGTAAGAAACATATATATATATATATATAAACAGAATTATTTGATTCAAATGGAAAAGGCAACCAGGAACCAACAAGTGAACATTTTGTCTGAGAATCAACCAATAGTGGGCTGGAGATGGTATGGTACTAGCCCTAGGAAGTGATGACACTTTGGTGGCAGTAGAAGTTCAAAGCTAACTTTAACCCAAGGTTCATCTTCAGATTGTCAGCATCAGTATTGTGTTACCATTTTAAAATAAGGATCTAGTGGCAAGACATTTATAAAGAATGCACCACCAGCAAAGCACATAGGCAAACAGTAAAAAAATTGCTACTAATCGCAACTCGTTGTGAGCAACTCTGTTTTCATAACCATAACTAACATAGTAAGTGAAATATCACCCCATCCCTCGTATCTTCCTTAATTTTGCATGACATCCAAAATCGGGTACCATTGCCCACGTATCAAGACCACGCACGCAGAGAATGAGAAGCACAAGGACGCCAGGAAAAAATAGCTTGCGCTCGCCTATACTTACAACGGTAGGTCTGTCGATCGGGGGGGCATTCTGTCGAACAACATCAGCGCGCGGCGCAGGCGAGCCTGGTCACAGGCAGAGAGTGCCACCAGCCGCAGGGGAGTCAGAGAAGAAGAGAGCGACCCAGAAATTACACGGCGCCTCCGGCCTTCCAAATCGTGAGAAATGCTGGATCATTAATTCAGTATTGGTTTTCCTAATCTCGCCGTAAGTTTCCTTTGCTGCTGCTGCTGCTCAGACGCTGCGCCCTTGTGCTGCTGCAGCTGTGGTGTTGACCGTTGAGGCTTTCAGGAGTAGCCAAGCACGAGACCCTACCAGTGAGCCTCGACCTGCGAACGCTGATGTCGCGGAGACGGTGCCGGCGAGCAGCGCGCGAGCGGCGACGGCTGCTGTCGCTGATGCGGGGCCGGCGGGCGGGGAAGACTGCGCCTACCGGGACTGGAGATTTGGGAACGGGAATGCAGCGGGTACGATTAGGACAAAGTAACCCTTTGAGGGCTCATTTGGATGCAAGGGATCCCTAGGGGATCCCGGCCCTTTCCCTGGCCGGAGAAACCGCGGGCCGAATTGACCCGGGGAAACAGACCGTGCCATTTGGTGGTCCATGAGGGGAGGGACTCCCCGGCCTTTCCGCGGCCTTTCCCTGGGTGAGATTTCCACGTGTCGATAGGTCGGGGAGGATATCCTCGGCTCGCTCTCTCTCGCACGCGATAGAGGGGCGGCGGCGTTGGATCCGGCGCTCCCACTCTCCTTCCTCCGGCGACCGGAGCAAGCACTCCGCGTATCCGAAGAGCTCTGCCTTCGTCCAAGCGCCCCGCCCCTCCTCCCCGTCCTCCTTCGTCCGAGCGCCCCTCCTCCCTGTCCTCCTTCCGCCAAGATCTACTCCGCCTCGAAGCTTTTCTCTCCTCGGCGATGGCGGCGGTGGTCCGGCAACCAAGGTTATCGCCTTCATCTCTTCCACGTTAGTCCTTTCCCTTTCCCGCACCTGAAGAGCTTGTTGTGCTCCAGATCCAAAATCTTGCCACAGCTCAACCTTGTTGCTCCAGATCAAGAACGTGAGCATCGAGTCTTTGGTTATTCTCCTTTGGCTGCTTGCTGCTGACTTGTTTCTTTTTCAAATACAAATCTGATAATGTTCTGTCGCAGGTGATTATTGTTGCTGTTCAAGAAGCCATAATAATCATGCTTGAAACATACTTTCTCTTGCTTATATTCAATTCATTTTTCTCTGCAGGTTCTTTACAGCAAAGGCGATTGAAATTTTCGTCATCTATCAATCAAATAATTGATATTTCGTCATGGAGCAACATACTCTTTCCAGCTGGATATTGATCATAATTAGCATACTTTATTCAAAACATAATTAGCAACTATATTTATCATCGTCGTGTTATTTGTACGACTTGGTATGTAAGACTAGTTGTAAGACTAGATGATTCAGTATAATCGTGTTTCAGTTCACATATAGAGATGCACCTAAAAATGGACAATGATATATTTTTTTCATAGAACTGTTGATAATATAGTCCTTCGCATTGCATTGGCTTCTTTTACCTGTTGTTAATTCTTCTCCTTGGAGTAGGCCGTGTTAGGATATTGTCCTTGTATACTACTAGCTGCATAGAGGTGGCATGGTGCATACAGAACAATGGTAGAGACATAACATTGATGGCCATGCTCACTACTTTCAGTAAAAATGCATGTGGTTATTTACTTAACTAGTGTACTGCTATGAAGTGTGCTTAGAATGGTGCAGATTGAATGGTGTACGTCCTCCGTAATTGGTCCACTAGTATCTCTGTGGTTAATCGCGTTATTGCTAACTATAACTCGATCATTTCTATGCTGGAAGATTTTGAAGAGCTTCGGGTTCTCCATTCACGGATGAAATTAGCATGGCTAGATACAATTATTCAGGGTTTATTCTTAGTATGGACATGTCTTACACACTACTCTCTTGAGAAAAAGTATCATATGATTTAATAACTTAGCATCTACTAGCTTGTTGAGTTAGAGTAGTAAATGTCTAGCTGCTGTTGGTTAATTTAGCATCTCAAGTATTGTTGGTTAACTTTAAGTATGATGACAAATCAGCCGGAGCAGGTATGATTCTCCGTGATAATGCTGGTAATATCATCTTCTCTGCTTGCTGGCAATTGTTACAGTGCGAAGAACCCCTGGTTTTGTTCATATGTTTTCAAACATTATTGTCATATTTCCTATCTTCGTTCTTCTGCGTCATATGAGCATTTCTCTTGGTGATGTTACTCCTCAGCATGAAGCTTTGGTCATGGATTAGGTCACAGATGCTTTCCGCTCCAAAGCTGTTCTTGCTAGTGATCAATATGGTTAGTTTCTTGATGAAACGTGCAATGTGTTTATGCTTTCGTTTCAGTTGTAACAAATCACAATGATATCTATATCATAAGAGTAATGTTTACATCGGAAGTAGATAAACTTAGTAGCTTGTATCTATATAGGACCCTGGACAATGAAGTTTCATGGAAACACATCTAGTGCGTATATTTGAAATTCATTTCCTTTTGCCCTGCAGGTTCTTTACAGCAAAGTCGACGGAAATGTTCATAATCGATCAATCGCGATGTTTCTTCATGGAGCGATTCACACTTTCTCTTTCTCGAAATTTGATCATAACTACCATTTCCATTTTTTCAAACACAATTAGCATACTATATTTATCCTGGTCGTGTTATTTGACGACTTGGCATGTAAGACTAGTTGCATGCATGTGCTAATGTGTATATTGTTATTATAGTAATCATCGGTGTATGCCAAATTTCTTCATATTTCCTTTAAAATTATGTTATCTTTTCTATTCTTGATTTTCTGATTTATTTAATAAATATGATGTAGTTCATCTGCTGGAATTGATGACATTTTGCATGAGAAAGTGAGAGCTTTGTGTAGTATTTTATGATGATCTATTTTCGTTTGAGCACTGCTACACGTACGATGTGTGTACAACAGTTCATAACAGCCATCAAATCTGTTCGACTGCGATTGGCAACAGAAACTGTAGTACGCAGAGCACTTCCGTTCCCAGTTCCCTTCCCTCTCCCGTATTCTCCAAATAGCAGCAGGGGAATTCTCCCATCGTGGCTGGGGATCCCATGTGCCAAGGGAAATTATCCATAGGGGATTAGTTCCCTGGGTTTTTCATCCCTTACTGCCAAATTAGCCCTGAGAAGGGAAACCCGTGTCGTACAGAGCGCCACATGGCGTACGGCCGGAAGCCCCGCGTACGATCATGCGGAAGCCCCGCGTTGCTGTGTCCAGGTCCCGTACGCTGCACAGCCCGGCCGGCGTGCAGCCCGGCCGGCCGAGCGCCCACGCGTACGCCGCGTCGCCGCCCGATGGATCGATTGTTGTAGCTCCCGCATACATGGACGCGAAGCCCTGCTTATCAAACCGCTTCGGCTAGCTGTAAAGTAAATGTAAAAAACAATAATACACAACATAAAAGTAAATGTACAAACTACAGAATCAAATGTGTACTTCGCATAGAAGATACGTGTATAAGTTACACATAATAGGGAGTACAAATTAAATCTAAAACTCTCTTGCATACCGGTATATAAATTTGGGTGCTTGCCACCCCACCCCTAATCCGAAGTAATATATACAAGTTACAAGTTTTTTTTTTAATCTAGCGGCTCGGCTTCGTCCCCCGTCGCCACTACCGCGACGTACGGGGGGACTCAGCCTCGGAGCGTTAGGGTACGGATTGTTTGGGGCTGGACCTGTAAGGTAGTGCTGACCATCGGGCCGACCGGGCACGTCCCGAGTAGGAGCAGTGCCATTTCGTGTCTGGCACGGCCCAGCCCTATGAGGCCAGACAACTGTTTGTGTCGTGCCGAGTTTCAGAAAGCTGAGAAAGGGCACAGCGTGCTTCGGGCCGGCACGATTCGTGCCCAAGGGCACAGCGTGCCTATTTTGGCCCGGTCAGGCTATTTTCGGCCTGTTTTTGCCTGTATTTTTGGAAAATTAAGAAACAATGTTGTAGAAAAAAATATAGAAAATCAAAAGAAAACGGAAAATAAATCAAAATCGCCGTGCTTCTTGTGTCATGCCCCATCTAGTGTCGTGTCTTGTTCCGACCTGAGTTTTTTCGAGGAACTCCTATACAACGCTTCGAGGCCACGGATCTTTGTCTCGTCGCCTCAAGCGAGTCTCTTCGTGGGCCAGCCGAAAGCGGTCCAATAAAAAAACAGCGTACTTTTCTCTTTTTTATGTTTTAAAATATGTTTTTAAATTCTAATAAATTTCAAATCTGTATGTTTTTAAAAATCTTAACATTTTTCGAATTTGAACAAATTTCAAATCTATTTATCTGAACATTTCGAAAAACTGATTTTTTTTAAAAAAAATCAATATTTTTTAAATCTGAACGTTTTTTAGTTTGAACAATTTTCTTAATATTTTTAAAATATGAACAAAATTCAAATCTAAACAATTTTCGCATCTGAACAATTTTCGAATTTGAACAATTTTCAAATATGAACGATTTTTTATTTCGAACAATTTTTCGAATCTAAACAATTTCCAAATTTGAACAATTTTCGAATATGAACAATTTTTTATTTTCAATAATTTTTCGAATATGAACGATTTTCGGATTTGAGCAATTTGAGAATATGAACAATTTTCGAAATTTGATTTTTTCTAAATATATGAACAATTTTCGAAATCTAAACATTTTTTTAAAAAAATTATCTAAATTTTTTCAAATTGAACAAATTTGAAAATCTGAACATTTTTCGAAATCTGTAACTTTTTCGAAAATCTGAAAGTTTTTTCGAAAATAAAAAACAAAACAAACAGAAAAGAAAAATCAAATACAAAAAAGAAAAGAAGAAACAGAGAAGAAGAAAAAACAGAAAAAGAGCGCGCCAAATGGGCCGGCCCATCGGTGGGGATTCTTGAGGCGACGCGTCGAAGAACCATCGCTAATAAGTGATATATAGGGTTTGCGATTTTTTCGTGTCGTGCCAAGGCCGTGCCGACCCACTTACCTGTGTGAAAAAAGCCCGACCCTCCATGGGCTTCATGCCTGGCCCGGTTTGAGTTTTTAGTGACGTGTCGTGCTTCGGGTCAAGTTTTTTCTCGTGGTTCGGGTTGACCCAAAACGTTCGGGCCAGATGGCCACCATTACTGTAAGGTTGTAACATGTTTAGGGCCCTGACCATACCCAACTATTTTCTACAATAAACAGAATTGAACCAATATGTTGCGAGACCAAGCCCATCAACATCTGAACCAAACAAGACTAGAAGGAAAAAACATTCAGTGCATTCAGTTTGGATATAAAATGGAAAGGTTTGTTGGGGCAGTGCGAGGCGGTCTCGTGCTCACATGTGTCACATTTGGAGCGTCCCCGTGAGAGGTGTACTTCTGAAAGTGTAGCGTGGTCGTGTGGACGTACTTTTCCATTGGATGTACTACCAACTTTTCACCGGCGTGCTATTGTATAGTGTCAGGATACATTCATGCACAAGGTGGGTGTACTTGCGAGTGTATACGTCAAGAGTACTGAAACCCAAAGATAAAAAAATCCGAAGTATAGAAACCCAAAACATAAAATACTAAAACCCGAAATACAAATACACTGAAATCTAAAGCACAACTTCGTGAAGTACAACAATACATAATCCCAAAGTATAAAAAATCCCAAAATAAAATAAATAAATATAAAAATACTATAAACCCGAATTACAAGTACACTGAAACCATAAGTTCAAAATCCCGAAATACAAAAATCCGGAAGTACAAAAATAATAAAACCCGAAGTACGAAAGTACAAGTACACTAAAATCTAAAGTATACAAATTACACTGACGAGAAAATCAACAAAATTTGCATGCTAAATACAAACTACACTGAAACCTGGAATACAAATATTAGTTTAAGAAGTGCATAACAAAAGTTCATCCAAACCTATCAAATGCGATCAACTTTTGAAAATCTCGAGGCGGGCAGCTAGAAAGTGAAAACGGCTCGTAATTTAGATAAACGGTTCTCCAGATATTTCGTTTCGACTCTTTGGTAATAATGGGAAATTTTTTACTCTCATTCCTCCCCTGTGTCCGTTTCTCCCTCCTCATTATCACATTTTTCATAGCCTTACGACACGTGACGAACATGCAAATATTTAGAGGACTGCGTGAAAGTAGGATAGGAGCTAGTGGCGAAGGGAATAAATCTTTGAAAAGGTATACCAAACTCGGGCTTGTATGTAAGCCGAAGATTGCATGTAAGTAAACAATTTGAACTCCTTCAACCATGGATGGACTTAGCCGTCTGACCCGCTGTGGCATTAGGCCGATTACAGTGACATTACGGTGATCCGCATGATGATTTCTGTAGTCAGCTGCCTGAGAGTCTTCAGCTGACACCCATTAATTCCTCGGTATAGACATGCAGAAGGCATGTTTTGCATATGTCTGCTTCAATTGCAAGCTTAATTTCCATACGGAGTTGCATTCCATCGAAGATAAGATCTCCGCAGTGGATTTCGCTTTCTGAAACCTATAAAAGAAACAAGCAAGCTATAAGCTAAGCGTGCAGGGCATCAGATGCTGTTTTGCGTCACCGTCGCATGAAAGCACGGAACTACGCGTGGGCGTGCGACGTGGTGGCGAGAAATTAATAATAATGGCCATCACTTTCGATCTGGAAAAGGGAACTGTTCGAAAATGCTGGGAAAGATCGCCTCCGGTAAATTGGATGGATGATACGTCGGTCCAGATGAGATGAGCACGTACGGGCGGAATGAAACGGGTGCAGCGAAAGGCGCCGCCTGGAGCACAAAAGCGGGAGAGATTCTCGGTTAACCTCGTGGGTGGTGATCATCAGATCACCCTGGCAACGCTGGTGTTTCGTCATCGGCTCATGGCATCGAACTAGCGCGCATCGAGGAGGATGTCGTGCTCGGGCAGAGTGGGGCCCCTTTGACTCTTTGAGCACTATCTGTCTTTTCCATGTTGTGTTGTTGTCGGTGCTTTTGGTTCTATGTTGTCGTTTTTGTGATTCGACCCAAAGCTATATCGTATGAGAACGTCCCTCTGAATATTGGGTTCAGAAGGGTGTTGACAGGGGATGGGTAGACAGATAAGTTTATTTGGCATCAAACAAATTAGAGGCTCTGCACGGTTAAATCTTTCTAGGAGTATGACTCTTAAGGAATGATCATAGTTCTTTTCTTACAAAAATATCTGTGGAAAAGGAACCTCTAAATATCAAGATTTTTGTGTGATTTCTTAGAAAAGTATTCCTCACTAAAGATAATTTAGCAAAAAGGCGATGGGATGGATGTACCAATTGCCTTTTTTGTGATCCGCAAGACTCCATTGAGCATTTGTTTATTACTTGTCCTTTGGCTCGTTCTGGTTGGAGAGTTGTTCATATTATTTTTGCTATTTTTCCACCATCTAATGTAAACAATATGTTTTGTAATTGGCCTAACATGGTGGATAAGGAAGTTAAGCCGTGCATTTGTGTTGGCGTTTGCGCTTTACTTTGGTTAATTTGGAATTGTCACAATGTGTTGTTTTTAACAAATCTTCAAATGGTAACTTTTTGCAGGTTACGCACAAAGCTACCTACTTGATCCATATGTGGTCCCTTCCTCCTTCCTGTCCACCAACCGGGATTTATAGATGTTGGTTGCACTCGGCACTCGGTTGATGACAGTCGTTCGAGTTATATTCAATCAGGGTGGCTGGCGGCACCCTAATAGACTACGAGTCTACAAGATGCATGCGCTTTACATTTTGTTTCTTCTGCTGGTCGTTGATTCACGTTTTAAGATTGTGTGGCTCCTTGAGCTGTAATCTTGATACTCGAAAACTATGCAATAAAGTAGGTTGTATGCATTGTTCCAATGAAGAGGCTGAGGCGTTGTTTCCCCTTTCTGAAAAAATATACCGTATGAGCATGGGGTTGTAAATACACTTAACAATGTTCGAGCACGCTCCTGCGTATCTCCAGATTTTCTTTTGTAAATGCTTGCTGAAGGTGATGGATCGAATCTCGACTTGTGGAAGAAAATTCCGACACCGGCCTACATCCCTTATTGTTGAGGCTTAATCTAAGAGTTGTGAACTTTTCGTTTGTCGCGGAGGTAATGGAGTTGTGCATTTGTCAATACAAAGACCGGTATCATTCTTTTTGAAGAGAAAGGTTAGGAAAGAATCGAAGGCTCGTCGGTCTCGCTTAGTGCCTGCATGACTTCTTTAAAAAAAAAAATCCACGAATGTGAGCAGTAAGGAGGTGGCCCAACCAATATATGCATATATAGACGCACTCACTAACGACCAGACTGCATTATTGCAAAGATAGGCTAGCCGGCCACAGGAATTGGTTGGTCTAAAGCAAAAAAAACAAGTGCATGCACAGGAAAGGGCGTCGATCACTTGCCAGAAACGGAACCATGCAACGCCTATGAACCAACCGTACCACTGCTCAGATAACGCAGAATCGTCGGCAAATGGAGCTGACGATCGAACCGATAGATAGACTGTGGAATAAAATACGACTCGGAGGCCGTGGTGTAGTACTTGTCACGCTGCACTTTCAGAGGCTTTCCCTTGCAGCTCGTAGCTGGCGAGAATGGACCGACCGACCGAGGTGGAAGAGAACGTTTTTCTCCGGCCGTCGGCCGCCGCTGCTGCTCAGTGGACGCTAGATTTGATTCCTTCCGCCGATCATTTCCGATCCAGGGATGGAAAAGGGAGAGGACAAATTGTCTGCACATATTGCACGTCTTTTAGAGAGCAGAAAAAAGGGCAAGCATATCACATGTCTGATCTGTGATCATCCGAGCTAGGATCCGTGATACGGACTGAGATTGCTGCGTTACTGCTTTTCGATTAGCAAAGTGCCATGCGACCAATCGGGACTTCTGAGTGCAAAGCATTGGTGAGAAAAGATGTGAGATGTCGAGCTCGATCGGCTCTGCAAGCATATCCTGGAAACTGAATGGATGTCTCTGTCTAGGTTCCGGCGTTAATCTGCTCGTGGCAAATGTATGTCCAGTCCAGCGCACCACCGATCGTTGATTTTCGTTTCTGTGTGATTTGGCTCTATCCAGGGAATCTGCACAAAGATGTATAGATTTCAGTGGTATGTTCGGTAGTTTTGACTCCGGCACAAACTCGTGGGTATGTGAAGGTGTGTGTGATCGTGATCACAGACTCGCAATATTGCATGAGTACGAATAGAGACTTCAACACCATTTTCATGCTTTTTATGGCATGTAAAACCACATTTTGTTGGCCAATTTAATGCTCAAGGTAAACTTAAAATATAACAATGTCTCGCAAAAGTTTTAAGCAGCTCCAGAGCTCATATGCTCCTCACAGCATACGAAATTCGAAACAAATAGTAAAAAAATTCAAATAATTCATAAAAAAAGTGTTAACCAACCTATCCAAGTGATTTGCGTACTTGCAATGTTTAGTGATGAAATGACACTTGTGGTGCTTCGTTGTAAAAAAACAAATCCGTGGCCAACATGAGATTTTAAAATATGCCTTTTAAAGAGTTGATCTTGTTTTTTACACACATAGCACCAAAAATACCATTTTATCTTGAAATCTTGCACATACGTAGAAAACATGCATATATTTGTTACCACTTTGTTATAGATTTTTTTCAAATGTTTTACTATATTTTTTAAATTTTCTATTTGGCTAGAAGCATATCAGCTCGAGTGGCAAAACTGAATTCCAAATGTCTCGGACTTATAAACATAGCGAGTAGAAATAATGACTTTAAGAATATTTTAGAATAAAATTTGGTGGTATCAAGAATAGATTTGGAATCTGAGTCGGTTCCTAGAACAAACGAGGTGTAAGGAGAATGGCCTCTGCCCATCAACCCCATAGGCGATAGGCTATCTCCAATGCACAAAAAGAAAAAACGCATGAAACAGATCGGTACAACTGTACAAGCCAGAGAGTGTCAGTAGTTCCAATGCAAACTACTATTCTACTACCACTGGTTAGGGGCGTGTAGACAATACAAAAATACCGAGACTTCACTTAAGGGCTCGTTTGGCACCGATCATTTTATTTTATTTTGGCAGAAATGAAATGATGCCATCATTTCATTTCATTTGGAAAGTGAAATAACAAGGTTAAGAATAGCAATTGGCATCACATACAATAGACATTTGCTGGAATTTCAAATAAAATGAAATCTCAAATTCCATGACAGCCAAACAGATTGACTACGGAATCACAAATAAATTCATGATTCCGGCTTGAAATGATGGGAGCCAAATGAGCCCTTAAGTGGCTGCATCGAAATCGATATAGGGCTTCCTCTATAACATTCCTTTTTTTAAAGTGGCTGCATCCAATTAATTTTGTATACGAACCTTTGGATGGGGAATAAATCCTGTACAAGTTAAACGACTTAGATTGTGACCATGTTTCCTATTTTAATGCACCTTCATCAGTAATGAATTGGGAATCTAGATTTTTTATTAAACTTACAAAGATTGTGCAATTTATGCTAATATTTAAACAAGTTGACATGTAGAATAGCAAGAATAATGAAAACACACAAAAATAAGCCCTAAATACGTTCGACTATGAATGAAGATCATATATGTTTCTGAAGAACTTGAACATTGCATATGCATGTGTTGGATAAAATCTATTTTTTTATTTGAACCTTGTAACAGTAGGAATGGCTCTTACTGTTTTAATATATTAAAACCACAAATTAGGTGGATTGTAATATTTACATGATTACAGATGAGAGAAAGAAAATGAAGGAACGAGGTTATAGTCTATCAACTAGTGTCTTAATGTAAAGATGACCGTCTTTCTTAGTTCTATGTATAAGAAGTGTGAAATATTCTATGAATCTAGAAGTTCATGATCTGATATCAGGCTCAATTCCATTAAAGCGCATAACTTATTTCATTCCTTCGAGATGTTCCATGAAGCAACAGAAAACTGATACGTGTCAAACGTATCTATAATTTTTGATTGATCCATGCTTGATTTGTGCTATTGTCACAAGTTTTTACTATCTTATTATATCATTTTTAGGCATTTTATTGGACTAACCTATTGACAAGATGCCTAGTGCCAGTTCCTTTTTTTTGCTATTTTCTATTTCAGAAAATCTACTTCTGGAAATATTCTCGGAATTGGACGAAACTTTACGGAGAATTTTTATTCGTCAGAAGGAAGACCTGGACCAAAGGGGACCTGGAGGGGCCACCCAGGCGCGGCCCTACCTTGACCTGTGGCCAGGACCCGCCCCTGGTCCTGGTGGGTCCCCTCGGCCCCCTCGACGCCTATAAATTACTAATTGACCTAACTTTGACGGGGTGATGATTATTTTCCACGAACTCCACCCGTAGCCGCCGCCATCGCGAAACCTAATTCGAGGAGATTTTGAAGCTGTCCCCAGCATGCTGCCGGAGGGGAGATTGATCCTGGAGGGCTCTACATCGCCATGCCTTTCACCGGGATGATGCGTGAGTAGTTTCACCTTGGACTACGGGTCCATGGCAGTAGCTAGATGGTAGTCTCTCTCTCTCTTGTGCTTCATGTCTTATGATCTTGTGAGTTGCCTAACATAATCAAGATCGACTATTGTAATGCTATATGATGTGTTTGTTGGGATCCAATGGATTATGAAGTTATGATCAGATTGTGCATGGTTCTTATATGTTAATTTATGTTGTTACATGCTCTTCGATGTGCGTAGTTACTTTGGCCAAGTGATTGCTTGTATCTCCGAGAGAGAGTATTTATGCTAGATAGTTGGTTCATGACCCCTCTTGTGCCTGGGCACGAGTGACAGAAATGTCTAAGGACGAGGGTGTGCTGTTGCGACTAAGGAAAAAACAGCGGTGTTTATGTCTACGTGATTATAAATATTTTTACATCATGTACTGTTCTTAACGCAATTGTTTGTTGCTTGCAACTTAATACCGTTGAGTGACAGGTTGGATAGCGATCCCGCGGTGGACTTTTTAGACAAAGACGCAGTTGGACTCAACGGTCTTTGTTATTAATTGTGATGCCTACATGAATATTACCATGAACTCTTTGATACAGCTAGATTAAGTTTGTGTCATAATCTTGTCAATTGCCTAGTTGTAATTTGTTTACCCGTCATATGAGTATTTTATTTATTGGAGAGACACCACTAGTGAATCCATGCCCCCCGGTCCATCTTTTTCCATTGATTACAACACCATTTACTTGCTTTCCACCATCACTTGCTCCCTGGTCTGTTTCCATATTTTCATTCACTGCACTATACGATTAACCGCTTTGTTTTCAGCAGACAGGGAAGATTGACAACCTTCCTGCCGTTGGGGGCAAAGTATTTGTTTGAATGTGTGCAGGTGCACGTTCGTCGACGGTTAAGCGCCAGAGATCGCTGATGTGCACCTCATTGTTGATTTCAAAGTCCTACTGGTTCGATTAAACATTGGTTCTTCACTAAGGGAAAACTGCTACTTGCTACATCCACGCCTTCGCTTGGGGCACCACCCAACTCCACTATCAACACTCATCAAGCAGTTTTCTGGCGCCGTTGGCGAGGAGCGCACTAAAGCTACATAAGAAGATTAGTCCCTGCCAACTCTGCCAGTGCTTGTTTCTGGCGCCGTTGTCGGGGAATTTGGAGCTGCAGCAAGGGGAGTCTCACACTCTCAATCACTTTAATTTGTTTTTGTCTTGCTTAGTTTATTTCTTGTTTTTCTTGTTTACTTGTTTAACAACATTATCAAGAGTTTTGCTAGCATAATGAATAACATTAAGTTTCTTATCGATGTGTTGTCCTAAGACAGCACCTACAGCAAAATCACTAGCATTACACATTATCTCAAAAGGCAAATTCCAATCTGGGGGTTGAACAACTGGAGCGGTTGTTAAAGCTTTCTTAAGAATTCAAAAGCTTCTTTACAATCATCGTCAAAAACGAAAGGAACATCTTTTTGCAAAAGATTAGTAAGAGGTTTAGAAGTTTTGGAAAAATCCTTTATAAACCTCCTATAAAAACCAGCATTACCAAGAAAACTATGTATACCTTTAACATCTCTTGGACAAGGCATCTTCTCTGTTATTTTATGGTGATCCAAATCCGGTTCTATAAGTGAGAAGGCTAACGAAGGAGCGAAGCGAGGCCCGTCGCCGGTAGGCTTGGGCCGAAGCGAAGCGGACATGGACACTGCTTGTTACCGACCTAGTTTAGGTCAGGACCAATATAAATACATCTTGTAAGCCGCCGCCGAAGATAAGCCACACATTGTAAATCCCGGCGCGTTTGTAACCTCACCCCGAAATAGTGAAGTATTGCTGGCTGGCGCCCGTGGTTTTTCTCTTCCTTGTTGGAAGGGTTTTCCACGTTAAAATCTCGTGTCCCGGTTGGTTTGATCTTGCTTAATTTCATCGTTGTTTTGCTATCGCATGTAACAAGTGGTATCAGAGCCTTGGTTTCAGATTAGGGTTTTGCGATGGCATCGATGAAGTTTGATCTACCGTTGCTGGACTACAAGACGAGGTTTTCTCTGTGGCAAGTCAAGATGCTTGCGATTCTATCGCAGGCTTCGGATCTTGATGAGGCACTGAATGCGTTCGGAAAGAAGGATGCAAAGGAGTGGTCTCCTGAGGAAAAGCGCAAGGATCGTAAGGATTTGTCATTAATTCAACTTCATCTATCTAATGATATCTTGCAAGAGGTTCTGCAGGAGAAATCCGCGGTAGCGTTGTGGCTTAAGCTGGAATCGATCTGCATGTCCAAGGATCTAACCAGCAAGATGCACGTGAAGATAAAGTTGTTCTGGCACAAGATGCAAGAAGGTGGTTCTGTGATGAACCACTTGTCGATCTTCAAGGAGATCGTGGCCGACCTAGTGTCGATGGAGGTAAAATATGATGATGAAGATTTAGCTCTTATGTTGTTATGTTCACTGCCTAGTTCTTTTACAAATCTGCGAGATACCATATTGTTGAGCCGCGATGATCTAACCCTCGCGGAAGTATGTGAGGCCCTACAGACCAGGGAAAAGATGAAAGGTATGGTGCAGACTGACGCATCGCCGTCCAAGGGCGATGCATTGCAGGTTAGAGGCAGGCCTGAGCAGGGAGATAACAACTACAACAACAATAACAGCAACAGATATAAGGGCAGAGGCCGTTCAAAGTCCAAAGGACGAGACACGTTCTACAGGTACTGTAAGAAAACCAATCACACCATTGATGATTGCTGGAAGGTGCAGAACAAGGAGAAAAGGAACGGTACTTACCAACCGAAGAATAAATCTGACGGTAATGGTAATGGTAAGGTTGCTGTTGTTGCTGGTGATAATAGTTCTGATGGTGAATTCTTAGCATTTTTTGCTGCATGTGTTACCCGTGATGATGAGTGGATTCTTGATACTGCTTGTTCGTTTCATATTTGCCGTAACAAAGATTGGTTCAGTTCTTATGAGATTGTGCAGACTAGAGATTTTGTGCATGTGGGGAACGACAACAAATGTGACATTGTTGGCGTTGGATCTGTTCACATCAAGACGCATGATGGGATGACACGCACGCTGACGGGAGTAAAACACATACCATCCATGGCAAGAAACTTGATCTCGCTGAGTACCCTTGACCGTGACGGGTACAAGTATGCCGGAGGGAATAAACGCCTGGAGGTATCAAAAGGTTCTCTTATTGTTATGGTTGGTGATATGAATTCTGCCAAGTTATATATTCTTAGAGGTAACACTTTGTCTGGTACTGCTGCTGTTATTACTAATGATGATCCAAGTACAACTAACCTTTGGCATAAGCGACTTGGACACATGAGTGAACTTGGTATGGCAGAATTGGTCAAGAGAGAACTGCTAAAGGACTGCAATATGAGTAAGTTGTCGTTCTGTGAACACTACGTGTTTGGTAAGCATAAGAGAGTTAAGTTCAATACTTCCGTTCATACCACTAAAGATACATTAGACTATGTACATGCTGATTTGTGGGGGGGCCTTCACGTAAGCCCTCTTATGGTGGTGCTCGTTATATGCTTACTATCATTGATGATTACTCTAGAAGAGTTTGCCTTATTTTATGAAAAATAAAGATGATACTTTTGCTGCTTTTAAAGAGTGGAAAGTTATGATAGAAAGGCAAACTGAGAGGAAGGTGAAGTTGCTTCGTACTGACAATGGTGGCGAATTTTGTTCGCATGAATTTGATGATTATTATAGGCAGGAAGGCATTGTCAGGCATCACACCATCCCGTACACACCTCAGCAGAATGGTGTAGCAGAGCGGATGAACATGACGATCATCTCCAAAGCTCGCTGCATGTTGTCCAACGCCCACATGAACAGACGTTTTTGGGCTGAGGCTGCCAACACCGCCTGCTAATTGATCAACAGGTCACCGTCCATCCCCCTTGACAAGAAAACTCGTATTGAGGTATGGTCTGGTGAGCCGGCTGATTATTCACAATTGAAAGTTTTTGGTTGCACTGCCTATGCTCATGTTGATAATGGAAAGTTAGAGCCTAGAGCTGTTAAGTGCTTATTTCTTGGTTATGGTTCCGGAATGAAAGGATATAAGTTGTGGAATCCGGAAACCAAAAAGACTTTCTTCAGACGGAGTGTTGTTTCTAATGAATCTGTTATGTATCAGAACAGTTTGACTACTGATGTTCTGTCAGATTCTTCTGATAAGGATGAACCACAGGTTCGTTTGCAGGTGGAGCACCTGGATGAGGAGGTAACAGAAACTGTTGATGAGGATATTGTGCAAACCTCACCTCCTGTTTTGCAGCAACCGTCCATTGCTGCTGATCGGCCAAGGAGAAACATTGTTCGCCCTAACCGATTAATTGAAGAATGTGATGTTGTTTATTTGCTCTGAGTTGTGCTGAACAGGTGGAGCATGAGGCTGAACTAGCTACATACACTGAAGCTATTGCTTCAGTTGATCGTGACAAGTGGATTGGTGCAATGCACGAGGAGATGCAATCACTTGAAAAGAATGGCACATGGGATGTTGTGTGCTTGCCTAAACAAAAGAAGGACATCCGCTGCAAGTGGATCTTTAAGAGAAACGAAGGTTTGTCTCCTAATGAGCCTCCAAGGTTTAACGCAAGGTTAGTAGCTAAAGGTTTCAGCCAAATTCCCGGTGTGGATTATAATGATGTGTTCTCTCCGGTTGTCAAGCATAGTTATATTCAGACATTCTTCAGTATTGTTGCTATGCATGATCCTGAGCTTGAGCAGTTAGATGTGAAGATTGCATTTTTGCACGGAGAACTTGAGGAGGAGATATACATGGACCAGCCAGAAGGGTTCATAGTGCCTGGTAAGGAGGATTTCGTGTGCAAGCTAAAGAAGTCCCTTTACGGTTTGAAACAGCCTCCTCGATAGCGGTATAAAAGGTTTGATTTTTTTATGATGTCACGTGGCTTTAAGAGGTCTGAATATGATAGCTATGTGTACATTAAATTTGTTGATGAATCGCCTATATACTTGTTGCTATATGTTGATGATATGTTAATTGCTGCCAAGAGCATGAAGAAAATCACTACGTTGAAGAAACAGTTGAGTAGTGAGTTTGAGATGAAGGATCTTGGACCTGCTAGTACGCCTATTGCTCCTCACTTTAAGTTGTCAGCGTTGCAATGTCCTAGTTCTGATGAAGATATTGAGTATATGTCACGAGTTCCATATTCTAGTGCTGTTGGTTCCTTAATGTATGCCATGGTGTGTTCTCGACCTGATTTGTCTTATGCTACGAGTTTGGTCAGTCGATACATGGCTAACCCTGGTAAAGAACATTGGAAAGCTGTTCAGTGGATTTTCAAGTACCTTCGCGGCACATCCAATGCCTGCTTGAAGTTTGGCAAGACTGGTGAGGGACTCGCAGGCTATGTGGACTTAGATTTTGATGCCGACTTGGATAAGACACTACTAGGGAATAGGTCATCTGTGGCGCAACAAATGAGGGTTTCTGTGGCGCATCCAGGAAATGGTGGGATGCGCCACAGATATCTCGCCACTAAAATGTAATTCTGTGGCGCATACAGGCGGTGCGCCACAGAAATACCAAGATTCTGTGGCGCACCAGCAAGGGTGCGCCACAGAATTATGTCTGTGGCGCATCATTTCTCCATGCGCCACAGAAAAATAAAAAGATGCACCACTGAATAATTTAAATGTATTTTCAAATTTCTGCTGCCTGCTGTATAAATATAGGTATATTACAGAAAATACAGGTATATTACAGAAAATACAGGTATATTATAGGAATTACAGATTTATTACAGAAAATACAGGTATATATTATAGGAAATACAAGTATATCACATTACTTAGAGCCCAAGATACACGATTATTACACAAGTCATGATACATAAGTTAATCGTTTCACACGTTGATTACAAGTGCTGAATTTAGGGGTACAAAAGTTCATCTCATGTCACATAAGTCATAGTACAAATATAGTGACCCAGCAAGAGACCCCAGCAGCGACTCAAAAGAAGAGACTCCAGTGGCTCCTCCGGCAGAGACCCTCGACAAGTGGGCTGAGGCTGCTTCAGCGTCGGACGCAGGAACCTCCGATGATAAGTGGGGCCTAGTGATCCCTTAATGTCTAAGCAATCACTAGGGCCCACTTATCACGGCGGTTCCTGCGCCCGACGCTGAAGCAGCCTCAGCCCACTCGTCGAGGGTCTCTGCCGGGGGAGCCGCTGGAGTCTCTTCTTCTTGAGTCGCTGCTGGGGTCTTTGCTGGGTCACTTTATTTGTACTATGACTAATTTGTTGGGTCGCTAATGGAGAACACGTCTAGCTCCACTGGTAGCTGCAGGATTGAGCCTTCTTTTTTATCGGCTCAGGGAACGCTTTAAAGCAGTCTTTCGTCAGCCACGTCCTCATGTCATTTTGCTTGTCTAGGCGGTCTTCGATCTCCCACTTAGACATCCCTGCGGATGGATTGGGATATATATTTGGTTAATAATATATCGAGTGGATTGGGATATATATTTGGCTGGAGATGGACAAATTACCTCTGGGGTTGTGTAAGGACCCCCCTTCTGTCATGACATCTTCCACGATGATTTGCGATAACTGCATCCGGATGCGATGGAATTCTTCTCTAAGATCAGCGTCGGTGATTTCCCCTCTAAGTTTGGTCCATTCTTGGAGACTAGATGGCCACCTCGTTTTCTCTGCATCCCGGACAAACCCTTTAATGTGATGGAGGACGTAGAAGGCATCCTTCACGCTGCCAGACGCATGCTTGATGCAATGGAACCCGGTTCCATGGCAGAAAATGTGTTTCTTCTCCTTCGTGAAACGTTCCCCATTCTTTTCTACGTGGAAGTGGCCTCCCTTTTGGGCATAGCCCTCGAGAGCCTCATCGAGAACACCCTTTATTCTGGTGTAGTTTTTAAGACTCCCCGAGTCGATATAAGTGGCAACGGACCACCTCGGGCTTAGGACGATGAGTACGCAGTACTCGTCACTGCTCAACACAATTGACACAGAATGTTGGAAAGGATCAACAATGGAAGAAATCTATAAGAAAGCATAACATACGACATCGGCGACCGGATGTGTACTTACTCGGAAAAGAAAGGCAGAAGAAGGCTGTTCTTATCCTGGTTGTTCAGCATGATTCTCTGGAGGAACTCCGTGGCCATGGCCCGTGTCGTTGATCCTTCCACCAGCTGGCTGTCACGCATGTAGTAGGGATCCACTACCTTGACGTACGGGGTATTATCTCTCCTGATCCTCATCGCCTGGTTGAGCGCGTATAGGCGGACAAAGTTATAGTCCAACCGTCTATAGTGAAACAGCTTGAAGACATCCTCATACGATATGAAGAAATAATCCGCGGGGGCTTCATGGACGAAGTCGGCCAGTACTTTGGCACTTCTTTAAGAAGGTTGCCCTCTAGCGTCAAGATAGCATTTTGCAAAGAGAGCATGCATCCGTCTGCAAGGTGGAGCAGCTCCCGAGACAGGATCGGTTGACCAGCTTCATGAACTCGGGTCACGCCATCCGCACGGGGTGATACCATGTCTTCATACCCCCGGATAGTCGTCTTAGGAGTTGGCTTACTTCTCTTCCTGTGCTTCTTCTTCTTTACCTCTGGGGATGCTGGGGGTGCATCTTCTGTAGCCACATTGATTGAGTACTTGTTGGAGCCGAAGCTGATCATTGGGGGAGGCCCTTTTTTCCCTCCCTCAATCCATACCCTGACACCCTCACAGACGGTAGGAAAGAGCGACGTCAACGTCTTTGTCACTGCCTGTGCGATGACCGTCTGAATCATACTATTTTCCTCTATCGGTTCCTCGCCTCCTGTTCGAGAACCCCCGGCCTCGTTATTGTCAGCCATGTTCGCACCTATAAGAAAAAAAACGTCGAAGTTAGTACACCAAATATAAGGAAAAAATCACTTAACTAAGTACTAAGATACCCCGCCCCATGCATTAGTCGCAATACCCCATATGTCATATTTTTAGCAAAGTCATGCCAAAATTCACGAAAAATTTCGGCATGACCTTTGCTAAAAAAGGGACATATGGAGTACCCGAATTTGCTGGAACGGAAGTTAATCGACGTTCCGGCAATCTCAAGGGCCTCTCGGGGTACCTGCACAAGCATTTCACAAATAATGGCCGGCATCGCTGGCCGGCAACAGCATCCATCACATCAACACATCAACAGATTTCCGGCCGGCATCGCTGGCCGGCAACAACATCACTTCAACACATACATCACCACATCCACATCCACATCGAGGGAGAGAGGAACTACCTCAGGTAGGGAAGGGAGGCTCGGGTCCGAGATCGGCGTGGTGGAGGTGCTCCTTGTGGTGCTGCAATAAATTAACCAAACCATGATTTAGCATCTAGCACACACATTTCACAAAAGCAGCTAGCAGCAAAAGCACTTAGCAGCAACTAAAAATGCATCTTCAAAATAGTTAAAAAGTACCAATTTGGAGGCTTACAAAATACTATAAGTAATTTGGATGTGTGCCTCATACTTAGATTGGACACAAAAAAGTTCCAGGGATGGTGCGAGTGAGCCAAGTAGGATGCACGATGTGTATTCGTGCATATACAAGGCTCACTAGCGCCATCCCCGGGATCACATGGTGTCACTTCATTTTAATCATCGGCATTTGAAGAAAAAGACTAAAGCAAACAGAAATGATATGGACCAAAAGCACCTAGCAGCAACTAAAAATGCATCTTCAAAATAGTTAAAAAGTACCAACTTTGGAGGCTTACAAAATTATCAAATCTTGATCGTACCTTCATGGATCTCTTGTACTATGTTATTACTTCATAATAAATCTCAAATTTTTTTTTGAATACATCTAGAACCTTAATTGAAGGCATTTTGTAGGCATGTTTAAACAGTGACCATATTTAACTTAGCAAAATTTTAAATGTTGTTGGTTTCCAAAATTTTCCTAACACCACTACTACCAACTAGAAGCATTAGCAACTACTTGCAGCAAGCAATCAACAACAAATCATACAAATTCTGTAAAAAAATTGGGTTTGGCATTTGACCAAACACCTTGTGTGCAGGTGTGGAGGGGAGGGAGAGGGGATGGAAGGAGCAGCATGCACCTCGGGGAGGCAGGGTGGAGGGGAAGAGGAGAGGGAGAGGCGGCCGCAGGGGAGGAGCGGGGAGGTAGGGGCGGCTCCGGTGGTGGCGGTGGCGTCGGGTTGCAGGGGAGGAGCGGGGAGGCAGGCTCCGGTGGCCGCAGGGGAGGAGCGCGCGGGGAGGCTGCAGGGTCCTCCGGTGTAGGGGAGGGAGAGGCGGCCGAGGGGAGGCTCGGGGAGACAGGGGCGGCTCCGGTGGCGGCGGTGGCGTCGGGTTGCAGGGGAGGAGCGGGGAGGCAGGCTCCGGTGGCCGCAGGGGAGGAGCGCGCGGGGGAGGCTGCAGGGTCCTCCGGTGGAGGGGAGGGAGAGGCGGCCGAGGGGAGGCTCGGGGATACAGGGGCGGCTCCGGTGGCGGCGGTGGCGTCGGGTTGCCGGCGGCGAGGGTGGTTCGTCGAGCTAAGTGCGCGCGGGAATCCTTAGGAGAATTTTGGGGAAGAAAGGGCAGCGTGAAGGAGGGCCCACATGTAAGTGGAGGCCCGAGAATTCTGTGGCGCATTTGCTAGGTAGTGCGCCACAGAAATTCAAGATTCTGTGGCGCATCTTCTAGTTGGTGCGCCACAGAATTCCCTGGCCTACAGTTCAAATCCTGGCTGCTGTCTCACTTTTTATTTCTTTAATTTTTGGTTACAAAATACACACAATGTCTCATACATATTCAATTCATTTAATACATATATATGCTCTTGCATTGTCTCACACACAATGTCTCTCATACATATTCATTGAATACATAAATATGCTTGCATTGTCTCACACACACACACACACACAAATTAAATACACCAAAAAAGTCTTCTTCGTCTCGGTTCCGAGCTAGCTTCTCTTCTTTCCCTTCTTCGCGGTTGAATACTTTAGGCCGGGCACCTTGAGATTTCTTCGCGTGAACGGACAACCTTTAGTAGGTAGGGAGGTCTTCCGTCTTTCTTTGCTCGTAGTAGGCATGTCGAAGTACTTGTCGAATTCCTCCTCGATCTTCGGATCGCCGTTCTTGTCCAAGTCTTCCTCGTTGGCGTCTCCTTCCATTCCGATGATGCTCCTCTTGCCCCTCCTCATGACAACACGGCTAGGCTTTGACGGGTCGGTAATGAAGAAGCATTTTCTCGACTTGGCTAGCGAGTACCCATGGCTCATTTTTCGTGGAGGCGTTCTTCGATTTGGCATCGGGTATTATCATGGTGGTGAAATACCGGTCTTCTTTGACGACGTCCTTGGACCATCTCACACAGAAGATTGGCACCAACTGTCCACAGTAGTTGAGCTCCCATATCTCCCCGATCCTTCCGAAGAATCTTTCCTTGACAGTAGCCTCGTCATCGCCGTAGGATAGCGTAGTTACTCCTGAGTTTTGATATTCGCTATTCCTGTCCTTTCCTTGGTGCAGAATCTGTAACCGCTGATGTCGTACGTCTGATAGGTCTTTACGTTGTGCCCGGGGCCCTGTGATAAGGAGAATATGAGTTTTTCATCTTCCGTAGCTGGCGGTATGCTCTTTGCTTGAACCAGTTGCCTTTTCTTGAACCAACGCGTGAAGCTGGAGTTGTGCTCTCTGGTTACGTCTCCCTTCTTCCTCGGTCGGCCCAGGTCGATGTAATTCTGTTCGATTAAGCTTTTGTGCTCTTCCACCCAAGGTTCGATCAATTGTAAGTGTTGTAGCGTGACCCCGTGAGCCCTGTTGAAGTCGTCTTGTTGACCATGAATGTCGACATGGAGTGAGCGGTAGCCCTCGCGGTGACCAAATCCCTCGAGCCTGCCGAGATGCGTCCTGATTGGCAGACCAATATCCTGGTTTCTCGGTGCTCAGATAATTCTGGCAGAAGGAGATGCACTCATAGGTCAAGAAGCCCTTGGCCATGCTTGCGTCTGGACGGGACCTGTTGCGGACGTATCGTTTCATGACACCGTTCTGCCTTTCGAACGGCATCATGTAGTGCAGGAACGTCGGCCCGAGCTGCCTGATGTCATCAACGACATGGAGAAGGAGATGCACGCAGATATCAAAGAATGCGGGCGGGAAGTAAATCTCGAGCTCGCATAATATCACCACGATTTCTTCCTGTAGCCTGTGGAGCTGCCTCACGCCAATCGACTTCCTGTTGATGACGTCGATAAAGTTGCAAAGGCCAAGCAGCGTATCACGGACATGCTCGTCCATTAGCCCTCGGATTGCAATGGGGAGTATCTGCGTCATCAGCACGTGACAGTCGTGAGACTTCATCCCGCTGAACCTCTTCTTCGTTGCGTCCAGATATCTGCTTATCTTCCCCGCGTAACCGTGAGGAAATTTGACTCCTAGGAGGCACCTAAAAAACTTCTCGAGCTCCTCCGGACTCATAGTGAAGCAGGCAGCGGAAGCACCACCACGTTCTTCTTTACCCTTTTGCGGCGACCTTGAGTCCCTTCCGTCTGATCATCATCATCATCGTCGCCATCACTATCGGGTGCCTGAAGATCTTTCCTTATGCCAAGCCATTTCAGATCGTATCTTGCTTTCGTCCCATCCTTGGTCCTATCGGACATGTTGCAAAGAGTGCCAAGCAGACTCTCGGTAACGTTCTTGGTAATGTGCATTACATCGAGGCTATGGGGCGTGTGGAGTACCTTCCAGTACTCCAAGTCGTGGAAAACAGACCTCGCTTTCCATACACCCAGCAGGGGGTCTACCCTCGATCGCTTCTTTCCCGGTGCAGGGCACTCCTCCCAATTTTTCAAAAGCTCGTCGATTTCTTCGCCGCTCCTCGGGCACGGGGCTCTTTCGAGCTCTTCTTTACCATTGAACAAATCACCCGCGTTTCCTCCACGGGTGATCCATGCGAAGCCACCTTCGAGCCCCTGGGAACACGGTTTTCGAAGACCCGGGATCCCTTGGTAGCTGGAGATGCGGGGTCTTATCCATGCACCTGACACATGCGCAGAATCCATGGCCTACCTGTGCTGATACATATGAGCAACCAGGATAGTCCTGCACCATCATGAGCAACGCGGCTCTCATATCGAAATAATCTCCAGTGTAGGCGTCCCATGTACGGACTGGCGTCTCCCACAACCTGGCTAACTCCTCTTTCAATAGCGCGAGATATAGATGTATGTCGGTACCAGGTTGTTTCGGCCCCTGAATGAGAATACTCATGTGTATGTACTTTTGCTTCGTGCACAGCCACGAGGGAAGGTTGTAAGGCCATACAAACACGGGCCAGGTGCTATGCGTGCTACTCTGGTTGCCGAACGGATTGAGTCCATCGGTGCTCATACCCAGCCTGACGTTCCTTGCGTCGCGCCCGAAATGTTCGAAGGCCATGTCCAATGCTTCCCACTGGCAAGCGTCTGAAGGGTGTGTCAGGATCACGCCCTTCTCCGGATCTTCTTCGGGCTTCTCCCTTTTCGCGTGCCATTGCATGAGCTTTGCTTCCTTAGGGTCCACGAAATACCGCTGCAGACGGGGAATGAGAGGAAAGTACCATACCACTTTTCGAGGAACATTCTTGTTCCCACTCTTGTACCATCCCTGGCCGCACACCGGACATGTGGTTCTGTCCTTGTACACGCCCCGATAAATTGCGCAATCATTGATGCAGGCATGGTATCTCTCGTACGGTAGGTCAAGAGGGCACACGACTTTCTTGGCCTCCTCGATACTGCTTGGCAATGTGTTCCCCTCGGGAAGACGATCGTACCAGAATTTCAGGTGCTTACTGAAGCTGACGTCGGTCCATCTGTTTTCCTCCTTCATCTGTAGAGCATCAAGCATTACATGCAAGCGTGCATGCTGGGGCCGGCAGTCACGATACAACGGAGTCATCACATCTTTCTTCATTTGCTCCAGCTTGGCTTTCTCTCTGGCTGCACCTCTGGCGTCGCTCGTCTCCTTGAGTAGGAGTTCTTGAACATGAGGGTCCTGCAAGGCCGAAGTTAGCGAGGTCTGCGTGTCCGCGTCTTCTCCACCACCATCTACTCCTTCATCATGACCATGTCCGTCGGCATCTCCTTCGTCATGATGATCTTGTCCGTCGGCATCTCCTTCGTCATGATGATCTTGTCCGCCTGCATCTCCTTTGTCATGATAACCATGTCCGGGAGACTCTTCGTCTTCTCGCCCGCCCTCATTTTCATGCGCACCATTTGCTGTCGACGCCTTGTTGAAGCCTATCCAGAAACCGCGCCTGAGCAGGTGTTCCTCCAATTGTCCGGAATCAGGGTCGATCCAGCTCACGAGTTTGCATGTTCGACACGGACATCTTATCTGGTGCCTGTTGCACCGAATCATGTCCGCCTTTGCTTCTTCCTTGTATCTACCGATTTGACTGGAGCTCATCTTGATGACCATGGTTGCTATATATAGATAAAAACAGAAATAAGGAATGAGAGTATGTTAAGTAAAACCGCAACGTGCACACGCGCACACACACACATATGTCCCTTTTTTTCAGCAAAGGTCGTGCCGAAATTTTTAAAAATTTCGGCATGACCTTTGCTAAAAAAAGGGACATATGGAGTACCCGAATTCGCCGGAACGGAAGTTAATCGACGTTCCGGCAATCTCAAGGGCCTCTCGGGGTACCTGCAAGCATTTCACAAAAATATCCACATCTCCACGACACGATGGTCGGAGCACAACAAACAAACGTCTCGCCATCGTGCAAACCGCCCCTTCATATGCATGTTTTGTGTCGACCACACAAAACATGCATATGCATGTCCATCCAACTATACTCACCTAGTAGATTTGTCACCGAGACGTGACCGCGATCGATGAGAGAGAGTGTGCGGTGTTGGAGAGAAAAAGAGATGTATTTGGGAGAGGAGTAGAGTATATATGGAGCCTCCCCTGGCCCCCTCACCAAGTACCTATCAAATAAAGTAGGTTTAACTACAAAGAATGGAGAAAAGTATGAGCAAAATAGGGTGGGAGGGAGGAGGAACACGAGCTGCTCTAGGTGGGAGGAGAGGGGAAGAAGAAGACAATGGGGTGGTGGGTGGGAGGCTGCCCCTTTTTGTATATATAGAAAGACATTCTGTGGCGCATGGAGCCACATGCGCCACATAAATGCATATTTCTGTGGCGCATCCTTCCCCATGCGCCACAGAAACCCCTCCCCCCAATCATTGGTGCCGGGCCCACACAATATTCTGTGGCGCATACTTCCAGACAGTGGCAGAGCCAGCTGAATTTGAGAACCCGGGCAAAGTCTACTTACAATGTTTCCGACCGGAATTTGCTTAGCTTAACCTCACTGCTAATTCATGTAGTAATACTAAGCTTTAATGGAGATGCTCCGGCCGAGCCCGGGCAGCTGCCCCGGGTCGTCGGGAGCTGTCTCCGCCACTGCTTCCAGATGCGCCACTGAAATGCAACTTTTTGTGGCGCATCAAACTTCATGCGCCACAGAAATGGTGTGGTAGGATGCCATCCAGCCGTTGGTGGTGGGGCCCACGTGCTTTCTGTGGCGCATGGGAACAAGTGCGCCACAGAAAGTGACAATTTAGTGGTGCACTGGACAGGAATGCGCCACAGAAAACCTCATCTTTCTGTGGCGCATCCCAAATGGTGCACCACAGAATATTAGTAGTGGTGCACGGCAGCTTTGGTGCGCCACAAAAAGACCTTCCACCTATAGCTAGTTTCCTAGTAGTGAGAGGAGGTCCCTCACAGGTTATGTGTTTACTGTTAGTGGTTGTGTTGTTAGCTGGAAGGCTACCTTGCAGGGTGTTGTTGCACAATCTACTACTGAGGCTGAGTACATGGCTATTGCTAAAGCATGCAAAGAATCTGTTTGGTTGAAACGTCCGTTTACTGAGCTTTGTGGAGATGATACTTGCATTAACCTGTTTTGTGACAGTCAAAGTGCCATTTACCTTACTAAGGATCAGATGTTCCATGAGAGAACAAAGCACATTGATGTCAAATACCATTATGTGCGTGATGTTGTTGCACAAGTTAAGTTGAAGGTATGCAAGATTAGTACTCATGATAATCCTGCTGATATGATGACAAAGCCAGTTCCTGTTGCTAAGTTTGAGCTTTGATCGAGCTTAGTTGGTATAACTGTTAGCCCAAGAGGCTAGTTGGCGCCAAAAGTGTTTTCTTTGATGTTTCAGGGTGAAGAATTGTTGATGCTACAAGATGGAATTTGTATCAAGGTGGAGTGTTATTTTATGGTGATCCAAATCCGGTTCTATAAGTGAGAAGGCTAACGACGGAGCGAAGCGAGGCCTGTCGCCGGTAGGCTTGGGCCAAAGCGAAGCGGACCTGGACACCGCTTGTTACTGACCTAGTTTAGGTCAGGACCACTATAAATACATCTTGTAAGCCACCGCCGGAGATAAGCCACACATTGTAAATCCCGGCGCGTTTGTAACCTCACCCCGAAATAGTGAAGTATTGCTGGCTGGCGCCCGTGGTTTTTCTCTTCCTTGTTGGAAAGGTTTTCCACGTTAAAATCTCGTGTCCCCATTTGTTTGATCTTGCTTAATTTCATCGTTGTTTTGCTATCGTGTGTAACATTCTCTATAGCTTCAATTTTAGCTCTATCGACTTCAATGCCTCTTTTCGAAATTTTGTGTCCAAGAACTATACCTTCATTAACCATAAAATGGCATTTCTCCCAATTTAGAACAAGGTATCTTTCTTCACATCTCTGCAAAACTTTATCAAGATTGTGTAGGCAATTATCAAAGGAACTCCCAT
The DNA here is from genome assembly GCA_012064385.1 of Puccinellia tenuiflora. Classification (NCBI taxonomy): domain Eukaryota; kingdom Viridiplantae; phylum Streptophyta; class Magnoliopsida; order Poales; family Poaceae; genus Puccinellia; species Puccinellia tenuiflora. The sequence goes on from QRDG01002515.1 coordinate 122,460, forward strand.
AGACAGAGAAATCGTCCATGAATACTTCAACAATTTTCTCACAAAAGCCATGGAAATTAGCAAACATGCATCTTTGAAAAGTAGCAGGTACATTACATAAACCAAAAGGCATGCGTCTATAAGCATAAGTTCCATAAGGACAGGTAAAAGTTGTTTTCTCCTGGTCTTGGTGTCTGACCGCAATTTGAGAAAAATCAGAATAACCGACTACAACTCTTTGAGGGATAAGCTCATCATTATCATTTGCAACTATAGTAATACCTCCTTTCTTAGGAACACAATGCACAGGACTAACCCACCTACTATCAGCAATAGGGTAAATTATACCTTCTTCGAGGAGTTTGAGCACCTCGTTTCTTACCACTTCCTTCATTTTCGGAATTAACCTCCGTTGATGATCAACGACGGGTTTGCATCAGGCTCAAGATTAATTATATGTTGACATACAAACGGAGAAATCCCTTTGAGATCATCCAGAGTGTAACCCATCGCGCCTCGATGTTTCCGAAGTACTTCCAATAATCTCTCCTCTTCCTGTCCTGAAAGTTTAGCACTAAAATAACAGGATACATTTTCTTCTCATCAATAAATGCATATTTGAGATCATCAGGAAGAGTTTTAAGTTCAAAAACAGGGTCCCTCTTAGGAGGGGTCGGCATCCTGATGTCTACTACACGCTTCTATTCTTGTAGACTTGTTGGGCCTCCAAGCGCAGAGGTTTGTAGGACAGCGGCAATTTTCCCTTAAGTGAGTAACCCAAGGTTTATCGAACTCAGGGAGATAGAGGTCAAAGATATCCCTCTCAAGCAACCCTGCAGTTAAGATACATGAAGTCTCTTATGTCCCCAACACACCTAATACAATTGTCAGTTGTATAGGTGCACTAGTTCGGCGAAGAGATGATAAAATGCAAGTGATATGGATGGTAAAAGGTGATTTTGTAATTCTGTAACAAAAATGGAAGCAAGCAAACAAGTGACAAAAGTGACTAAAAACGGTGTATCAATGCTTGGAAACAAGTCCTAGGCTTCATACTTTCACTAGTGACTACTCTCAACATCATTAACATAATTAAACACATGATAGTTCCCACAAAAACACATGCATGGTAGACGTTACTCGGAGATCATTCTTTTATGGATCAAATAGGATGAGAATTGCGTAGGGCTACGAGAAGCACACCTTAAAGTTCGTATTCCACATCTATGGACACTTCGTGCTATCACTATCCGCATCCAAAGATAGTACTAACAAACACCACAACCTATTTCTTGAATAGTCTCTTTGTTCAATAACACAAGCATCAAGAAACATCATGATCTATTCAATTCAACAATAATAAAGAACAAACTCATGATGAAGATCCCTCTAATCTTGATGCATAGAGTCACACACGGCACCCACACTGTCACCGAGGTACCGTGATCACAACGGTGACTCCGCAAATTATACTAGATAACACCACTTGAGCAACATTATATCCATTACACATAGGGAAACATCATGTATTCAACTATACTAACAAAGCTCGTGATCACAACGAAGATAACATCATGGGAGAGCGAGATAACCACATAGCTACTTGTATAAGCCTCAGCCCCGGTGAGGGACTACTCCCTCCTCATCATGGGAAGCAGCGGCGTTGATGGAGATGGCCCCGACGGTCGAGCCCCGTCCCGGCAGGGTGCCGGAATAGGACCTTTTGAACCCTCGAAACTTGTCGGCGATGGCGGCGGACCTCTGTATCGTATTTGGGAAAATCCTTCGGGACTTAGGGTTTTTTCGTCGGGGATGATTTTATAGGCATCGGAGGCGGCCGAAGGGGTGCCCGAGGGGCAGAGGCGGGCTGTGGCCTCAGCCCCCCTTAGACCCGCTGGTGGGACCGCCCCTAGCCTGTGGGCCCCCCCCAGGGTCGCCCTTCTGGCTCCGGTCCTTATTTATTCAATAAAAAATCATTGTAAATTTTCGTCTAATTCTGAGAAAATTTCCAGAAGTAACTTTCTGCAACAAAATCATCACAAAAATAGGGAACTGGCACTGGGCATCTTGTCAATAGGTTAGTCCAAAAAAATGCATAAAAATGATTTAATATGATAGTAAAAACATGTGGCAACATCACAAAACTAGCATGGATCAATAAAAAATTATAGATACGTTTGGCACGTATCACATCCCTAAGGATCCACTGGTAAATTATGTTTAAGAATGGCAAGTTGATGGAGGAAGATGTCCTCCAACTCGTTCCTTTTCTGCATGAAAACCTCACTTTCATGGTCCTCCATGAATTGATGCAAAGGATCATTAGGAGCAACAACAATAACAGCAAGCTTTTCAACTTTACAGTCCTCATTAGGCAATTCTTTTTCATGACGTTGTTTAGCAAATTTGAAAAAATTAAACTCATAACTTTCGCCGTCAAAATTACTAAAAACCTTTTCCTTTTTGCAATCTATAACAGCACTGCAAGTATTTAAGAAAGGTCTGCCAAATATTATTGGACAAGAATTGTCTGCAACAGAACCAAGTACTAGAAAATCAGCAGGGTATTTAGTCTTACCACATAAAACTTCAACATCTCTAACAATTCCCACCGGAGAGACAGTATCTTGCTGCTGTATTAAAATAAGTTGGGTGGTGCCCCAAGCGAAGGCGGAATTGCAGCTAGTAGCAGATTTCCCTCGTTTAACGAACCGAGGTTTATCGAACCAGTAGGACTTTGAAATCAACAACGAGGTGAATGTTGAAGATCTCTGGCGCTTGACCTTCAATAGACATGGACCTGCACACACTCAACCAAAATACTTTGCCCCCAACGGCGGAAAGGTTGTCAATCTTTCCGGTCTCGCAGAAAACAAAGCGGTTAATTGTATGATGAAATAGATGAAATATGAAAAGTGACCAGAGGAATAATGATAATTAAAAGCAAGTAAATGAGGTTGTAAACAATGTAAAAAGATGGACCGGGGGCCATGGGTTCACTAGTGGAGTCTCTCAAGTAAATAAAATATGCATGTGATGGGTGAACGAATTACAGCTAGGCAATTGACAAGATCATGACACAAACCCAATTTAGCTATGACAAACAGGACATGATAATATTTATGGAGGCATCATGACAAGGAACAAAGACCGTTCAGTCCAACTGCGTCTTTGTCTAAAAAGTCCACCGTGGGATCGCTATCCAGCCTGTCACCCAACGGTATTAAGTTGCAAGCAACAGACAATTGCATTAAGTAAAGTGCATGAAGTAAGCAATACTAATATCAATATAGAAATTAAAACCGCTGTTTTACCCTTAGTAGCAATAGCACACCCTCGCCCTTAGACGTTTGTGTCACTCGTGCCCAGAAACAAAAGGGGGCATGAACCCACTATCTAGCATAAATACCCTCTCTTGGAGATACACACAATCACTTGGACAAAGTAACTACACATATCGGAGATCATACAAGAACATAAATCAACATATAAGAATCATGCACAATCTGAACATAACTTCATAATCCATCGGATCCCAGCAAACACATCACATAGCATTACAATAATCGATCTTGATCATGTTAGGCAGCTCACAACATCATAAGACATGAAGCACAAGAGAGAGAGACTACCAACTAGCTACTGCCATGGACTTGTAGTCCAAGGTGAGACTACTCACAAATCATCCCGAAGGAGGGCATGACGATGAAGAGCCCTCCGGGATCGATCTCCCCTCATGCAGAGTGTCGGGATCAGCTTCAGATTGGACCCCGAACTAGGGTTTTCGGTGACGACGCGTCGGGGTCAAGTTTCTGGAAAATAATGGCCACCTCGCCGTTTTAAGGTTATTTCTGATTTTATAGGTGTCGGAGGGGCCGAGGAGGTGCCCCATGGGCAGGGGCGGGTCCCACCCGCGGCCCCCCCTAGGCCGCGGAGGAGGCCGCCTGCGCCCTGTGGGTCGCCTCCGAGGCTGCCCTTTGGACTCTGTCTTCGTCTTGGCTTAAAAATAATCCCCATAACTTTTAGTCCAATTCCGAGAATATTTGCAGAAGTAAATTTCTGAAACAAAAAGACAGCAGAAACAGGGAACTAGCACTTGGCATATTGTCAATAGTTTAGTCCGACAAAATGCATAGAAGTGATATAAATGACAGTAAAAACATGTGACAATAACACAAAACTAGCATGGATCACTCAAAAATTATAGATAAGTTTGAGACGTATCATATCTCTATTAACGAGCAGAATAACCACATCAATATCTTCCATTTCGCAAGTCCCAATTTCATGCATTACTTCTTGATATAGAGAAAAAGGTATTGCACTGGAACTAGCACCAATATCACACAAACCATAATAGCAATGATCACCAATTTTCACAGATATAACAGGAGCACCAACCTTTTTAACTTTACCTTTAAGAGGCCTAACAATGTTAGAAGCTTCCTCACAAAAGACTATATGACCCCCTTCTACATTTCCCCCTGTTAAATCCTTAACTAAAGCTACAGAAGGTTGAACTTTTAGTTATTCATCTTGCTCTTTAGCTTTCTTTCCACTTTTCTTAACAACTTTGGTAATCACATCATGTTCTTTTACTCTAACAGGAAAAGGCAATTTCTCAACATAAGAAACAGGCAAAATAGGATCGGGAGTGTAAACTTGTATTGCATTTTCAGTGATAGGAGTGATTTCGATTTCTTTAATTGGTTCATGGAACTTATTCCACTTTTGCATAGGAATATCAATATAAGAGGCAAAAGCATTAAAGAGATCAACAATGATTTGAGAATCAAGACCATATTTAGCACTAAACTCATGGAAATCAGGAGTTTCACCAAAAGATTTAATGCATTCATAATCACAAATTATACCTGATTAATTACCTTTATCTATTTCCCAATCTTCAGTATTGCGTTGAATTCTCTCAGAAAGATCCCATTTATAATCAATCTTCTTATTTGTGAAAGATCCAGCTGAGGAAGCATCAAGCAAGTCCTTGTCATGACGAGAAAGTCTTGCATAAAAATTTGTAACTATAATGCTTATGGGGATATCATGAATAGGGCACTTAAGCATTAAAGCTTTCAATCTCCCCCAAGCTTGAGCAATATTTTCTCCTTTGCGAGGCCAGAAGTTATAAATAACATTTAGCATAAAAGAGAGGCACTATTTTATCCCAATCCAATAGATGAGAATCATCCAATAGCCTATAACACTCCATAGCTTTGTCTTTCAGTGACAATGAGAATAATTTCCGCATGATTACTTCTATAGAAACACCTGCAATCTTGAACAAACCACATATTTCTCTCATAAATAGCAAGTGATAGCCAGGATGAACCGTTCCGTCTCCTGCATAACGGTTACTCATAACATGATCAACAATTCCCATAGGTATTTTAACTGGAACATTTTCAATGGGTGGAGGACCTCTTGCTGCCACAAGAGCAGTGGAGAGGGTGTCTCCAAATGTTGATTCAAACTTAGAAGGCTCCATAATGAAGTAGAGCAACAGGTAAAAATAAAAACAGCACTTGTAGTAAAAGTGTTCCTTACCAATTCTACTTACCAATAGCGCTTTGCTCCCCGGCAACGGCGCCAGAAAATAGTCTTGATGACCCACAAGTATAGGGGATCTATCATAGTACTTTCGATAAATAAGAGTGTCGAACCCAACGAGGAGCGGAAGGTGTTGGCTTGTAGATTTTTGCAAGGTTTCACTGCAAAACACTAACAGAACACTACTAGGGAAAAGCTTAGCCGTGGCGCATTGGGCTACCCGTGGCGCAGGCGCCTGCGCCACGAATTGCAACGCCACGGGTAACATATTACCCGTGGCACAGGTACCTTGGTGCGCCACGGGTATATATATTACCCGTGGCGCACCTCTACATCCTGCGCCACGGATAATGTGCGCCATGGATATATCACTAGATGCGCCACGGGTATGTGGTCCGGGAAATAAAAAAAATGCCACCGCGGTGGCGGTGTACGGAGCACGTTCATGGACACGCGAATTGAAAAACAACATGCTGGCCGCCGCCGCCGCCGAGCCGCCGAGATGAGGACGCATGGATACGGCCGTCTGCTGCGGGGAGGGGGGCTTCGCGCCGAGGACAACGACGCCGCGGGGAGGACGGGGGCCTCGGGGACGCTTGGGGACGTTGTCGTCGTCACCAGTGGAGGAGCTTAGTCTCACAGAGGGAGGAGCACGCGGCGGTAGCGGTAGGAGACGTCAGGGATGCAGCGGCGGTGGGAGGAGAGGTCCAGGACGCGGCGGTGGCGGGAGGTGACGTAGAGGACACAGCGGTGGCGGGAGGAGATGTCGAGGACGCGCCGGCGGGAGGAGACATCGCAGGAGCTCGAGAAGGAGCTCGGGGAGGAGCAGGAGATAGAGAGTAGGAGAAGAGGAGGAGGACGAGGAGATTGAGATGAGAGGAGGAGGAGAGGAGGAGATAGAGATGGGGATGGGGATGTAAGAAGAGTGCCAATCCATGCCCCCAATCCCCTCAGCCAATCAGGAACAAGAATAAAAGAGCACACGGATCGTGTGCTAGTTTGGGTCGCTGTGAGCCGTCGGATGAGATAGATGTCGTCGGATCATAGTGTTGCATCTCAGGTTACCCGTGGCGCACCTCGTACTGATGTGCCACGAGTATTGCTACTACCCGTGGTGCACCATCTCTTCCATGCGCCATGGGTAAGGTATTAAACGTCGAAATCCGAGTTCGTATGCAAAAGTTATCGCCGTTTTACTCTTCCATAATGTTTTTTTGCAAAATACGTCGAAATTCATATTTTTCCTAACAACTAGGTTACGTAACATAACCACATCTCAAAGGATTTTATTTTTTGAATTTTTTAACATTTTCTTTTAGCCTTTTTAAAACTGAAAAGGCGATCACGGGGGGGGGGGGGGGGGGGGGGAGGGGGCATGGCATCGGTGAGCCACGGCTATGTGGGGTCAAAATTTGGCTCCGAGACCATTATTTTGGTGGCGCATTGGAATAAGGTGCGCCACGACTATACTCTTACCCGTAGTGCACCGAAATAGTGGTGCGCCACGGCTAAGGAGGGTGCCCCTCCATCAGCCCAGCATGCACTTTGCCGTGGCGCACCACAATTTTGGTGCGCCACGGGTAATGTCCTACGCGTGGCGCATCTGTGTCTGGTGCGCCACGGCTATATACTCGTGGCACACAAAAATAGTGGTGCGCCACGGCTAAGTAATCTACCTATAAGCCTTTTCCTAGTAGTGGAAGGATTTTTATGGGTGTTTATAGTAACAAATAAATAAAGTGCGAGTAAATAAAAGAGAGCAATAATTATTGCAGCAAGTGGCCCAATCCTTTTTAGCACAAAGGACAAGCCGGTGATTCTACTTATGATGGCTAAACGCTCCTGAGGACACATGAGAGTTATGTCAAGTCACTTTCGCTTCATACTGCTGCTTAATGTTTAATGTTTTGCTAAGTTTTGTGTGGGTGAACCTATGCTAATGAACCACCCTTATGATATGTGTCAAGCGTATCTATAATTTTTGATTGATCCATGCTAGTTTTGTGATATTGCACATGTTTCTATTATCATATTACATCATTTTTATGCATTTTGTCAGACTAACCTATTGACAAGATGCCTAGTGCCAGTTTCCTGTTTTTGCATTTCAGAAAATTTACTTCTGGAAATATTCTCGGAATTGGACGAAAATTTACGGAGAATTTTTATTCGACGGAAGGCACCTGGAGACCAAAGGGCGACCTGGGGGGGCACCCACAGGCCAGGGGCGGCCCCCTGCCGTGGCCCTAGGGCAGCCCGCGGGTGGGACCCGCCCCTGCCCTGTGGGCACCCCCTCGGCCCCCTCCAACGCCTATAAAATCACATTAACCCTAAAAACGTCGAGGCGGCCATTATTTTCCAGAGAAGTCACCCCGACGCGTCGTCACCGTAAACCCTAGTTCGGGGGTGATTCTGAAGCTGATCCCGGCACCCTGCCTGAGGGGAGATCGATCGTGGAGGGCTCTTCATCGCCATGCCTTCCTCCGGGATGATTTGTGAGTAGTCCACCTTGGACCACGGGTCCATGGCAATAGCTAGATGGTAGTCTCTCTCTCTCTCTTGTGCTTCATGTCTTATGATCTTGTGAGCTGCCTAACATGATCAAGACCGACTATTGTAATGGTATGTCATGTGTTTGCTGGGATCCGATGGATTATGAAGTTATGATCAGATTGTGCATGATTCTTATATGTTGATTTATGTTCTTGCATGCTCTCCGATGTGCGTAGTTACTTTGGCCAAGTGATTGTGTGTATCTCCAAGAGGGAGTATTTATGCTAGATAGTGGGTTCATGCCCCCTTTTGTTCATGGGCACGAGTGACAGAAACGTCTAAGGGCGAGGGTGTGCTGTTGCTACTAAGGGTAAAACAGCGGTGTTAATGTCTCTTTTGATATTAGTATTGCTTACTTCATGCGCTTTACTTAATGCAATTGTATGTTGCTTGCAACTTAATACAGTTGGGTGACAGGCTGGATAGCGATCCCACGGTGGACTTTTTAGACAAAGATGCAGTTGGACTCAACGGTCTTTGTTCATTGTCGTGGTGCAAACATAAATATTATCATGTTCTCTTTGTCATAGCTAGATTAAGTTTGTGTTATAATCTTGTCAATTGCCCAGCTGTAATTTGTTTACCCATCATATGAGTGTTTTATTTACTTGAGAGACTCCAGTAGTGAACCCATGGCCCCCGGTCCATCTTTTTACATTAATTGCAATGTTTATTCATCAATTTTCATCATCATTACTCCACTGGTCCATCATCTATTTCACTATACAATTAACCGCTTTGTTTTCTACGAGACCGGAAAGATTGACAACCTTTCCGCCATTGGGGGCAAAGTATTTTGGTTGAGTATGTGCCAGTCCACGTCTGTTGAAGATTAAGCACCAGAGATCTTCAACATTCACTTTGTTGTTGATTTCAAATTCCTACTGGTTCGATAAACCTCGGTTCGTTAATGAGGGAAAACTCCTACTTGCTACATCCACGCCTTCGCTTGGGGCACCACCCAATGCATCATTCACCAATTAGCACCTTACTTGGACTAGAACACACTTGTGATTAAACTTCCCTACAAGCATCCTCAAATGCAAGGAAGTATTTAAGAATTCACTAACCACAGCCTTAAACTCTGAGATCCTACACTCCCTCATGCACGGGTTTATCGGCGGGGGTTTAGGTTTCTGTCATTCCTACAACCACCTCACAAACGAACTAAATACACAATGCATTCCCCTAGGCCCATAAAGGTGAAGTGTCATGTAGTCGACGTTCACACAACACCACTAGAAGAATAGCACCACAACTTAAATATCAAATCATTAAATATTACTCAGCATAATTCCACTACTTGCAACGAGACTCCCCCATGTCCTCAAGAACTAAACGAACTACTCACAAGACATCATATGGATCATAATCAGAGGTGATGAATGAATAACAATCTGGTCATAAAATTATTTCACCGATAAAACTCAATAGCATCAACTACACAAGGCAATCAACACCGGAAAAGTGATCCCAATGAACTACGATAAGTATAACCTTAGATGCAACAGTGGAACGGAGTGGAGCTGTGGGGATGATGGTGTTGTTGGTGAGGATGATGTTGATGATGATCCCGATGAAGCCCGTGACGATGACGATGGCAACGATCTCCCCTCTCCGGGAAGGAATTTCCCTGGCAGATTTCTCCCTGCCGGAGAGCTTTTTCTCTCTCTATGGTTTCCTCCCCCGTGGCGGCGGCAGAATTATTTCTCCAAGCGTCCCCCGTGATTTTTAGGTTAGATAGGTCATATACGCGAAGGGGGGGGGAAGCTGGAGGCGACCCAGGGCCACCAGGTGGGCCCCAGGCACGGCCCAGGGGTGTGCCGCGGCCAGGTGGCACCTGGTGCCCTGGTGGCTCCCCTCTGGTCCCTCTTTTGGCTTCTTCCGTCATCTGGCAAAATACTGATCCCTGAATTTTTGCGGAATATTTGGCGATGCAGAAGTATAGTATCTTGACGGTGCTTTTTCCAGCTGATTCCGGGCTCCGACAGTCAAATCACCAACAATCATCAAACATGCAAAATAAGATAAAATAACATAAGTATAGCATTATAATATGAAATGTATCCATGAATACCAGTAAATTATGATATAAAATAGTGATGCAAAATGGATGTATCAAATCAGTTTTCCTTTTCTCTCTCCATCTACTTAAAACAATCTTCTAACACTAACCCTAGGTGCAATTTATTATATTACATTTTTATGCTTAATCATGATTCTTTATGTTGACTTTATCCATGATATAAGCATGTTGAAAGTTGAAGCAATGCTGAACTTACATCTTCCTTTGTGTTGACTTCAAACACTTTTGATAAGAAAATATTACCTTGAGAACTTTCATGTTATGTCAATCTTTATGCTTTCATGTCTCCAAAGTATTATTCATGAAAGGTTTTTACTTAGGTAATGAAACTTGGTTAATCATTGTGTTTGCTTCTTATCAACTATAGACAATTGTTTTGCATCACTTCATTCATATCATGTGCTTTACATTACTATCTTGATCAAGATCGTGTTGGTAGCATGTCCCATAAAACATTATTCTTTTTTATCACTTTTCTACTCGAGGACGATTAGGAGTTAAGCTTGGGAATGCTGATACTGTTGGAAATATGCCCAAGAGACAATAATAAAGTTTTTTTTATTATATTTCATATTTATGAAAAATGTTTATTATCCATGCTATAATTGTATTACCCACAAACATAATACATGTGTGGAATATAAACAACAAAGTGTCCCTAGTAAGCCTCTACTAGACTAGTTTGTTAGTCAAGAGATGGTTAAGGTTTCCTAACCATGGACTTGTTATAGTCACTTGATAACAGAATCATATCATTAGGAGAATGATGTGATGGACAGACCCGATGATAAAACATAGCAATTGATCGTGCCACATAGTTTCATTGCTAACGCTTTTGTATATGTCAAGTATAGTTTCCTTAGACCATGAGATTGTGTCACTCCCGTTTACCGGAGGAATGATTTGTGGACATCAAACGTCACTTCACAACTAGGTGATTATAAAGGTGGTTTCAGGTATCTCCGATGGTACTTGTTGGGTGACATGAATCAAGAGTGGGATTTGTCCCTCCATGTGACGTAGTAGATATCTCTGGGCCCTCTCGGTGATATAGCATCCGGAAGTTTGGAAACATGTGACTAAGTGCTAGTCACGGGGATCCTATATTATGGAACGAGTAAAGAGAACTTGCCAGGTAATGAGATTGAACTAGGTATGGTGATACCGACGATCAAATCTCGGGCAAGTGATATATCATGAGACAAAGGGAATCGTATACGGGATTAATTGAATCCCCGACATGGTGGTTCAACCGATAAAGAACTTCGTTGAATATGTAGGAACCAATATGGACATCCCAGTCCCGCTGCTGGTTATTGATTAGATCATGTCTGCATGTTCTCGAACCCGTAGCCCCGTAGGGTCACACACTTAACGCTTCGGTGTAGCTAGGGCTTACGTTGAGATAATTGGTGGTGTAAATGAATATTTATTTGGAGTCTCGGATGAGATCCTAGATATCACGAGGAGCTCCGGAAGAGTCCGGAGATAAAGTTTCATATAAGGAAAGTGGTTTCCGGGGTTCTGGAAAAGTTCGGGAATTTTTCGGCAGGGTACCGGGAAGATTCTAGAAGGTTCCGGAAGGTTCCAAAGTGGGAACCACCTGACCTCATGGACCACATGGACCAAGGGTACGTGGATCAGCCCACATGGGCTGGCCGCACCAGGTCCCCAAGGCCCATGCGGCCAAAAGAGGTGGGAGGCACCCAAAACACTAGGAGGTGCCTTGGGGGGCAAGTTCCCTCCTTGGCCGCCGGCCCTAGGTCTTGGAGGAGGGGCCAAGGCAGACCCCCATGCCTATATAAGAGGGAGGGGAGGGCTGGGTCGTGGAACCCTTGAGCCCTAGCCGCCGCCTCCCTCTCCCACCTCCCTCCTCTCTCCCATAGCTGCTTGGCGAAGCCCTGTCGGAATTTCTCCACCATATCAACCACCACACCGTCGTGCTGCTGGAATCTCGCGAGTCACTTCTTCCTCACTTATGGGATCAAGGAGAAGAAGTCTATACCAAGCTGAACGTGTGGATACTGTGGAGATGCTGCTCGTGCGGCGCTTCATCGGATTGGATAATACATCTCCTTGCGACTAGATGAGTCTAGTTGCGGGGATCGACTAGCCAACCCCTACATCGACAAAACGAGTTTGTTCGCTGTTCGAGGGTAATAGATTGGACCTCCTTCTTGCTACCTTCATCTAATAGATCTAGATCCGTTGGGTTTCTTCCGCTTGCTTCGTAGGAAGTTTTTTTGTTTTCTATGCAACGAACCCTTCAGTGGTATCAGAGCCTAGATCTATTTGTAGATGTTGGTGCGATTGGAACACAAGGAGTTGTGTGCATTGATATTCTTTTTGCTACCTCCTTGCATGTATTTTGTATCTCATGGACGAGTAAATTTTTCGGTAAAACCGACCTAGCTCCATATGATTAATAGTTGATTGATCTAAAGAGCAATAATTTTGACTTAGTATCTGGTGTCATGATTGTTTCCACAATACCGGATCTTAAAAGAATGTTTTGAGAATCAAGGTAATCAGGGAGCTGAAAAGGATTGTTTTCAGATACAAGCATGGATTGAAAGATATATTGATATCCGAAATCCTGTTTGTGGCAACATGATGTAACACCCCGACCCCAGAACTATACAATGAAGCTTTGTGCAACCGGTCATGGTACACAATCGAAGGTTATTGGGTTTACCAATCCCAGGCCAAAACCTTTGGCAGGCGTGCTCGGAATGGATCATCGGCACGCAAGACTTCGATCATGCCATAAGCTTAGACATAGCTATCATGTATAGTAGAGAGATCAAGACTTGTGGAACAACTGGCACATCACAGACTCTACGATACAAAGATTCATATAGCAACTCATATATGAGAAAGATACAAATATTACACACAAAAGGGGTCACAAACCCATCAGTACACCATGCGAAAACGAAGTAGTGTTGTCTAGTACAACAAGATCCAAATATAGGGCCTAAGAGGCCTACACATAAATAATCCCAGCCAGCTCGTTCCACGGTCCCAAGCTGCCACCTGGGAACCCCGAACTACTCGTCGATGTCCAGGAAGAAACCACCTGGCTGCTCGGTGTCGTCCTCCTCTGAAAACAAGTAATAAAGGCAGCAAAGAGAGACTGAGTACGACGTACTCGCAAGTTTAGTAGGGCGATATAGGCCCAATGTTGACAGAGGCTCTAAAGTTGTATGTATTTATTTGGCATAAAGCTAGTTTTCATTTATAAAATACATAAATGACTCAAATGCATCGTCTACTTAGAAATGTTTTCTCAAAAAGGGGATAAGAGAGTAACTTTTCCTTCGGTTCTCATCGAACCAAATAGTACCAAGAATCACCACTCGTCACCACCAAGGCACCCCCTCGAATCACCCTCGAGGAAATGAACCTTTTGTCACACGTTGTAATGCAACCTTTAGCTGCCAAATTTTAATTAGGTTAAGATTCTCTATGGTCTCGTATATCCGTTCCCAAGTCGTCCATAACCGCGGACACGGCTTTTCGAAAAGATTAAACCCTGCAGGGTTGTACTAATTTACCCATTGGTACCGTTCGGCTCACCTGATTGGCCCTCTTCCGGGGAAGGCCGGCGAGTGGGCGCGGTTAAACCTTTACCTCGCGTGAGACTATCCAAGAGTCATCTGTGGCCACAGGACAGGTTCAGTGCCTATTTCAACACCCTACCCCATCGCCACGTCCTAAACACCACCGTCCTCATCATTCCTTTTTCCACCCACACACTCACACGCAAATGGAAATAGCAAACTAGAGGACCCTTGGATACGCCCGCACAAGTTATTCAGTTAGTAAGGAGCCCATACCCCCACCAATGGCAGCACGCTCGATCTTGAGTCTAGAGACAAGAACTCGCACTGAGGCAAAACACCATCCCCGATGGCAACTCATCCAAGCCTTCTTAGCATTTTAATTAAGCACCACAAGTAACCACCATGCCCGAAACATTCCATCAACATCATAATTATGGAATTTAATCAACGGACATAACTAGCATTCGACTAAGCATGGCTAAGCATATATAAACAACAATTATATCTTTGTCTCTGGCCAACACATCAAGCCTATTGTTCATAGGTAGGGAGGCATGGATTGGTTCGGGAAAAAACATGCATTCATAGGATACTCTAACTTGATCAAAAGTGACATTGGAATCGCATGCAATATTCTGGTGGATAAAATAAGTTTATAAAACAATAGGATGCTAGATGCCAAGAAGGTTAGGTTATCTCTTGCCTTGCTGCCGGGACGTGTAGTACTGCTCGTCGGGGTAGGTAGGGTTAACCTCCACTCCGGAATCTATCGATACCCAAAATAATAACAAAGGAACAAAATAAATAACACGAAGACAAGGTGCAATGCACAAACACATGATGACATGTCAAGTTTATGCAAATATAGCATCATTTAGTTTGTCTAACAATTTGAATGGAGTTCCAAATAATTAGTGCAACTATTTGGAAACAACCCCATATTTATCTTAGTGACCACATTATTTATAAATTATTACATTACAAAAGATGTGGCTCAAATATGCATGAACATGACATAATTAAGTAGGTTTTGTTCTTCCGATCATTTTGGAACCTCATTTGTGAATTTCCAATTATCGATGATTAAATAGTGAATTAAATAATTAATTGAATTCAATTCTTTTAATCAATTAAAAAATAACTTCAATGAAAAATTTGTGATCATGATTTGATATTAGCGTGGTTTGATAGCATTTGAAGTGCTGATCACATTGATATTTTATTCACAAATTTTGGTTGATTATTTAACAAGTTATGAATTTTCCCGAATTATGGATTATTTAAGCCATTTTAGCATTTCCTAAACAAAAGCAAAATATTTTACCCAAAAGATCATGGCAATGTTACCAACAGATAGGTAATGTTTTTCTGAACAATTTGATATTTTATTTGCTAATTTTGGAGCAATAATTAAATAGTTATCATTTTATTTAATTTATTTTAAATTAACAGCTTTTACTGTTTGGGCCGGCCTCCAGATCGGCCCAGGCCGGCCTCCTATCTGAGACAGCCGGCCCACTGGCCGGCCTAGACCGGGCACCAGGCCGGCCATGGTCCAGAGGATGCCGGCCTCCTGGCCGGTACCTAGGACGGGCCGGTGCCTGAGGCTGCCGTCCTCCCGGCCGGCCCAGGCCGGTCCCCAGGCCGGGCGCACCGGGGCGGCGCACGGCGGTGACCGCGGCACAGCGGCGCACGGCGGCGGCGAAGCAAAGGGGGAGGGAGAGGGAGATGATGTCCCGGAGGACTAGAGGCCCACCAGGAGCGCAATGGAGGGGTCGAGGAAGGACGGGGAGGCCGGACGGCGACGAGCGCGTGCTCGACGTGCGGCGGCTGTCGGTCGGACGGGGTCGGGGAAAAACGAGCGGCACGGTCGATTCCCGTCGCTTTGGTCTGATTCCTTCGGAGAGGACGATCACGACGAAGAGGCGGAGCTTCCTTTGGTCTTCGATCTGCCCGGGGCGGCTCCAGGCGACGGCGGTGTGCTCGGCAACCTTGCGGCAAGGGTGGAGCTCGGGAGAGAGAGGAGGGAACGGGGGAGCAGGTGAACCAGGGGAGAGAGAGGGGGAGCAGCGTCGGGGGCGTCCTCCTTGTCCACCAGGGAGGAGCAGGGCGGCATGGCGCCAGTGAGGGTGCGGTGGCGACGGCGTCGGGCTGGTCGAGCTCGGCAGTGGCTCGATCGCTACAGGGAGAAGAAGGAAGTTTTGCAGAAAACCCCCTCCTAGCATTTCTTTCTTTTATGTTTTAAGACTATCAGGATTTCATCTATTTATTTAAGGCCTTCAAACACTTTTATAAAATCTGGAAAAATTCATGTAGGCTTCCCATAACATGAGGGAGCCCCACAAAAATTGGTGTTGCAAATTAAATTGTTTTGAACAACATTTGTTCACAGGTTTTAATTTTAGTCATTTTTGATAATTTCCAAAATCTATTTATTTGGGGTACTTAAACATTTCAATAAATTATAAAAATATTTATGGAGGCTCATAATATATTAATGAAGCTCCCCATAATTTTATTTTGAATTTTTGGAAAGTTTAACTTGGTTTCAAAAATAGAGTTTGTATTGAACCAATTTGGATTTCTCAAATTTCTATCTTTGCTTGTCAATAATTGGATTTTGACAATTTGTCATAATAATTAAAGTGGTAACTTCCTAAACAATTTGGAAGTTCAAATTAATTTGGTTTCACCAAGTTGAGCAATTGCATTGAGGTTGGAGATTTTTTTTGGGATTTGTATTTGTTTCCTTTTTTAGATGTTTCCCAAGTGTAGCTTTATTTAACAATAGCAATTTAAAAATGTATGCCATGATGCAATGTTGCAAAAAAAGTGAAAATTTGGCTCATATTTTAGGGTACCAAACTGGGGCTGTTACACATGACAGAGTATAATTTTAGTGTGACAATGTGCGCTTATATTTTGAATATATGCAAGGTTTATAGACACTAATATTGTTCTCTAAATTCCTTCCTTCGAGCTACAGTAGCTTCATCACAAGGTTGTTATGACGGGATGGATTAAAAGTATGTGGTAAAGATTGTTTACTATACTTGGAGATAGCTAAGAGTGGAATTGGGAAGAATGCTAAAAATATGGTGATATTGAGTAAAGCAATCAACTTCAAAGTGTGACTCCAAAGGTGATAGTAAATGACTAACACGCCGAGGATCATGTGCTAGTTTGACTGGCATTGTTTGATGTTGAATGATTCTTCGATAAAGGAAAGGAAATACTGAAAATAGAATTACAAAAGTATATGGCAGAAAATAAAAGACTGGAAAAGTCCAGCTCAGATGTATATAAATGATATACAAGTTATAGATGTGGTTTACTAGTTAACTATGTATTCCTTGGGTATTTTGGATACCGGATTCGTTGGTATGATTTGTCATACAAATACAATACAAGAAATACATGAAGGGGTCGCAGCATAGAAAACAAAAATTTTCCTACGCAACAGGCGGAATAAACCCCAAGGATCTAGATCTATTAGATGGAGGTAGCGAAGATGAGATCCAATCTCTTACCCTTGAAGATCGAACAAACGCGTTTTGTCGGTGCAGGGGTTGGCTAGTCGATCCCCGCAACTAGACTCATCTAGTCGCGAGGAGATGTATTTCCTCGAAGATCCAATCCGATGAAGTGCCACAACGGGCAGCACCTCCGCGGTATCCACACATACAGCTCGATGAAGACTTCCTCTCCTTGATCCCGCAAGCGATGAGGAAGTGGCTCGTGAGATCCCAGCAGCACGACGGCGTGGTGGTGGATATGGTGGAGAAATTCCTGCAGGGCTTCGCCAAACAGCTGCAGGAGAGAGGAGGGAGAGGAGAGGGAGGCCGGCGGCTAGGGTTTGATGGGGTGCGCCCCAGCCCTCCCCTCCTCCTTATATAGGCGTGGGGGGCTGGTTTTCCCCTCCCCCAAGTCCTTGGGGCGGCCAAAGGGGGGAAACTTGCCCCCCAAGGCTCCCTTTCCCTTTAGGGTTAGGGTTTCCCTTGGGCTAGCCTCATGGGCCTTTAGGGAGGGGTGCGGCCAGCCCATGTGGGTTGCTGCACCTCCCCTTAGCCCAAGTTGCCCTTCCAGGTTCGTGGCCCCCAAGGTGGGGCCCTCCGGAACCTTCCGGGTCCTTCTAGAATCTTCCGGTACTCTGCCAGAATTTTCCCGAACTTTTCCGGAACCCTGGAAACCACTTTCCTTATATGAAACTTTACCTCCGGACTCTTAGGGAGCTCCTCGTGATGTCTAGGATCTCATCTGAGACACTGAATCAACATTTGATTACACCATTTACTTATCTCACTAAAACCCAAGCTACATCGAAGCCTTAAGTGTGTGAC
This sequence comes from Puccinellia tenuiflora, assembly GCA_012064385.1. NCBI lineage: Eukaryota > Viridiplantae > Streptophyta > Magnoliopsida > Poales > Poaceae > Puccinellia > Puccinellia tenuiflora. The sequence continues at coordinate 140,546 of QRDG01002515.1, forward strand.
CCTACGGGTTCGAGAACATGCAGACATGATCAGATCAATAATCAATAGCGGGACCGGGATGCCCATATTGACTCCTACATATTCAACGAAGTTCTTTATCGATTGAACCACAATGCCGGAGATTCTTAATCTCATATACGATTCCCTTTGTCTCACCAATATTTAATTTGCCCGAGATTCGATCGTCGATATCCCCATATCTAGTTTCATCTCGTTACCTGGCAAATTCTCTTTACTCGTCCATAATATAGGATCTCCGTGATTAACACTTAATCACATGGTTGCAACCTTTCTTGATGCTATATTACCGAGAGGGCCCAGAGATATCTTTTCCGTCACAAGGAAGGACAAATCCCAGTCTTGATTCATGTCACCCAACAAATACCATCGGAGATACCTGAAAGCCACCTTTATAATCACCTAGTTACGAAGTGATGTTTGATGTCCACAAAGCATTCCTCCGGTAAACGGGAGTGACATAATCTCATGGTCTAAGAAAACTATACTTGGCATACTAAAAGTGTTGGCAATGAAACTTGTGTGACACGATCAATTGCAACTCTTTATTATCGGGTCTTGTCCATCACATCACTACTCCTAATGATATGACTCCGTTATCAAGTGACTGTAACAAGTCCATGGTTAGGAAACTTTAACCATCTCTTGACTAACGAACCAGTCCGGCAGAGGCTTACTAGGGACACCTGGTTGTTTATATTCCACACATGTATTATGTTTCCTGTTAATACAATTATAGCATGGATAATAAACTATTATCATAAACATGAATATGCTAATAAACCATTTTATTATTGCCTCTAGGGCATATTCCCAACAATACAATGGCCTAAAAGAACTAGTAGAAGATATTGTGACGATGCACGACGAGAAATGGAAATAAATTGTTATTTTGTTCACCGTTGCATCCAACCAAAAATTCAAGATTTATTTTAAGAATTTAATAAATTGTTATTATGTTCCGGTTGTTTGTGAGAATAAATAGTTGTTCAAACTATGACCATGATCCATAATTGATGGATGAGTTAATATAAATCACCTTGGAAAAAACTATAAATGCTAAACGTCGCAAGACGAAAAATTAAAGAATTTCACTTAAACTGTGACACCACCTTTTTAGTTCATATTGGAAAGGAAAACATGAAGGAACTCCATGTTGATGGATTTTTGGAGTTAATTTTATTCTGAATAAATTCACGCTTGTGAGACCCTTTTCCAAAAGATGACTAAAACACCGTTCATAGGCCAAAGTTGAATGGACGACTAATTTAGTGGAGATTATACATATTGATGTATATGGTCCATTATGTGTAGCCGTGTGTGGTGGATTAATTTTCCTTCATACCACCGATGTTTTAAGTGGATATATGAGCACGTCTATTTAAAGAGAAAGGAGTTTGATATTTTGAATTAGTTCAAAGTATCGTTGGTATGAAGTGAAAACATCGTAACAAGAAGATCAAGTATTTATGATTGGATTAAAAAGAATAAAATTGAGTTACGAGTTTAGCAAAAACATCTGAGGAGTTGCAGAATTGTTCCACAACTTATGCTTCCCGAAAAACCCCACATGAGTGTGGAATGTTCGAGAGACATAATCAAACCTTGTTGGACATGGTAAGATAAATAAAATGCCATTATATTTTGTAGTTTATGCATTAGAGACTACCGCTTTACACTTAAAAGAGCGCCATCATGATCCGTTGTAATTGACACCTTGGTTTGGGTAGTGACCTGAAATTGTCTCTTTATTTATGGTATGCATAGCATGTGTAAAATGTTTACAACCAAATCGGATAAATACTTGTTTATAAGGCTATCCCAAACCTGTTGGGTATTTCTCCTGTCACCAAACCTTGGACAAAAGTGTTTGTCGGGAAGGTGGATTTCTCGAGAAAGTGATTCTTGCGAAATAGATAAGTGGGAGGACAGTGCAACTCGACGAAATTGGAGAATTGTCATCATCATGTCAAGAGTAGAGCAGCACCGGAAGTTGTTCTGGGGTTTCCTATTTTGACTAAATGGAAGACACTACATGTGATGTAGAAACTTCGAAAAGAATTTGCAAACTGAACCACATAGGTCGTTAAAAACTTTGTACCCAGACCAACTTGTGGTTTGAGGATGAAGTGTTGTTTTGACAACAAAGGACTTACAAATTATAAAGGAAGCAAATGATGGGCCCTTACTTCGTAAATTGGCTATAAGCCATTAAATCCACAATAGTATCAACAAGACATGGATGTTCAGATCCATTGAAAGTTCGATTTGTCGAAAAGATGTTTACGACAAAGTTCAAAGAGTTGACTATGAAAGATTTTGATCTTTCGTAGCGGAGCTTTAGTCTTTACGGATAATTCTATCAAAAGTTACATATTTTGGTATGCAGTTGAATAAAAAAACGAAATTCCTCTCAAGCAAGTTCGATCAAGAACGTGTATGCGACACGGTTCAAAAGTTTTGTAAAAATCCAAAAGTTGCTCAAAAGGTATGCAAATTTCAATGGTTGAAATAAGCATAACGAAGTTGGAATCTTTACATAAATGAAGTTATCAAAAGAGTTTGATTCCATCATGGACGGTGAAGATGCTTGTAAAGTTACAAAAAATTAAGTGGGAGCGCTATGACATATTTCTAATACTTTATGTAGTTGACATATAGTGATTGGAAAGTATGTAATTTAAATTAACATGGATAAGTTTTTATATTGATAAAAGACTTAGGCTGAATAACATATTGGGGATCAATATCTATAGAGATAGATTGAGGCGCCTGATTTAGTTGAGCCAGAGTACATAGATGAAGTATTGAAGTAAGTCAATACAGAAACGACAAGAAGGGGTTCTTGACGCATGGAAAGTGATTGAGCAAGACTCAAGTGTTTTCACATAAGATGAGAAAAATTGAAATTGAGATTTCTATGTTCCATGATGTGTACACAACCAGATGTGTCCTAAGTTATAAAGTGTTATACTAGGATAATTCATATGATGATTAGACAACAGTGGGAAAGATCCTTAAGTATTTTAGAAAAACTAAGGATGAGTCTTCCTGTATAGTAATGACAAACTACTGTAAAGTGTTACACTAAGGGTCTTGTCATATATACAAATAATTCTATCTCAAATTAAGATATGTGTTGAATGGAAGGTGGTACGATTGGCTGGAAGAAAGTTCCATGCTAGTTTTGAATGAGTTTCAAAAGGTATTGTGATGGATACTATAACAAAGGCTAAGTATGTGTTGTTGTGTTGACAACAAATAAGAAGAGTATTTTGAGTCAAGGAGTTCTTTATTGAACTAGGTGAATTTCCAAGAATGCGAGTACTATGAAGCTCCATTTTCGTAATGGTGGTGACATTGATTCGAGCTGAGGAATTAAGGTCTCACCAACTGACCAAAATACAAAGCCATCTCATTGGAGAATGAGTGATGCATACTCATTGGAGAATGAGTGATGCGTATAGATGCAGATACAAATAGACCTGAAGCGTCAGATCTTTTGATAAACCTCTTCCATGAGCAAAACATTATCAACACCAAAAGGCCATGGGTGTTAGATTGCTACAAATGTTAACTAGGTTATTGACTCTAGTGCAAGTGGGAGACTGTTGGAAATATGCCCCAGAGGCAATAATAAAGTTGTTTTTATCATATTTCATGTTTATGATAAATTTTTATTATCTATGTTATAATTGTATTACCCGGAAACATAATGCATGTGTGGAATATAAACAACAAAGTGTCCCTAGGAAGTCTCTACTAGACACTAGTTCGTTAGTCAAAAGATGGTTAAGGTTTCCTAACCATGGACTTGTTATAGTCACTTGATAATGGAATCATATCATTAGGAGAATGATGTAATGGACAGACCCAATGATAAAGCATAGCAATTGATCGTGTCACATAGTTCATTGCTAACGCTTTTGTATATGTCAAGTATAGTTTCCTTAGACCACGAGATTGTGTCACTCCCGTTTACTGGAGGAATTCTTTGTGGACATCAATCGTCACTTCGTAACTGGGTGATTATAAAGGTGGCTTTCAGGTATCTCCGATGGTACTTGTTGGGTGACATGAATCAAGAGTGGGATTTGTCCCTCCATGTGACGGAGAAGATATCTCCGGGCCTTCTCGGTAATATAGCATCATAAAGTTTGCAAACATGTGACTAAGTGGTATTCATGGGGATCCTATATTATGGAACGAGTAAAGAGAACTTGCCAGGTAACGAGATTGAACTAGGTATGGTGATACCGATGATCAAATCTCGGGCAAGTGATATATCGTGAGACAATGGGAATCGTATACGGGATTAATTGAATCCCCAACATCATGGTTCAACCAATAAAGTAATTCGTTGAATATGTAGGAACCAATATGGACATCACGGTCCCGCTACTGGTTATTGATTAGATCGTGTCTGCATGTTCTCGAACCCGTAGGGTCACACACTTAACGCTTCGGTGTAGCTAGGGCTTACGTTGAGATAATTGATGGTGTAAATGAATATTGATTCGGAGTCTCGGATGAGATCCTAGATATCACGAGGAGCTCCGGAAGAGTCCGGAGATAAAGTTTCATATAAGGAAAGTGGTTTTCGGGGTTCTGGAAAAGTTCGAGAATTTTCCGGCAGAGTACAGGGAAGATTGTAGAAGGTTCCAGAATGTTCCAAAGTGGGACCCACCTGACCTCATGGCCCACATGGACCAAGGGGACGTGCAGCAGCCCACATGGGCTGGCTGCACCAGGTCCCCAAGGCCCATGCGTCCAAAAGAGGTGGGAGGCAACCAAAACCCTAGGAGGTGCCTTGGGGGGCAAGTACCCTCCTGGGCCGTCGGCCCTAGGGCTTGGAGGAGGGGCGAAGGTAGACCCCCACGCCTATATAAGAGGGAGGGAGGGATGGGTCGTGGCACCCTTGAGCCCTAGCCGCCGCCTCCCTCTTCCACCTCCCTCCTCTCTCCCATAGCTGCTTGGCGAAGCCCTGTCGGAATTTCTCCACCATATCCACCACCACACCGTCGTGCTGCTGGAATCTCGCGAGCGACCTCTTCCTCGCTTGCGGGATCAAGGAGAAGAAGTCTACACCAAGATGAACATGTGGATACCGCGGAGGTGCTGCTCGTGCGGTGCTTCATCGTATTGGATAATACATCTCCTCGCGACTAGATGAGTCTAGTTGCGGGTATCGACTAGCCAACCCCTACATCATCAAAATGCGTTTGTTCATTCTTCGAGGATAAGAGATTGGATCTCCTTCGTGCTACCTTTATCTAATAGATATAGATCCGTTGGGTTTCTTCCGCTTGATTCGTAGGAAATTTTTTGTTTTCTATGCAATGAACCCTTCAGATACGTGTCAAACATATCTATAATTTTCGATTGACACATGCTTGTTTTTTGCTATTGTCACATTTTTTTACTATCTTATTATATCATTTTTAGGCATTTTATTGGACTAACCTATTGACAAGATGCCCAGTGCCAGTTCCCTGTTTTTTGCGGTTTTCTATTTCAAAAAATCTACTTTGTAGAAATATTCTCAGAATTGGACAAAACTTTACGGAGAATTTTTATTCGTCAGTAGGAAGACCTGGACCAAAGGGGACCTGTAAAGGCCACCAAGGGGCGACCCCTGGCCGCATCCCCACCTTGACACGCGGCTAGCACCCGCCCCTGGTCCTGGTGGGTCCCCTCGCCCCCCCCCCTCGACTCCTATACATTCCTAATTGACCTAATTTTGACGGGGCGGTGATTATTTTCCACGAATTCCACCCGAAGCCGTCACCACCTCGAAACCTAGTTCGGGGAGATTCTGAAGCTATTTCCGGCACGCTGCCGGAGGGGCGATTGATCCCGGAGAGCTCTTCATTGCCATGCCTTCCACCGAGATGATGTGTGTTGTTGCGACTAAGGGGAAAACAGCGGTGTATATGTCTACATGATTATAAATATTGTTTACATCATGCATTGTTCTTAATGCAATTGTCTATTGCTTGCAACTTAATACCGTTGGGTGACAGGTTGGATAGCGATCCCGCGTGGACTTTTTAGACAAAGACGCAATTGGACTCAACGGTCTTTGTTATTTGTTGTGATCCCTACATGAATATTACCATGAACTCTTTGATATAGCTAGATTAAGTTTGTGTCATAATCTTGTCAATTGCCTAGCTGTAATTTGTTTACCCGTCATATGAGTATTTTATTTATTGGAGAGACACCACTAATGAACCCATGGCCCCGGTCCATCTTTTCCCATTGATTACAACACCATTTACTTGCTTTCCACCATCACGTGCTCGCTGGTCCGTTTCCATATTTTTATTCACTACACTATACGTTTAACCGCTTTGTTTTCAGCAGACCAGGAAGATTGACAACCTTCCTGCCGTTGGGGCAAAGTATTTATTTGAGTGTGTGCAGGTCCATGTTCGTCGACGGTTGAGCGCCAGGGATCATTGACGTGCACCTCGTTGTTGATTTCAAGGTCCTACTGGTTCGATTAAACCTTGGTTCTTCACTAAGGGAAAACTGCTCCCTGCTACATCCACGCCTTAGCTTGGGGCACCACCCAACTCTACTATCAACACTCATCAAGCAGTTTTCTGGCGCCGTTGCCGGGAGTGCACTAAAGCTACATAAGAATATTAGTCCCTGGCAACTCTGCCAATGCTTATCAAAAACACATCCATGAACATGACTTCCTCCAATCCTTCTTTGAATTGGATATCAACTGATATCTATTACCTGTGATATGACTCTGCCTTGAAACTTCAATCTTGTCCCATCAAGCTAGGCTTAGGGGGGCAGCGAAAAAAGAGACGCTCTAAAGTTTCCTGCTTTTTGATATTACACATCAAGCAGTAATCATTGCCAATACTATATTTCCTTCTCGTCGGCATGTTCCTAATATTCAATCAATCAGATAGAAGATGCCAACAAAAATAATTTAATATTCGGAATGCATCTAGCTTTCCACAACCAACCAAAAGCTTCACGGGGCTGAAAATCCGCATGTGTATTTCTTATATCCCTGGGAATATGATCAATGATCATGCAAGGTATTATCTATGACAAATATGAGTTGTAGAACTTTGGAGTTCTTTCAACTCATAAAGAGTTTGAGGTGACAAAAGAAGAGGAAAATCAGCAGCAGATTGACAGGAGATAAGGACTCAATGGTAGAGACATCTTCATTCATGGCAAATGAAAACTCTCTTGGGTATAAATTGGAGGCAATACTTTCTCCCCAAGGATATCTCCTTATCAAAATGGAATTTTCCTGACTCAATGTGGCATATTGTTATTCCTCTGTAAACAAGGTGGGCTTCAAAATTTATTTCCACCAAAAGGAGCCCCAAGCATCCACAACATGAGGAAATCTATTCAAATATTTCGAATTCTATACCAAATGAACCCAAGGAGTATCAAATCTATTGTAAAACGTATCCACATGTTTGAGCAGCAAGGCTTCGTTTTGCACTCTTAGACTAACGACACCCATGCCACCTTTCTTCTTTGGCCAACATACTTTATCCCAAGCAATGAGATTTTTACAATGATGTCCATTCTTAGATTTTGTGTTCCATAGATAATGTATTTTTATGTTGTCAATATGGTCCAAGATCGTTGGAGGAAGCTTGATAGAGCACATAGGGAATGTACGTTGCAATGGAAGTGAGGAGAGAATTGATTACCGAAACTCAATTATGGCTTCTCTCAATTATGTTAACCAATGGCATCAAATCTTGCATGATAGGATTTGTGGTTCATAGAAGCAACCCAAGATAAGTAAAAGGCATTTTACCCGTGTCACAACCTAACAAAGTTGTTGGGAATATGCCCTAGAGGCAATAATAAAATGGTTTATTAGCATATTCATGTTTATGATAATAGTTTATTATCCATGCTATAATTGTATTAACCAGAAACATCATACATGTGTGGAATATAAACAACTAGGTGTCCCTAGTAAGCCTCTACTGGACTAGTTCGTTAGTCAAGAGATGGTTAAGGTTTCCTAACCATAGGACTTGTTATAGTCACTTGATAACGGAGTCATATCATTGGGAGAATGATGATGGACAAGACCCAATAATAAAGAGTTGAAATTAATCGTGTCACACAGTTTCATTGCCAACGCTTTTAGTATATGCCAAGTATAGTTTCCTTAGACCATGAGATTATGTCACTCCCGTTTACCGAGAAATACTTTGTGGACATCAAACGTCACTTCGTAACTGGGTGATTATAAAGATGGCTTTCAGGTATCTCCGATGGTAAATTGTTGGGTGACATATATCGAGAGTGGGATTTGTCCCTCCATGTGACAGAGAAGATATCTCCGGGCCTTCTCGGTAATATAACATCATAAAGTTTGCAAAAATGTGATTAGGTGGTAATCACGGAGATCCTATATTATGGAACGAGTAAAGGGAACTTGCCAGGTAACGAGATTGAACTAGGTATGGTGATACCGATGATCAAATCTCGGGCAAGTGATATATCGTGAGACAATGGGAATCGTATACGGGATTAATTGAATCCCCAACATCATGGTTCAACCAATAAAGTAATTCGTTGAATATGTAGGAACCAATATGGACATCCCGGTCCCGCTATTAATTATTGATCAGATCATGTCTACGCATTCTCGAACCCGTAGGGTCACACACTTAACACTCCGATGTAGCTAGGGTTTGCGATGAAATAAATGATGGAATGAACGAATGGTGATTCGGAGTCTCGGATGAGATCCTAGACATCACGAGTAGATCCGGAAGAGTCCGGAGAATAAGATTCATATAAGGAAAGTGTTTTCCGGAGGTATCGGAAAGGTTCCGGATTTTTCCAACAGGGTACCGGAAGGTTCTAGAAGATTCTAGAGGAGTCTAGAAGTGGGGCCCACCTAAAGTATGGGGCCCACATGGACCAAAGGGGGTGCAGCAGCCACATGGGCTAGCCGCACCACCCATAGGCCAAAAGGGCCGAATTGGCAGGGAGAGGAGACCGAGTCCTATTGGGACTCGGCTTGCTTGGTGGGCAAGCAAGTCCTAGGGCCGGCTGGCCCTAGGCTTGCCTCCACCTATATAAAGGGGTGGGGGGGTGCGGCAAACCACCCTAAGGAGCAGCCCTAGCCGCACCACCCCAAGCCCTAGCCGGCCCTAACCCTAGCCGCCGGCCACCTCCCTTGCCGCGCCACCCCCTTGCCCTAGGGGCTGCCATGCCACCTCGTCATCCTCTCCCTCTTGCATGGCTTGGCGAAGCCCTATCCGTGGGAGATCTCCACCAACACACTGTCGTGCTGCTGAGATTCATCTGGCCACTTCATCCTCGCTTGCGTAATCAAGGAGAGGACGTCCTCATCGAGCTGAACATGTGGATACCGCGGAGGTGCTGCTCGTGCGGTCCTTCAACGGATTGGATCTCGAGGATAATACATCTCCTCGCGACTAGATACGTCTAGTTGCGGGGATCGACTAGCCAACCCCTGCACCGACAAAACGCTTGTGTTCAATCTTCAAGGGTAAAGATTTGATCTCCTTCTCGCTACTTGCATCTAGTAGATCTAGATCCTTGGGGTTTCTTCCGCTTGTTACATAGGATTTTTTTTTGTTTTCCATGCAACGACCCCTATAGTGGTATCAGAGCCTAGATCTATTCGTAGATGTTGGTGCGATTAGAACACAAGGAGTTGTGGGCGTTGATATTTTTTGTTGCTACCTTCTCACGTGCACTTTGTATCTCGACGGTATGGTGGGATTGAAGCGGCCCGGACCAACCTTACTTGTCCGCGTACGAGAGACCGGTTCCACGATTGACATGCAACTTGTATTGCATAAGTGGCTGGCGGGTGTCTGTTTCTCTTGCTATAGTGAGATGCAATTTTAAACGGAAGGCCTTTAAAAAGGTTGAGTAAATAAGCAACTTCTATATCACCGTTGTGGTTTTTGCGTAGATTAGAACGGTTATATCTCGTTGACCCAAGCCACGTAAAAATTGCATAAACAAAGTAGAGGACATCTAACTTGTTTTTGCAGGGTTTGTGATGTGGTATGGCCAATGTGTGATTTGTGATAATGTATGCAATGATCATGTTTGTAATCTTTCACGACTTGCATGTCGATGAGTACGGCAACCGGCAAGAGCCATATGGTTGTCTCTTATTTTATGTGACCTGCGTGTCAATGAATCACCATGTAATTGCTTTACTTTATCGCTAAGAGTAGATATAGTTGTAGTTACAATAGTTGGTGATGGCAACCATGGATGAGGCGCCACAATGTCGGTGATGATGGAGATTATGCCAGTGCTTTAGAGATGGAGATCAAAGGCACAAGAAGAAAAGGCCATATCGTATCACATTTTTAAATTGCATATGATGTTAATCCTTTTATGCACCTTATTGCTTGCTTAGATGTGATCACGACGGTAGCATGATAAGGTGATCTCTCACATTAATATCAAGATAATAAAGTGTTCTCCCCTAGTATGCACCGTTGCAAAAGTTCGTCGTTTTGAAGCACCACGTGATGATCGGGTGTGATAGACTCTATGTTCGCATACAACGGGTGTAAGCCAGATTTACACACGCGAAAATACTACGGTTTCCTTGACGATCCTAGCATGTACAGACATGGCCTCGGAACACAAGAACTGAAAGGTTAAACACGAGTCATATGAATGATATGATCAACACTGAGTTGTTCACCATTGAAGCTACATCATCTCACGTGATGATCGGTTGTGGTGTAGTGGATTTGGATCGTGTGTCACTAAACAACCAGAGAGATGTTAAGTTTAGTGGGAGTTCAAGTAGTAATTTTGATTAATATGAACAAAAATTATCATAAACAAGTGTCCTAAGAAAATGTCTTTGCAAAATCCTTGTAGATCATGGCCGACTATGATCGTCTCTTCATGGCCGAGGAGCTACGTCTAGATGGGTCAAACTTTGTTGAGTGGTACCTGCTTCTGAGAGAAGTCCTACACACCAATGCTGAGCTCTACGTGTTAGATGAACCTTTAGAAGATGGTTAAGGTTTCCTAACCATGGACTTGTTATAGTCACTTGATAATGGAATCATATCATTAGGAGAATGATGTGATGGACAGACCCAATGATAAAGCATAGCAATTGATCGTGTCACATAGTTTCATTGCTAACGCTTTTGTATATGTCAAGTATAGTTTCCTTAGACCATGAGATTGTGTCACTCCCGTTTACTGGAGGAATTCTTTGTGGACATCAATCGTCACTTCGTAACTGGGTGATTATAAAGGTGGCTTTCAGGTATCTCCGATGGTACTTGTTGGGTGACATGAATCAAGAGTGGGATTTGTCCCTCCATGTGACGGAGTAGATATCTCTACGCCCTCTCGGTAATATAGCATCCGGAAGTTTGCAAACATGTGACTAAGTGGTATTCATGGGGATCCTATATTATGGAACGAGTAAAGAGAACTTGCCAGGTAACGAGATTGAACTAGGTATGGTGATACCGATGATCAAATCTCGGGCAAGTGATATATCGTGAGACAATGGGAATCGTATACGGGATTAATTGAATCCCCAACATCATGGTTCAACCGATAAAGTAATTCGTTGAATATGTAGGAACCAATATGGACATCACGGTCCCGCTACTGGTTATTGATTAGATCGTGTCTGCATGTTCTCGAACCCGTAGGGTCACACACTTAACGCTTCGGTGTAGCTAGGGCTTACGTTGAGATAATTGATGGTGTAAATGAATATTGATTCGGAGTCTCGGATGAGATCCTAGATATCACGAGGAGCTCCGGAAGAGTCCGGAGATAAAGTTTCATATAAGGAAAGTGGTTTTCGGGGTTCTGGAAAAGTTCGAGAATTTTCCGGCAGAGTACAGGGAAGATTGTAGAAGGTTCCAGAATGTTCCAAAGTGGGACCCACCTGACCTCATGGCCCACATGGACCAAGGGGACGTGCAGCAGCCCACATGGGCTGGATGCACCAGGTTCCCAAGGCCCATGCGTCCAAAAGAGGTGGGAAGCAACCAAAACCCTAGGGGGTGCCTTGGGGGGCAAGTACCCTCCTGGGCCATTGGCCCTAGGGCTTGGAGGAGGGGCGAAGGTAGACCCCCACGCCTATATAAGAGGGAGGGAGGGAGGGATGGGTCGTGGCACCCTTGAGCCCTAGCCGCCGCCTCCCTCTTCCACCTCCCTCCTCTCTCCCATAGCTGTTTGGCAAAGCCATGTCAGAATTTCTCCACCATATCCACCACCACACCGTCGTGCTGCTGGAATCTCGCGAGCGACCTCTTCCTCGCTTGCGGGATCAAGGAGAAGAAGTCTACACCAAGATGAACATGTGGATACCGCGGAGGTGCTGCTCGTGCGGTGCTTCATCGTATTGGATAATACATCTCCTCGCGACTAGATGAGTCTAGTTGCGGGGATCGACTAGCCAACCCCTACATCAACAAAATGCGTTTGTTCATTCTTCGAGGATAAGAGATTGGATCTCCTTCGTGCTACCTTCATCTAATAGATCTAGATCCGTTGGGTTTCTTCCGCTTGTTTCGTAGGAAATTTTTTGTTTTCTATGCAACGAACCCTTCAGATACGTGTCAAACATATCTATAATTTTCGATTGACACACGCTTGTTTTTTGCTATTGTCACATTTTTTTACTATCTTATTATATCATTTTTAGGCATTTTATTGGACTAACCTATTGACAAGATGCCCAGTGCCAGTTCCCTGTTTTTTGCGGTTTTCTATTTCAGAAAATCTACTTTGTAGAAATATTCTCGGAATTGGACAAAACTTTACGGAGAATTTTTATTCGTCAGAAGGAAGACCTGGACCAAAGGGGACCTGAAAAGGCCACCCAGGGGCGACCCCTAGCCGCATCCCCACCTTGACACGCGGCTAGCACCCGCCCCTGGTCCTGGTGGGTCCCCTCGCCCCCCCCCCTCGACTCCTATACATTCCTAATTGACCTAATTTTGACGGGGCGGTGATTATTTTCCACGAATTCCACCCGAAGCCGTCACCACCTCGAAACCTAGTTCGGGGAGATTCTGAAGCTATTCCCGGCATGCTGCCGGAGGGGCGATTGATCCCGGAGAGCTCTTCATTGCCATGCCTTCCACCGAGATGATGTGTGTTGTTGCGACTAAGGGGAAAACAGCGGTGTATATGTCTACATGATTATAAATATTGTTTACATCATGCATTGTTCTTAATGCAATTGTCTATTGCTTGCAACTTAATACCGTTGGGTGACAGGTTGGATAGCGATCCCGCGTGGACTTTTTAGACAAAGACGCAATTGGAATCAACGGTCTTTGTTATTTGTTGTGATCCCTACATGAATATTACCATGAACTCTTTGATATAGCTAGATTAAGTTTGTGTCATAATCTTGTCAATTGCCTAGCTGTAATTTGTTTACCCATCATATGAGTATTTTTTATTGGAGAGACACCACTAATGAACCCATGGCCCCGGTCCATCTTTTTCCATTGATTACAACACCGTTTACTTTCTTTCCACCATCACGTGCTCGCTGGTCCGTTTCCATATTTTTATTCACTACACTATACGTTTAACCGCTTTGTTTTCAGCAGACCAGGAAGATTGACAACCTTCCTGCCGTTGGGGGCAAAGTATTTATTTGAGTGTGTGCAGGTCCACGTTCATCGACGGTTGAGCGCCAGGGATCGTTGACGTGCACCTCATTGTTGATTTCAAGGTCCTACTGGTTCGATTAAACCTTGGTTCTTCACTAAGGGAAAACTGCTCCCTGCTACATCCACGCCTTCGCTTGGGGCACCACCCAACTCTACTATCAACACTCATCAAGCAGTTTTCTGGCGCCGTTGCCGGGGAGTGCACTAAAGCTACATAAGAATATTAGTCCCTGGCAACTCTGCCAATGCTTATCAAAAACACATCCATGAACATGACTTCCTCCAATCCTTCTTTGAATTGGATATCAACTGATATCTATTACCTGTGATATGACTCTGCCTTGAAACTTCAATCTTGTCCCATCAAGCTAGGCTTAGGGGGGCAGCGAAAAAAGAGACGCTCTAAAGTTTCCTGCTTTTTGATATTACACATCAAGCAGTAATCATTGCCAATACTATATTTCCTTCTCGTCGGCATGTTCCTAATATTCAATCAATCAGATAGAAGATGCCAACAAAAATAATTTAATATTCGGAATGCATCTAGCTTTCCACAACCAACCAAAAGCTTCACGGGGCTGAAAATCCGCATGTGTATTTCTTATATCCCTGGGAATATGATCAATGATCATGCAAGGTATTATCTATGACAATATGAGTTGTAGAACTTTGGAGTTCTTTCAACTCATAAAGAGTTTGAGGTGACAAAAGAAGAGGAAAATCAGCAGCAGATTGTCAGGAGATAAGGACTCAATGGTAGAGACATCTTCATACATGGCAAATGAAAACTCTCTTGGGTATAAATTAGAGGCAATACTTTTGAAAGTGCATGGTTAATCCCATGCATGGTTTTGGTAATTAATGACAATCTCTATGGACTAATATTTGCATTGAGATATATTTGTAGGTGTCCATTTGCTTGCTTGTCTCCATTTGTTGGAGTCAAGGTCTTGCTTGTTCTCCATGTGTTGGAGTCAAGGTTTAGGGAAGAAGATCATTGGTTGATCAAGGCCAAGGTGTTCGTCATGAAGACAAAGGCCAAGTGAAAATATGCCGAAGAGGTGCTTCTCCCATCTTGGGGTATGGGGGAGCCACATGTGAATCTTCACCAAGCAAAGCGCAATCAAGAAGATGGTTCGTCTTGAGGAAATGAAGATCGTCTCCATCAACCTCAAGTGGATTAATGTGCAAGGCAAAGGTATGTTCTTGATAGGGTTTCTATTTTACCGGCCTCATGATGTTTAGTGAGAGACCGGGTTATAGGATAGATAGCCGTACTATCAAGAGGGGCTCTCGACCGGATATCGGGATCGTATCGTCGTAGAGAGCACAAACCTTTGCATCCATGCGATCATCTCTATTGGTTCTTATTTGCCTCTTATCGTGGTGTGATCTTGGTGCTTGTCGTGCTCGTCATGACAAGGCTAAGTTCACCAAAAACGGTTTTCGTATGCGTCTTCTATTGCGTTTTCGGTATTGGAGATTTTGCCGGTTCATCCGTGCGGAAGATTTATCTCTTCCATTTCTTTGCAAAATCCCCATTGCTTGTTTGCCATTTACAAAGGTTGCATTTGTCGTCCTCTTTCCAACAAAATTGGTTTCATGTCATTTGGACTTCATTTGTGTAACGCCCCGACCCTGGAATTATACAGAGAGGCTATGCAGTTGGCACAACCATCAAAGTATAAAACAAAGATCGAGACTTGTGGAACAGAACTGGCACAAAGCATGACTCTACGACACAAAACATATAGCAACTCATATAATGAGAAGAATACAAATTACACAACAAAAGGATCACAGATCCAACAAGACAACAAGCGGAAGCGGGTAGTGTTGTCTAACAACAAGAAGCAAATATATGGCCTAAGAGGCCTACAATAAACATCATCCCAGCCAGCTTGTTCCACGGTCCCAAGCTGCCACCTGGGAACCCCAGACTAGTAGTCGACGTCAACGAAGAACCCACCTAACTGCTCGGTGTCGTCCTCCTCTGAAATACAAATACATAGAGGCAGCAAAGAGAGACTGAGTACGATGTACTCGCAAGTTTAGTAGGGCGATATAGGCCCAATGACTGACGGAGGCTCTAAAGTTGTATAATGTAGTTCTTTTGCATAAAGCTAAATTTCATAAACCAAAACTTAAAAGACACCTGGCATTCGTCTACTCAGAATATTTTTATAAAGGGGTAAGAGAGTATCAAATCATCTTCGGTTCCCATCGAACCTACTTGTAGCCACAAACACATCTCATCCTCACCAAAGGCACTCCCTCGACTCACCCTCGGGGAAATGAACCTTTATCTCACGGTTGTTATGCAACCTTTAGCTGCCATATCAATTAGGTTATAAGTTATCTATGGTCTCGTATATCCGTTCCCAAGTCGTCCATAACCGCGGACACGGCTTTTCGAAAAGATTAAACCCTGCAGGGGTGTACTATTTGAAGTCGCCAGGTTTCCGCAGGAACCCCAGCTCCTTATCCATCGGTACCGTCCGGCTCACCTAGTTGGCCCTCTTCCGGGAAGGCCGGCGAGTGGGCGCGGTTAGATCTTTACATTGCACGAGACTATCCAAGGGTCATCTGTGGCCACAGGACAGGTTCAGTGCCTATTTCAACACCCTATCCCATCGCCACGCCCTAAACACCACCGTCCACATCATTCTTTTCCACCCACATACTCACACGCAAATGGAAAACCAAACTAGAGGAATCTTGGATACGCCCGCACAACTTATTTGGTCAAAGGGGGTTCCATATGCCCCCACCTCCGGAAGCACGCTCGATCTTGGTTCTAGAGACAAGAACTCGCACCTAGGGGCTAGAGTGAGACAAAACACCATCCCCGATGGCAACTCACCCAAGCCGTCTTAGCATTTTAATTAAGCATCAACATTATCCACCAAGTCCGCATCGTTCCATCAACATCATTAATAATGGAATTAACAACGGACATAAGCATCTAGGTAAGCATGGCTAAGCATAGCTAAGCATATAACCAACAATTATAACTTTATCTCGGCCAACACTTCAACCCTAGGTTTCATAGGTAGGGATACATGTGATTGGCTCGGGAGGATCATGCATTAATAGGATATTCTAATAATTACCAACAGAGACATTTGAACCGCATGCAATATTATGGTGGATAAAATAATTTGATAAAACATAGGATGCTAGATGCCAAGAAGGTTAGGTTATCTCTTGCCTTGCTGCCCGGTCGCGTAGTACTGCTCGTCGGGGTAAGTTGGGGTGACCTCAACTCCGGAATCTATCGATACCCAAAAGAAATACAAAGCACACGTAAATCACACGAACTCAAAATGCAATGCTCAATCACATGATGACATGTCCAATTGATGCAACCGTATTATTATATAAATTAAAAGCAAATTTAAATGAGGAGCCAAATAATTAGTGCAATTATTTGGAACCAACCCCATATTTATCTTAGTGACCACAAGTCTTTATGAATTATTAAATTATTAGAGAAATGGCTCAATTATGCATGAACATGACATGAATGGATAGGGTTTGTCATTCCGATCATTTTGGTACTTTATTTGTAATTTTTGGAGTACCGAAGAATAAATAGCAAAATAATTAAATAATTGAATTTAATTCATTTAAACAAGTTATGAGTAACATCAAAGAAAAGTTTGTGATCATGATGTGATAAGTGCATGGTTTGATAGCATTTGACATGTTGATCACTTTGATATTTAATTCATAAATTTTGGACAATTATTGAATAAGTTATGGATTTCTCAAATTAGGCATTATTTAACCTATTTTGGGAATTCTTAAATAACCAAAAGAAAATAATTCCAAAAGAAGGTTACAATGATCCCAAAGGGTAGAGTTTGTTTTACCGAACATTGTGAAATTTGATTCGTCGAATTTGAAGCATTTTTCAATTAATTATCGATTATCAAACACCGCTTAAAAATTAAAAAGGGAAACCCATTTCCTCAAACAGGCCGGCCAGGCCAGTGCAGGCCGGCCATTATGTCCGGGCCACAGCCCGAGAGGCCCCGGCCACCGGGCCGGCCCATATGGCCGGGCAGGGACCCGAGAGGCCCCGGCCTCGTGGCCGGTCAGGCCGGGCGCGTGGCCGGTCGAGCACGCGTGCGTGCTGCTTGCGGTGGCCGACGGCGACCCCGAATCGGCGGCGCGAGGAGCAGCTACGGCAGGCAAAGGGGAAGAGGGGGAGGCAGCGAGGGTTCGGTCGGGAGTGTGCAGGGTGCGGGGCGACCACGGACAGGAGCAGCACGTCGTGGACGAGTGCCTCCACGGCCGAAGGGTGACCGGCGGGAAACGGCGGCGACGGCGGCTAAAATCGGCGGCGAGAGAGGGAAGAGGGGGCGCGGGAAGAGGCCTAGAAAACAAGCATGCCTCACCTTGAGCTCGGAGGGGTGACCGGTGCGGTGAGGGCGGCGGATTTCGGCGGGAAGAAGGCCGGCGGGGAGGCGGCCGAGGCGGGGAGGTTGGGGACGCGGCCGAGGATGCTGGCCTCCCCGGCTCGATTCCTCCGGTGCAGAGGGAGCTGACGGCGTGGCGAAACGTACGGCGGCCTCGGCTTGCTCCGATGAGGCGCCAAACAGCGGCAATTCGGCGGTGGCGAGTGGTAGCGGGCGGCGTCGGGCGCGGAAGCTCTCCCAGTGCCGATCTCGATCCAGAAGAAAGGAGAAGGGGGAAAGTGGGGCAGGCCGAGTGAGGGCGTCGTGGTGGGGGTCCTTGACCACCAGGAGCAGCGCGGCAGGGCGACATGGGCGTCGCCGACGCGGCGGCATGGCGCCAGTGACAGTGACGATGGCCACGGTGGAGAGAGGGAGGGAAAAGGAAATTGCAAAGAGGTCCCTGGAACTTTTAAAACAAATTGTAATTTGGTCCTGAAGCAGTTTAAAGCAATTTTAAAGGGTATCAGGCCATTTTTGTAAATTCCAGGAAAAAACATATAGGCTAGAATTAACTCTCAGAAACACCACAAAAATTGGTGAGGCCAAATAAAAATGTTTTGACCAACCCTTGTTCATGGGGTTTAAATAGGGCATTTTGATAAATTCCAAAAATAGATTTATTTGGGGCATTTAAACATTTCAATAAATTATGAAAATATTCATGGAGGCTCTCACAATAATATTGAAGCTCCCCATGATTTTAGTTTGAATTTTTGGAAGGTTTAACTTGGTTCCAAAAATAGGAATGGAAGTAAGCCAATTTAAATTCTCATAATTTATTTATTTGGTTGGCATTTATAAAAAAATATATTCTTAGAACTTCCGGGACAATTTGGAAATTCAAGAATAAGTTGGTTTGGCCATTTTGGACAAAGCATTTAGTTTTGGAAATTTGAGGAAGGGTTTTGCTTCCTTTGTTTTCATTTCTAGGTGTTGCTTTATTTCCATATTAGCAATTTTAAATAATTATGCCATGATGCAATACAAAGCAAAAAGTGAAAATTTGGCCCATATTTTAGGGTACCAAATCTGGGCTGTTACAATTTGCAAAAGATACGGCATTTCCGATTTTCAAAAAGGAGGTTTTCCCGGCGTGTCCTTTTTAGAGAGGTCAAACTCTCTCTCCTTGTGACCTCCTCCTCACATGATGGACAATGATGTTTCTCTGCATGATCTTGTAGAGCTTTTTGTTGCGAGTCCAACGAGCCCAAGATCATCGAAAACGGAGTCCGGATGCAAAAGATATGCCCGTTTTCTTATTGCTCATTCTGCAGTTTTTCTGAGGGGCGGAAATTCTGGCCCGGGGCGGAAATTCCGGCCCGGGGTCCGGAAATTCCGGCCCCCGGAAGTTCCGGCCGTTGCACCGGAATATCCGGCCCATATTTTCATCTGAGCTTTTTTGGCTAAGTCTTTTTGGCTTTTCTCTCTGGAGGGGGTCCGGAATTTTGCCTCAGAAGTTTCCTCGGAAATTTCTGGGGGTCCGGAATTTCCGGTCTTTGGTCCGGAATATCCGGCCCAAGGAAAATTTGGCTAAGTCTTTTTCGCGTTTTCTCTCGGGTGGGGGTCCGGAACTTTGCACCGGAGGTTTGCTCCGGAAATTTCCGGGGCACCGGAAATTCCGGTGTAAGCCCCGGAATATCCGGCCCCCGGCCGGAAGTTCCGGCCCTTTAACCCGGAATTTCCGGCCCTACGGTTTTCCAACGGCTAGTTTTTGGGGGAGGCTATAAATACCCCCCTTCTTCCCCCAAGGGCTGGTTGCTTGTCTTGCTCACTTGCTTTTCTCTCTCCTCCATTGTTGCTAACCTTGTGAGCTTGATTCCTCTCCATCCCTCCAATGATTCTTACCCAAACTTAGGGATTCAAGAGAGGAGATCTAGATCTACCATTCCACCAATCAAATTCTCCTCTAAGCGAGGGGAACCTAGTGGATCTAGATTTGGGGTTGCTTTGTGTTCATCCCCTTTGTTCTTCCTCTCTTATTCCCCCCAAAGCATTTGTTGCTTGGTTGGAATTTGAGAGTGAAGGACTTGACCACTTTGTGTGTTCTTGCCTTTTGCATTAGTTGCATCGGGTTGCTCTCTCCGCGGTGATACGTGAAGATCGAAGTTGAGAAGCTTGTTACTCTTGGGTGCATTGTGTTCCCAAGAGCTTGTTGCCTCTTGGGTGCATCGTGTACCCTAGACGGTTGGAGGTGCCGCGAAGTCTTTGAGTTGTGAAGCTTCGGCACGAGTTTGGGAGCCCCCAATTGAGTTGTGGGTGTGTGCCCCAAGAGAAGTTGTAAAGGGCTCCGGAATCCGCCTCGAAGGATTCCGATAGTGGAAGGTGAACCAATCCCTTGGGTGAGGTTCATCGGAGAATAGGGTGAGGCCTTTGTGGCATCTTGAGTAGGCCTTTTATGGCGAGCTCACACCCCTCCAACGAGACGTACTCCCTTAACAAGGAGGAACTCGGGAATACATCCTCGTCTCCGCGTGCCTCGGTTATTTCTATACCCGAGATTTTACTTATGCACTTTACTTTGTGATAGCCTTCGTTCTTGAAGTTTATATCATGCTATCTCCTTGTTGCTTGAATTGTTTAGCATAAGTTGTTGGTGCACATAGGTGAACCTAGTATATTAGGTTGTTGGCTTGTTAATTTAAACACATAGTTTTATTCCGCAATTATCAAGCCCCTAATTAGAAAAAGTTTTAATCGCCTATTCACCCCCCCCCCCCCTCTAGGCGACATCCGGGACATCGTTTGTTCTTTCAATTGGTATCAGAGCCTCGTCTCTCTTGTTTGGCTTTACCGCCTAGAGAGTAAAGATGTCGTCTAGGGATTTAGTGCACAATTCCTTGTTTAGATTTAATGGCACAAATTTTAATGTTTGGAAAACTCATATGCTTAATCACTTACGGGTCTTGGACCCCAATATTGAGCGTATCTTAGATATAGGTTTTTCTCCTCCAAAGGATTACGAAAGTACGACTTTAGAGGATGAGAAAAACTTATATCTAGATGCTCTAGCCTCTAATGAGTTTTGCAAATTTGTGAGTGTTGTAGTTTTCGAGTCAATCATGCCTCTCCGGGATGCTCATGAGCTTTGGACCAAGCTACAAGATAAATATGGTTTCTCCAACTCTTTTGAGGATGATTGCTCTCCCTCCACCTCCGGCCGTGACGAGCTCTCATCTTCATCTACTTCACCAAAATGTGGTAAGCCACAAACTAATGTGATGGTGAGTAGTGATAGGCTTTGCAATATTGATAGTGAGCTCTTTTATGATGATCTTTTATCTCTATCTTGTTGCAATGCCTCATCTTTGGACTTAAACTCTTCTAGCACTCCAAATGTCATACATGCTAGTGTTGATAGTCCTTGCATATCATCCAAAAATTGCTTAGATAAATCTAATGATGATATGCTTGCTTTATCTTGTTCCAATGATAAAAATGCTTGTGTTCCCTCTAACTCTTACATGAATAATAATGTAGAGGAAACCCAATTAATTGTGGAACAAGATTTGAACTTGTGTAGTTCAAAAACTATTTATTCTTCTTCATCCATCACTCATTGCCTTATGGCTAAATCTTCTTCTAGCAATGATAATAATAATGATGATAATGATGATGATAATAATGATGAAGAAGATGATATTGAAAAGGTTAATGCTTTGCTTCAAAATAAAGGTCTAATGATTCTTAAAGCCCTTCCTAGCAATAAAAGTGCCCAAGCTAATCTCTTTGAAATCATGAGCACCCTTATTGAGCGTGGGGAAACTATTGAGGCTTTGGAAGCAAGCCTTGAAGAAAAAGGTAAGATAGAAAGAGATGATGCTATGGAGAAAGCATCGTTAGAAGATGCTCTTGAGGAAGAGCATGAGACTCGTGCTTCTCTAGAGGAGAAATTAGAATCTATCGAGGAGTCTCATAATGAAATAATTGCTAAACTTATTAAAGAACGTGACCATGCTCATGCTAAATATAAAGTCACGAAAAATGAAAATGCTAAATTAAATGAAGAGCTTGCTAAGATTTCTTCTTCCATCCCTAATGTCAATGATGCTTGTGCTACTAACTCAATTTCTTGTGAAGCATCTATGTTGAAGGAGAATGTTGAGCTAAGGGCTCAACTTGAGTTGCTAACTAGCAAGTATAGGGAGTTAGAAGAAAGTCATAAAAAGCTATCTAGCTCTAATGATGATCTTCTAGCATCATATGCTAGTCTAAAGTTAGCTCATGAGGCCGTCACTACAATGGTAACATCTTGTGAGCCTCATGTGGATAATAGCACAACCATAACTAAAAATGCTAAAATGCCATGTGCTAGTCCTAGTAGTTCATCCACTAAAAATATTGGTACATCATGTGATGAATTACTTGATTTGCCTTGTTTCTCTAACAATGATGCATCTACCTCCTCTAGTACTTGTGTTGTCACTAACCATGTAGAGAAAAGAGGAGAGCTCAAGGCCCAAGCCACTTCTATGAAGAAAGGCTTGGAAAAGCGTCATGAAGGGAAGCGTGCACTTGACAACATGTTGAGTGTGCAACAATCCCCCAATGACAAGAGTGGACTTGGATTCAACTCCAACAACAAGAACAAGTCCAAGGTTGAGAAGAAGAAGAAGGGCCAAGTTCAAATCAAGAATCCGTCCAACATCATTTGCTTCAAGTGCAAGTTAGAAGGGCACCATGTTCGGGATTGCCCAATGAAGAAGAAGAAGCCTCTTAGTGAGAAGCAACTAGGGAAGCGGCCTCTTGTTCAATCTCGTGCTCAACCACGAGTTGAACAAAGGCCACCTCCCAAGAAGACTCAAGTTATTGCTCCTCAAGTTGAGGAGCCTATTAAGAAAAAGAAGAGTCGGTGTTGCTACCTTTGCCGTGGCAAAGGTCATTTTGCTTCTTCATGCACTAACGGTACCCCATCCAACCCTATTATAATTGATGATGTTTATTCTCTTGGGAAGGATAGAGTTGGCAATGTGTTTGCCAAGTATGTGGGAGCTCAAAGTGGTGGCAAGAAAAGCACCATTTGGGTTCCCAAGCCTATTGTGACTAACCTCTTAGGACCCAACTTGGTTGGGGACCAACAAGCTTCAACTTGATCAATAGGTGATTGTGGAGGACATTGGTGACTTGGCTATTTTTGAAGAATTAAGGGATCTTCATGGTTTTATTTCCCAAGCCAAGTCAATGGGAGGATCACATATCTATCTCATATCCAATGCTTCCTCCTTGCGGTAACATGTATTTAACTCATATATACATTGAAAGTTGCTTGCTCCCTTGCATGTGTTAGTTTTGTTCCTAGCATGTGCTTGTATGTGATATGCTACCTTCCTACTTGTCTTGTTACTCAAGGTTATGTAAGATAGTTGTGTATCATGTATGTGTAACTTTGTGTTGAGATTTATTGAATCTTGTGTGGATTTCATTTGGCTCTTTGAGATATTAATGGACTATCCCATTTTGGGGGAGTGATGTGCTTTGTGCACATCACAAACCTAAAAATGTGTATACATGAGGCACACCACCTAGTATTGATATTTCAATATTATCTAGCTACTATGTGGTATGTCATATTCATGAGAAATTCAAATTCTATAGTGTCCATTAATTTCTCTAGTTGGTTTTATTTGCCTCTTGTTTAAAAATAAAACGAATTATCACATTATGGGGGAGTAATAAGCTATGTGCATATTACAATCCCATAAAAATGTGAACATTTGAGGTTTGCCACTTAGAGTTGATATTGTACATTATCCATTTCCTATGTGGCATGTTTACTCAAACAAGTTCCATTTTTCCTTTGTGGTTACCCTTCGGTTCTTGTTTGTGTGAGGTTGCTTGGTGTGGTTTTTCTCTAATATGCATTCACATATATTATGTGAGAAACCATTTGTTTTCTTTTATTCTAACCATGGCTTTGCCAGTTGGTTCGAATAATTGAAACTACCAACAAACCTCTTTAAAAAATGGTGTTTTATTTGCTATCTTTTGCCATTTGCTAGTTTGTGGTGAAGTTGGTCTTGTACATCATTCCTTTATACCACCGAGAAATATCTCTATATACTCCTTGTCCATGACAAGTGATACTAGTAATTGTGGTGGATTTTGTAGACCATCTTCACATTGTCTCTTGCGTTGATTTGCTTTATCTATTGCCTTCCTTGCCTTTTGAATGGATCCTATCTTTCAATCGGTAGTGTTTAGTGTTTTAGATGAAATATGGAGAGTAATGATCCCTTGTGCATGCATTTTGTATTCAAATGCAAATATCTAAGATAATGCATTAATCTTGGGGGAGCATTCCTTTTTTATTTAGAACACTATTCTTTCTATCAATTTTTGATCCTCTCAATTGGCATTCGATTCTTTATCTTGTGTTGGCACCTTCAATTGGTATTAATTGGAATTTAATATCTCCTCCATAGATATTTGTTCCAATTGATATTTATTGTGGGAGTCTTGATACCTTTTGCCTTATTTTAACTTTACTTGATTTCGGTCAAGTATCACCCTCTTCTTGGTATCTTTTCTCCTAGTTGATATTTTTTGTTTTAATTGGTATCTTATTTTCAATTGGTGTCTTATCGATCATTTGTTGTGTTGATTTGATTCCTTTTGATATCACACTTCATGTGTTGATGTGTTTTGGAATCAATCATATGTTGGTTTGATTTTTCCTCAATCATGTGTTGATTTGGATTTTGATATAATTTGGACAACCTTTTGTGTCACACTTTGGTGTGCTCTCTTCTTGGTTTACTTGGTGTTTTGTCCAAATTGTATCACGTTTGGTTCTTGTAAGTCTATGCATGCATTTTTACTAATATATATTTTATATGGCATGTTAGTCTTTCTTGATCCAATATATAGGGGATACTCCACCGAATCCTAAATCGGCTAAGATGTGCATGAAATTCAATTTCATATCTATATGCACATATTTATGTGGAGTATGTCCTATATATTGTAGTGTTTCTAACTACTATGGAACCCAATGAGTTTGGGAACCATTTTGTGTTCTAATTTTGTTTTAGGTAGAATGGAGATGCATTGGGTGCTTGCCTCATACATAAGGAAGGTGTTCTCACCGTGTGATTGTCGGAGTCAAGTTTTGATGTCAAACCATCTCTCATCATCTTCATCACCAATGTCATCTCGGTAACAAGTATCTATCTCATGCATGCTTTTCTAGTTTCAACCTTGTGTAGGTTGCCTCTTGGCATAAAAGCCCTTATATGCAATTGTTGTGGTTTTGGCTTTTTCCTTCACATAATATATCTTTGTGATATGTGTGATGAATTTGCAAAAACTTTTTCTTCAATTGATATTATTTGTTTGTGATACTTGTTGCCTATTTCAAAGCATCTTCACTATCTCTTGTTCCCTTAGTGATATGTGTGATGCATTTGATATATTTGAAGTTCATTTATATACAACGAGATAATTTTGAGCTATGTGCTATGCTTTCAAGCAACAATCTCGTTTGTATATTTATGACTTCCTTTTGGATACCTTGTTCTCTTTTTCCCGGACCATTTCGTATGTATATGTTTCTTTGCGGATGTATATCTTCATGGTTTGTCTAATTAGAAACATATACATATGAGAGAGGTCACCTTTTAATTGGTATCCTATTTCTTTTTGAGCCACCTTGTGTTTCTTATATAATTATTTGGTGGCTCCAAATTTGTCTCATGAGTGCTTGTCGTATTGTTTATTGGTATCTTTGCATACTCATGTATTTCTTGAAGATCTTTGACTTCATGCCTACCTTGGTGAGCATGTTGAATTTTATTGGCTAAATGATCTCACTAGCTTTTGGCATTTTCAATTGGTTTTAGTTTCCAATTGGTATCCCTAAGCTTGTGAACATATCTCTTTAAAAGATCTTTTATCTCGGTTGGGCCTATCTTATGATGAATTTTTGAAAATTGGTATCTTCTTATGGCTCAACCACATCTTTGGTGCAAGTGCTATGATTTGCTTTTGCATTATGCACTCTTGCACTTGTTGCATGTCCTAGATAATTTTGGGGAGCGAGGATGCCATTTTTGTGCACTCCTAAATTGTCCGGAATTTCCGGTCTTTGGTCCGGAATATCCGGCCCAAGGAAAATTTGGCTAAGTCTTTTTCGCGTTTTCTCTCGGGAGGGGGTCCGGAACTTTGCACCGGAGGTTTGCTCCAGAAATTTCCGGGGCACCGGAAATTCCGGTGTAAGCCCCGGAATATCCGGCCCCCGGCCGGAAGTTCCGGCCCTTTAACCCGGAATTTCCGGCCCTGCGGTTTTCCAACGGCTAGTTTTTGGGGGAGGCTATAAATACCCCCCTTCTTCCCCCAAGGGCTGGTTGCTTGTCTTGCTCACTTGCTTTTCTCTCTCCTCCATTGTTGCTAACCTTGTGAGCTTGATTCCTCTCCATCCCTCCAATGATTCTTGCCCAAACTTAGGGATTCAAGAGAGGAGATCTAGATCTACCATTCCACCAATCAAATTCTCCTCTAAGCGAGGGGAACGTAGTGGATCTAGATTTGGGGTTGCTTTGTGTTCATCCCCTTTGTTCTTCCTCTCTTATTCCCCCCAAAGCATTTGTTGCTTGGTGATGACCCACAAGTATAGGGGGTGTATCGTAGTATTTTCGATAAATAAGAGTGTCGAACCCAACGAGGAGCAGAAGGTGTTGACAAGTGGTTTCAATCAAGGATTCACTATAAATGCTCACAGACAGATTTTTAGTGGTTTTTGATAATGCAGAATAATAAAATACGAGTAAATAAAATGCGGTAATAATAATTGCAGCAAGTGGCCCAATCCTTTTTAGAGCAAAGGACAAGCCGGTGGTTCTACTTATGATGACCAAACGTTCTTGAGGACACACGGGAATTTAGTCAAGTGCTTTCGCTTCCTATAGCTGATTAATCTTCATTGTTTCGATAAGTGTTGTGTGGGTGAACCTATGCTAATGCACCGCCCTTCCTAGGACTAATACATACTTGTGATTATACCTCTCATAAGCATACCGCAAATACAAGAAAGTAATTAAGATAAATCTAACCACAGCCTTACACTCTGAGATCCTGCTATCCCTTATGCAATGATGTACCAAAGGGGGTTCAGGTTGCTGTCACTCCGGCAACCCCACAATTAGTAAACCAAATACATAATGCATTCCCCTAGGCCCTTAAAAGGTGAAGTGTCATGTAGTCGACGTTCACATGACACCACTAGAAGAATAACACCACAACTTAAGTATCAAACTAATAAATATTACTCAACATAGTTCACTACTAACATCTAGAGTTCTCGCATGTCCTCAAGAACTAAACGAACTACTCACAAGACATCATATGGATCATGATCAGAGGTGATATAATGATGAATAACAATCTGGACATAAACCTTAATTCAATGGTTTCACTCAATAGCATCAATCACAAGGGGTAATCAACACCGGGAAAGCTTCCCCTATGAACTAGACAAGATTCTACCCAAGATGTTACAGCGGAATGGAGTGGCGTGATGGGGATGATGGTGCTCAGTGGTGGAGATGATGATGATCCCGATGAAGCCTAGCTCGATGACGATGACGATGGCGACGATCTTCCCCCTCCGGGAGGGAATTCCCCCGGCAGATTTCTCCCTGCCGGAGAGCTTTTTCTCTCTCTGGTTTCCGCCTCGTGGCGGCGGCGGAATACCTCTCTATGACTCCTCTTCGTCTTAGGTTTTCGGGGTGAACAAGTATGCGAAGGGGGAGGCCTGTTGGTGGGCCAGGGCCTCCACACCACCTGGTGGCGCCGGCCAGGGGGGTGCCGCGCCACCACATGGTGTGGGCCACTGGCAGCCCTCCTCCGGCTCCCCTTTTGGCTCACGCCCTTATTTGCAAATATAAGGTCTTCTGTATTTGCTCCGGACTCCGTTGATCTTCAGAAATATGGTATCTTGACGGTCCTTTTTCCAGCAGAATTCAGCCTTCGGTGAATAATTCCCCAATGATCATGAAACATGCAAAATAGGTAAAATAACATAAGTATCACTTCTAAACACAAAATATATCAATGAATATTAGTAAATTATGATATAAAATAGTGATGCAAAATGGACGTATCAACTCCCCCCAAGCTTAGACTTCGCTTGTCCCCAAGCGAATCTGAACTCAGTAAACAGGACCACATGTTTATGGAGTGAAGTGTCGATAAAACAAAATACGGACAAGAAGCATCACACTTACTAATACACAAGTCATTATAGACAGCAATTCTCCTCTCATATAACTTAACTTGAAACAAGTAGAGGAAATCACTAATAAAGGTGCACAAAGAAAATCATAATTGGTAATAGCAAACTTTGTTCTTGGTCAGAGAACAATTAACAGATTGTACTTATCTTTTGATCAGAGCCTTTATATGCTTAAAGTGATGAGAATGTTCTCATTATATGAGCAAACTGCATAGGCAACTCAAAGCAAGACATATGCAAATAATGTCACCTAATAGCTATGCCAAACATGAAAAGATACCAACATCTCAATAGTAAACAACATGGACATATCTATAAGCAGGATTGCAAAGCTCATAAGACATGGTAAAGTGGTCTCTCGCTTGCCTGTTTTTTAATCACGCAAAACATAAATGCCCAGGCACTCCGAAGTTCAAAAGAAGACTAGAGATACATATCATCAAAGATAAAAGCATCAAAGTTACACCACAATTAACAGTATTCTGGGACAAGTACATTTCACTAAGAATGATGGTTATGCTCTCAAGAAGGTGCTAAAAGGAAAAAGATGGTGACTCAACATAAAAGTAAAAGATTGGCCCTTCGCAGAGGGAAGCAGAGATTATCATGTGCTAGAGCTTTTTTTTTAAACAGAGATAAAATGTTTTTGAGAGGTGATTGTTTTTGTCAACGAATGGTAATAGAGTTTCTGTCATCTTCCACACTAAACAAGTTGAGAGCGGTTCCGAATTTGTATTAAGCACTTATAGCATGCTTTTTGTATTATGACACTCCTCCCAACCTTGCTTTTCACAAACCATGGCTAGCCGAATCCACGGGTGCCTGCCAACATTCTCATACCATGGAGGAGTGTCTATTTTAAATTATCTTTTTGATGTTATAATGGTCTAACCAGCTCTTTTGCAAAATTAATGACAAGCTTGATGAAGCATGCGAGTCAGGGGTACTTAATTCAGTATGGAAGATGACATAGCCAACTACTACTTCTTCATGAGCTAAGAACAGTGTCACAAATGAGAAGTGTTTTGAAAGTTTTAAAGGTAGCACATGAAAATTTACTTGGAATGGCAGAAAATACCATATGATAGGTAGGTATGGTGGACACTTTGGAATAACTTGGTTTAAGGATTTGGAAGCACAAGCGAACCATACGCTTAGTACAAGTGAGGGCTTAGCAAAGACTGGGAAGCGACAATCTAGAGAGCAATAACCATCATAATCATACTTGCGACAGAATAAAATTAACTAAGGCATAAAAGTGATACAAGTACTTTGAAACAATGTACCTCATCAAGGCTTATTGACTTTTGTTCAGTCATACGCATGCATGAGCATGTGCCAAGTCAATCAAATGAATTCTCCAGAGGAGGATACCACTATGCCATACCAGTTATGAACAATACAATGCAAGCAAATTAACATGGCATGCTATCCACTATCGATCAATTGGAACTAACCATGAGAGAACACAAACTACTAAGCATCCATTAAAAGACACATATACCTCACATGAACCAACTAAGCATGCTCACATAGAAGAGTACATGTATAAAAATGAGGACAAGTAGAGTTCATACCAGCTTCTCACCCAACTCGAGTGTGCGAGTCGAATATATGAAAAGAATAGTATATCCACATGTAACTTCTTCAGATTTTTTTGTCGTTTCTGACCAATGCCAAGTTTACTAACCAAGTAGATTTACTTAAAGCTCCCAAAGTGATGCCAATACCCACACAAGATCATACATATGACAAGAAATTGCAAACTAAAATAAGATGTGCAAAAAGTAAAAGATAAGACTTCTCATTAATATTTCATAACCGGCAAACTCACACCAAGGGATACATAGATAAGCAACTAAAAGAGAGATACTTCCACACTGCAAACCATCCTATATGATAACTTCTCTACTCATGATATGACTCACTGACAAGATAATAGGTAAAAGATAAAAATTGTGATACCGCGGCACTCCCCCCAAGCTTGGAACAAGCCAAGGGGATGCCAATACCGATGATGATTTACTCCTTTGGTGGTGATGGTGAATCCTCGTCATTAAGCTTCCAAGGAAGAGGCTCTCCATCAAGGAATGACGACTTGGTCTCGGGTATCCTGAAACTTGCAGCAGAGCTTATGCGTTTAAATCTGATTTCATACTCACAGTTTTGATTTTGAACATCATAGAGCTGCGCCTGTAATTTGTTGGTGGTGTGGTGAAGTGAGAGAATATCATCCCACAGCTTTGCAGTCTCCTTCTTGTGCTCAGCAATAAGCTCAGACACTAACTTGTGGAAGATATTCACTTCACGTTCAGCCATCTTCTTGTATGAAAAGACTTGTTGCTCCAGCTTCTCCATCCTAACTTGCAGGTCTCCCTCTTCTCTTGGACCTTGGACGTCTTCTATCTGTAACTCTCCGTCCTTAAGCGACAGCTCCTTGGGGTGCGTCTTCAACTCGTTTATGTACGGGTTGACGACGTTCCTAAAGAAACTATCCTCGGGAGATCCAGGCAAAGACATGATGGCTCTAGATCTGAAGATGAAATCTGGCAGAAACAGGTCGGAACAAAAACGCGACGAAAAGACGATATACGGACCTCGGGGGATCCGGGGGATTATATAGGTGAAATATTAACGCCAAAAGGAAGGTACGGGAACGAAACATGGTCGGAGTCGGGCACCGAGGCGCCCACACCACGTGGTGGCGCGGCCAGAGGTGGGCCCGCGCCACGGGGTGGTGTGGTGCCTCCGGGCACCGTTTCCATCCCTTTTCGGTCTCGTAATTTTCCATATTTAATATAAATAACTAAAATATCTTTCAACGGATCAAACGCGAACTTTTTCTTACCGAAACTGTTACCTATTTGAAAACAGACTCTGCTGTCCCCTCGATTTGCTCTTTGATATAAGTCTCCGGGGTTATCACTTGAATAACATCAACATTTTCATTGTAGGAATCTCCAGCAATATAATGTTTGAGTCTTTGTCCATTCACCACTTGTGTACCATTATCCTTTAATGAAGCAATCTTGATAGCACCGGAACGATACACCTCCACAATAACATAAGGTCCTTCCCATTTTGAGAGTAATTTTCCTGCAAAAAATCTGAGACGAGACCTATACAATAGAACTTTCTCACCAACTTTAAACTCTCTCTTAATGATTCTCCTATCATGCCATCTCTTTACCTTTTCTTTAAAGAGCTTAGCATTTTCATAAGCTTCACTTCTCCATTCATCTAAAGAACTTAGTTGAAGTAACCTTTTCTCACCAGCAAGTTTAAAATCTCTATTAAGCTCTCTCACTACCCAATAAGCTTTGTGTTCTAATTCTAAAGGCAAGTGACAAGCTTTTCCATAAACCATTTTATAAGGAGACATTCCCATAGGATTTTTAAAAGCAGTTCTATAAGCCCATAAAGCATCCTTCAACTTACTAGCCCAATTCTTTCTAGATTTGTTAACAGTCTTTTGCAAGATAGATTTAATTTCTCTATTAGATAATTCTACTTGCCCACTGGTTTGGGGATGATAAGCTGAAGCAATTCTATGATTAATACCATACTTAGCAAGGGTCTTTCTAAAACCACCATGTATAAAATGAGAACCTCCATCAGTCATAAGATATCTAGGCACACCAAACCTAGGAATGATAACATCCAGAAGCATTTTCAAAGAGGTTTGACTATCAGCACTTTTAGTTGGTATAGCTTCTACCCATTTAGTGACATAATCAACAGCTACAAGTATATGAGTGTTACCTTCTGAAGAAGGGAAAGGACCCATAAAGTCAAATCCCCAACAATCAAATGGTTCAATAACAAGAGAATAATTCATAGGCATTTCATTGCGTCTAGAAATATTACCAACTCTTTGACATTCATCACAGGATAAAATAAACTTTCTTGCATCTTTAAAGAGAGATGGCCAATAAAAACCTGATTGTAGAACTTTCTGTGCAGTTCTATCTCCAGCATGATGTCCTCCATAAGCACTACTATGACATTTTCGCAATATTTCTTGTTGCTCATATTCTGGAACACATCTTCGCATAACACCATCCACTCCTTCTTTATATAAATGTGGGCCATCCCAAAAATAATACCTCAAATCATAAAAGAATTTCCTTCTTTGCTGAGCTGAAAAGGTTGGAGGCAAGTACTTGGAAACAATAAAGTTAGCATAATCAGCATACCAAGGACTATCTCGCGAACTCACCTTTATTGCAGCCAATTGTTCATTTGGAAAACTATCATTAACAGGTATAGGATCATAAGCAATGTTTTCCAATCTAGACAAATTATCAGCAACATGATTTTCAGCACCTTTCCTATCTACAATATCCAAATCAAATTCTTGCAAAAGCAGCACCCATCTAATAAGCCTAGGCTTAGCATCTTTCTTTTCCATAAGGTACTTAATAGCAGCATGATCAGTATGAATAATGACCTTTGAATCAACAATATAGGGCCTAAACTTATCACAGGAAAAAACTACAGCTAGAAACTCTTTCTCAGTAGTAGCATAATTCCTTTGAGCAGCATCAAGAGTCTTACTAGCATAATGAATAACATTCAACTTCTTATCTACTCGCTGTCCAAGAACAGCGCCTACAGCAAAATCACTTGCATCACACATAATTTCAAAAGGCAAATTCCAGTCAGGTGGTTCAACAACAGGAGCAGTAGTTAAAGCATTTTTCAAAGTTTCAAAAGCTTCCTTACAATCGTCATCAAAAACAAAAGGTACATCTTTTTGAAGAAGATTGGTAAGGGGCTTTGAAATTTTAGAGAAATCTTTAATAAACCTTCTGTAGAAACCAGCATGACCAAGAATACTACGAATACCTTTAACATCTCTGGGATAGGGCATTTTCTCAATTGCTTACACTTTAGCTCTATCAACTTCAATTCCTTTCTCAGAAATTTTATGTCCCAAGACAATTCCTTCATTAACCATAAAGTGGCATTTCTCCCAATTAAGAACAAGGTTAGTTTCCTCACATCTCTGCAAAACTTTATCAAGATTTCACAGACAGTTGTCAAAAGAATTCCCATA
This sequence comes from Puccinellia tenuiflora, assembly GCA_012064385.1. NCBI lineage: Eukaryota > Viridiplantae > Streptophyta > Magnoliopsida > Poales > Poaceae > Puccinellia > Puccinellia tenuiflora. Next base: position 173,990 of record QRDG01002515.1, read on the forward strand.
GACAGAAAAATCATCCATGAACACTTCTACAATCCTTTCACAAAAACCATGAAAAATAGCAGACATGCATCTTTGAAAAGTAGCAGGAGCATTACATAAACCAAAAGGCATACGCCTATAAACATAAGTTCCATAAGGACAAGTGAAAGTAGTTTTCTCTTGATCCTTAGCTCTAACAGCAATTTGAGAAAATCCAGAATAACCATCAAGAAAACAAAAATGAGTATTCTTAGATAACCTTTCTAGCATTTGATCAATAAAAGGTAAAGGGTAATGATCTTTCTTAGTAACTTTATTGACCTTTCTAAAATCAATGCACATCCTATATCCTACAATCACTCTTTGAGGAATAAGCTCATCATTATCATTAGGCACAACAGTAATGCCTCCTTTCTTAGGAACACAATGCACAGGGCTTACCCATTTACTATCAGCAATAGGATATATAATGCCAGCTTCAAGGAGTTTTAATACCTCATTTCTTACCACTTCCTTCATCTTAGGAATTAGACGGCGTTGATGTTCAACAACAGGCTTTGCGTCTTCTTCCATGTTAATGGCGTGTTGGCAAATAGTGGGAGAAATCCCCTTTAGATCATCAAGAGTGTATCCAATAGCTCCTCGGTGTTTCCTTAGCACTTCCAATAATCTTTCTTCTTCAATATCTGAAAGCTTAGAACTAATAATAACAGGATATGTTTTCTTATCATCAATGTAAACATATTTAAGATTATCAGGCAAAGGTTTTAAATCAAAAACCGGATCTTCTTTTGGTGGTGGTGTGGTGCCCAAATCCTCAACTGGTAAATCATGCTTGAGAATGGGTTGCCAAAGAAAAACTTCTTCAAGCTCATTCCTCTCTTCCCTAAAGACCTCGCTTTCATGATCCTCCAAATGTTGCTGCAAAGGATCATTAGGAGCAAGAGCAATATATGCAAGCTTTTCAACTCTAAAGTCTTCATTAGGTAATTCAGGTTCATAAGGGACTTTAGTAAATTTAGAAAAGTTGAACTCATAAGATTCACCAGCGAATTTAGTAAAGATCTTTTCTTTCTTACAATCTATAATAGCACCACAAGTGTTCAAGAAAGGTCTACCAAATATAATAGGACAAGTTTTACTAGCAGCAGAACCAAGTACTAAAAAGTCAGTAGGATATTTAACCTTACCACAGAGGACTTCAACATCTCTAACAATTCCAATTGGAGAGATAGTTTCTCTATTAGCAAGCTGAATAACCACATCAATTTCTTCAAGCTCACAAGAACCAATTTCATGCATAATCTCCCTGTAGAGCTCATAAGGAATAGCACTAGAACTTGCACCAATATCACATAAACCATAATAGCAATGGTCACCTATTCTAACAGAAAGCACAGGGACACTATTTTTCCTAGCTTTATTAGGATATGAAACAATATAAGAAGCTTCTTCACAGAAAATGATGTGCCCATCTTCTACACTTTCAGTTACAAGGTCTTTAATTATTCCTACAGCAGGTTTAATAGTTATTTGCTCATCAGATTCTGTCGGTTTCTTTGCACTTTTATTAACCACACTAGTTATGACAGAGTACTCCCTCACTTTAGCAGGAAAGGGAATTTTTTCAATATAAGCTTCAGGCAAAATGTGATCAACAGTATTAACCTCAACAGTCCTACCAATAGGCAATTTAGCTTTATCCTTATAAGGTTCATGATTGTAACGCCCCGACCCCGGAATTATACAGAGAGGCTATGAATCCGACACAACCATCAATGTATAAGACAAAGATCGAGACTTGTGGAACAGAACTGGCACAAAGCATGACTCTACGACACAAAAGTATAGCAACTCATATAACGAGAAGAATACAAATATTACAAGCAAAAGGATCACAGATCCACCAATTCAACAAGCGGAAGCGGGTAGTGTTGTCTAACAACAAGAAGCAAAATATGGCCTAAGAGGCCTACAATAAAATCATCCTAGCCAGCTTGTTCCACGGTCCCAAGCTGCCACCTGGGAACCCCAGACTAGTAGTCGACGTCAACGAAGAACCCACCTAGTTGCTCGGTGTCGTCCTCCTCTGAAATACAAAATCATAGAGGCAGCAAAGAGAGACTGAGTACGATGTACTCGCAAGTTTAGTAGGGCGATATAGGCCCAATGACTGACGGAGGCTCTAAAGCTGTTTATGTATTTCTTTTGCATAAAGCTAATTTTAATAAACCGAAATATAAAGTGACACATGACATTCGTCTACTCAGAGTACTTTTCAAAAGGGGTAAGGGAGTAACATTTGTCATCATTGGTTCTCATCGAACCCTTTTGTAACCAACCACTCTCATCTCCACCAAGGCACCCCCTCGAATCACCCTCGAGGAAGTGGACCTTTAACACACGTTGATTATGCAACCTTTAGCTGCCATATCAATTAGGTTAAGATTCTCTATGATCTTATCGTCTATTCCCAAGTTGTCCATAACCGTGGACACGGCTTTTCGAAAAGATTAACCCTGCAGGGGTGTACTATTTTACCCATTGGTACCGTCCGGCTCACCTGAGTGTCCCTCTTCTGGGGAAGGCCGACAAGCGGGCGCGGTTAGACCTTTACAATGCATGAGGCTTACTCAAGGACCATCAGTGGCGGAAGGACAGGTTCAGCGCTCCCAGCGCCCTGCCCCACCGTCACGTCCTAAACATCACCATCCTCGTTCCTTTTCCACTCACACCACACACGCGCAAATGGAAATAGCAAACTAGAGGACCCTTGACAAGCCACTCACAAATTATTCGGTCAGCGAGGCGCCCATACACCCACCAATGGCAGCACGCTAGTCTTGGTTCAAGAGGTAAAGAACTCGCACCTAGGGGCTAGAGTGAGGCAAAACACCATCCCCGATGGCAACTCACCCAAGCCGTCTTAGCATTTTAATTAAGCATCACTTTTATCCACCATGCCCGAATCATTCCATCATCATCAACAATTACGGAATTAATAACGGACATAAAGCATTTCTGTAAGCATGGCTAAGCATAGCTAAGCATATGAATACAACTATTTTATCTTTATCTCGGCCAACACTTCAACCCTAGGTTTCATAGGTAGGGATACATGTGATTGGCTCGGGGAAGAACATGCATTCACAGGATATTCTATTATTTACCGAAAGAGACATTTGAATCGCATGCAAATAATATGGTGGATAAAATAATTTGATAAAATCATAGGATGCTAGATGCCAAGAAGGTTAGGTTATCTCTTGCCTTGCTGCCTGGGCGCGTAGTACTGCTCGTCGGGGTAATTAGAGAGACCCTCGGCTCCGGAATCTATCGATACCCAAAAGAGAAATACAAGGAGCACATAAATCACACGATCACAAGGTGCAATGCGCAAACACATGATGACATGTCCAATTGATGCAAAGATAATATCATTAAATAAATTAAAAGCAAAATTAAATGGGGAGACAAATAATTGGTGCAATTATTTGGGAGCAACCCCATATTTATCTTAGTGACCACATTCTTTATAAATTAACAAATTATTAGAGAAGTGACTCAATTATGCATGAACATGACATGAATGGATAGGGTTCGTTATTCCGATCATTTTGGTACCTCATTTGTAATTTTCGGAGCACCGATGAATAATTGGCGGATTAAATAAATAAAAGAGTTTAATTCTTTTAAACCAATTATGAATAACATCAAATAAAAGTTGGTGATCATGATGTGATAAGTGCATGGTGTGATAGCATTTGACATGTTGATCACTTTGATATTTAATTCATAATTTGGACAATTATTTAATAAGTTATGGAAATTCCTAAATTGTTATCATTTATGCCAATTTGGGAATTCATAATTAAACATCAAAATTATTTATTCAAAGGCAAGACAAATATTATCCAGAGATAGGAAATGTTTTTCTGAGCAATTTCATATTTACTTTGCAATTTTTGGAGCCATATTTGAAAAGATACACAAGTTTTAATTTCAGTTTGAACTCAAAAAGGGAAAACCATTTCCCAGGCGGGCCGGCTAGGCCGGGGTGCAGGCCGGGCCACAACCCGAGAGGCCCCGGCCACCTGCCGGCCATATGGCCGGGCCACAACCCGAGAGGCCCCGGCCTCGTGGCCGGTCAGGCCGGGGGGGGGGGGGGGCAGGCCGGGCGAGCTCGTTTTTGTTGCGGCCGGTCAAATGCCGCGACCGGTGCGCGCCGATGCGGTGACCGCGGCACGGTGGCATTCGACAGCGACGGCCAGGCGCGTGCGGGGAGCGAGCAGAGGGGGAGGAAGAGAGACACGGGGCGAGGAACTCACCCTGAGCCCTAATGGTACGGACGGCGACGGCAGAGAGGGGCCGACGGCGACGAGCGGGAGCTCGACCGAGCTCGGGCGGTACGGAGGTGTGGAGGACGCCGGCGTCTGCCCGGCCGGTCCCAACACAATTCCTTGCGCCAGGAGGGATAGAGAGGCGAGGCGGACCTCGTCGTGGTCCTTGAGTCGCGCGGGGAGGACCGGGGGCGACGAGAGCATGCTCGAAGCGCGGCGGCCGCCGGTCGGACAGAGGCGGGGGAGGACAGAGGCGTGGCCTCGATCCCGGGCGCCTTAGCTCGATTCCGTGGGGGAAGGGGTAGCCCGTGACGAGGCGGACCTGATGGCAGCATCGTCTGGAGCTCCATCGGCAGGGATCGACGGCGACCATGGAGACGGCGGTGACAGCGTCGGCCCGATCTAAAACTTGGAGAGAGGAAGGAAGGGGGGCAGGTGATGAGGGGGAGAGGTACTCGGCAGCAGGAGACCTCCTTATCCACGAGTAGGGGAGAGCGGCCACGAGTGGGAGTAGGCGCGCGTCGTCGGCATGGCGCCAGCGTCATCCCTGGAGCCACAGTGAAGGAAGAGGAAGGTCTGACAGTGGGGGGCCCACTGTCAGGGTTTTGACCTTTTCCATTTTAATTAAAACCAGCAGGCTTTAGGCAATTAAATAAGGCCCTTAAACATTTTTAACAATTCCACAAAAATTCAGGTGGGCTCCCTATGTCATGGGTAAGCTACACAAAAATTTGGGTAGCAAACTAAACTGTTTTGAGCAACCTTTGTTCATAGGGTTTAGTTATAGCCATTTTTGGTAATTCCCAAAATAGAATTATTTGGAGCAATTAGCCATTTCAATAAAGTGTGAAAATATTTAGGGAGGCTCATATTATAACAATGAGTCACCCCACAATTTTAGTTTGAAATTTTGGAAAACTTAATTTGGTTCCAACAACAGAATTTGAAAAGAACCAATTTTATTTCTCAAATTTTATTCGGTTGCTTGTTAATACAATTTGCCTTGGGCAACTATTTAGAAAGTAAAACATATCCTTGAGTTTCCTTAACAGTTTGGAGACTCAAAGAATAATTGGTTTTACCAAAAATGAGTATTGTATTTGGTTTGGAAAATTTAGGAAGGGTTTTGCTTCCCTAGTTTTAATTTCCAAGTGTTGCTTTTATTTAGAATGTGCAACTTAAATAAGAATGCCATGATGCAATGCAACACAAAAAGTGAAAATTTGGCCCATATTTTAGGGTACTAATATGGGGCTATTACAATGATACTTATCAAAATTCTTTTTAGGCAATTCGAAATAGGAGGCAAAGGCTTTGTAAAAGTTCACAACAACTTGAGAGTCAAGACCATAAGCATTACTCATATCTTGAAAATTATCAGTATCCATAAAAGTTTTAATGCATTCGTAATCATATTTTATACCTGACTCTCTACCTTTGTCGCTTTCCCATCCTTCAGCATTCTCTTCAATGCGATCAAGAAGTTCCCATTTAAACTCTTCTTTATTGCTTGAAAATTACCAGGCACAAGCAGTATCCAACAAGGTTTTATCCTGAAAAGAAAGCCTTGCATAGAAATTATCAATGATAATATTACCTAGAAGTCCATGAACAGGGCATTTGAGCAATAATGACTTAAATCTCCCCCACGCTTGGGCAATACTCTCTCCATCATGAGGCCAAAAATTATATATAATATTCCGATCCTTGTGGATTTCACTTGGAGGATAGAATTTAAAATAGAATAGAGGCACAATTTCTTCCCAAGTAAGAGACCGACTATTCTGCAGCAGTTTATACCAATGTGCAGCTCTCCCAGACAATGACAGAGAAAATAATTTCTTCTTCACCTTTCCCATTGTAATACCTGCACACTTAAACAACCCGCATAATTCATGTAAATATAACAAATGATCTCCAGGACGGGCAGTTCCATCATAGCGATTATCCATTACACGCTCAACAATTTTAATAGGTATCTTATATGGGGTTACCTCCTCATCTGGCGCCTCATCAATTTCAATAGCAGCAGTAGTAGACTTTTTAAAGAGGTAATCAATAGATAGCCTCTCCATAATGAAATAAAATAGCAGACAGAAATAAAAACAGCACTTACAATAAAAGGTTCCCTTACCAATTCCACTTACCAATAGCGCTTCACTCCCCGGCAACGGCGCCAGAAAATAGTCTTGATGACCCACAAGTATAGGGGGTGTATCGTAGTATTTTCGATAAATAAGAGTGTCGAACCCAACGAGGAGCAGAAGGTGTTGACAAGTGGTTTCAATCAAGGATTCACTGTAAATGCTCACAGACAGATTTTTAGTGGTTTTTGATAATGCAGAATAATAAAATACGAGCAAGTGGCCCAATCCTTTTAAGAGCAAAGGACAAGCCGGTGGTTCTACTTATGATGACCAAACGTTCTTGAGGACACACGGGAATTTAGTCAAGTGCTTTCGCTTCCTATAGCTGATTAATCTTCATTGTTTCGATAAGTGTTGTGTGGGTGAACCTATGCTAATGCACCGCCCTTCCTAGGACTAATACATACTTGTGATTATACCTCTCATAAGCATACCGCAAATACAAGAAAGTAATTAAGATAAATCTAACCACAGCCTTACACTCTGAGATCCTGCTATCCCTTATGCAATGATGTACCAAAGGGGGTTCAGGTTGCTGTCACTCCGGCAACCCCACAATTAGTAAACCAAATACACAATGCATTCCCCTAGGCCCTTAAAAGGTGAAGTGTCATGTAGTCGACGTTCACATGACACCACTAGAAGAATAACACCACAACTTAAGTATCAAACTAATAAATATTACTCAACATAGTTCACTACTAACATCTAGACTTCTCCCATGTCCTCAAGAACTAAACGAACTACTCACAAGACATCATATGGATCATGATCAGAGGTGATATAATGATGAATAACAATCTGGACATAAACCTTAATTCAATGGTTTCACTCAATAGCATCAATCACAAGGGGTAATCAACACTGGGAAAGCTTCCCCTATGAACTAGACAAGATTCTACCCAAGATGTTGCCTCTGGCACAAAGATTTCCCAGGTTGTCCTCCTTTGTGTTGGATCCTGCCCTTTCAGCTGCTGAGGTTTATAGTGAGGAGGATTTGTTGTCTTTATTTTACCTGCCATTGTCGGATCAGGCTTTTCAGGAGTTAGAAGAGCTTAAGGAGCTTATGCTTTCTTCCCCTTTGTCCGGAGACCAAGACTCTTGGACTTATGAGTGGGGGCTTGTATATAGTTCAGCTAAGTTTTATAAACAGTTACATGAGGGGCTGCCCTATCTAAAGGTTTCAAGGTGGATTTGGAAGTCTAGCTGTATTATGAGGACACATTTTTTTGCATGGTTGCTGCTTAATGATAGATTGAACACAAAGGATCTTCTGAGGAGGAGGAACTGGCAGGTCACTGATGATTTTTCATGTGCACTTTGCCCTACCAATGCCTATGAGGATAGACTGCATCTGTTTTTTCAGTGCAATTTTAGTCAGAGAATATGGAATTATTTGCAATTGATTGGCCGCAAGGGCAGGACCTGCAAGTGGTGATTGATCAAGCAAGGGCCTCTTTCAGCAAACCTTTCTTTATGGAGGTAGTCATCTTAGCTTGTTGGCATATTTGGAAGCAAAGAAATGGTTGGATTTTTGAGAATGTGAGACCTAGCTTTATCAGATGGAAGAGAAACTTTACTCATGATATCTCTATGCTTGAGCATAGGATTAAGACTAAACACGTGCAGCCACTTAAAGCCTGGATAGGCAGCTTATTGTAAATGTTTTGTAAATGATGGTAGGAGGTAGGTTCTGTACATTTGGTTTACTTTTTGTAAATATGCAATAAAGCTGCTGTGGGGCTTTTGCCTCACAGTCTTTTACTTTCAAAAAAAAGATGTTACAGCGGAACGGAGTGGCGTGATGGGGATGATGGTGCTCAGTGGTGGAGATGATGATGATGATGATGATGATGATGATGATGATCCCGATGAAGCCTAGCTCGATGACGATGACGATGGCGACGATCTTCCCCCTCCGGGAGGGAATTCCCCCGGCAGATTTCTCCCTGCCGGAGAGCTTTTTCTCTCTCTCTGGTTTCCGCCTTGTGGCGGCGGCGGAATACCTCTCTATGACTCCTCTCCATCTTAGGTTTTCGGGGTGAACAAGTATGCGAAGGGGGAGGCCTGTTGGTGGGCCAGGGCCTCCACGCCACCAGGTGGCGCCGGCCAGGGGGGTGCCGCGCCACCACATGGTGTGGGCCACTGGCAGCCCTCCTCCGGCTCCCCTTTTGGCTCACGCCCTTATTTGCAAATATAAGGTCTTCTGTATTTGCTCCGGACTCCGTTGATCTTCAGAAATATGGTATCTTGACGGTCCTTTTTCCAGCAGAATTCAGCCTCCGGTGAATAATTCCCCAATGATCATGAAACATGCAAAATAGGTAAAATAACATAAGTATCACTTCTAAACACAAAATATATCAATGAATATTAGTAAATTATGATATAAAATAGTGATGCAAAATGGACGTATCACTTGGTTGGAATTTGAGAGTGAAGGACTTGACCACTTTGTGTGTTCTTGCTTTTTGCATTAGTTGCATCGGGTTGCTCTCTCCGCGGTGATACGTGAAAATCGAAGTTGAGAAGCTTGTTACTCTTGGGTGCATTGTGTTCCCAAGAGCTTGTTGCCTCTTTGGTGCATCGTGTACCCTAGACGGTTGGAGGTGCCGCGAAGTCTTCGAGTTGTGAAGCTTCGGCACGAGTTTGGGAGCCCCCAATTAAGTTGTGGGTGTGTGCCCCAAGAGAAGTTGTAAAGGGCTCCGGAATCCTCCTCGAAGGATTCCGATAGTGGAAGGTGAACCAATCCCCTGGGTGAGGTTCATCGGAGAATAGGGTGAGGCCTTTGTGGCATCTTGAGTAGGCCTTTTATGGCGAGCTCACACCCCTCCAACGAGACGTACTCCCTTAACAAGGAGGAACTCGGGAATACATCCTCGTCTCCGCGTGCCTCGGTTATTTCTATACCCGAGCTTTTACTTATGCACTTTACTTTGTGATAGCCTTCGTGCTTGAAGTTTATATCTAGCTATCTCCTTGTTGCTTGAATTGCTTAGCATAAGTTGTTGGTGCACATAGGTGAACCTAGTATATTAGGTTGTTGGCTTGTTAATTTAAACACATAGTTTTATTCCGCAATTATCAAGCCCCTAATTAGAAAAAGTTTTAATCACCTATTCACCCCCCCCCCCCCCCCTCTAGGCGACATCCGGGACATCGTTTGTTCTTTCAACTTTCTCCCCAAGGATATCTCCTTATCAAAATGGAATTTTCCTGACTCAATGTGGCATATTGTTATTCCTCTGTAAACAAGGTGGGCTTCAAAATTTATTTCCACCAAAAGGAGCCCCAAGCATCCACAACATGAGGAAATCTATTCAAATATTTCGAATTCTATACCAAATGAACCCAAGGAGTATCAAATCTATTGTAAAACTGTATCCACATGTTTGAGCAGCAAGGCTTCGTTTTGCACTCTTAGACTAACGACACCCATGCCACCTTTCTTCTTTGGCCAACATACTTTATCCCAAGCAATGAGATTTTTACAATGATGTCCATTCTTAGATTTTGTGTTCCATAGATAATGTATTTTTATGTTGTCAATATGGTCCAAGATCGTTGGAGGAAGCTTGATAGAGCACATAGGGAATGTACGTTGCAATGGAAGTGAGGAGAGAATTGATTACCGAAACTCAATTATGGCTTCTCTCAATTATGTCAACCAATGGCATCAAATCTTGCATGATAGGATTTGTGGTTCATAGAGGCAACCCAAGATAAGTAAAAGGCATTTTACCCGTGTCACAACCTAACAAAGTTGTTGGGAATATGCCCTAGAGGCAATAATAAAATGGTTTATTAGCATATTCATGTTTATGATAATAGTTTATTATCCATGCTATAATTGTATTAACCAGAAACATCATACATGTGTGGAATATAAACAACTAGGTGTCCCTAGTAAGCCTCTACTGGACTAGTTCGTTAGTCAAGAGATGGTTAAGGTTTCCTAACCATAGGACTTGTTATAGTCACTTGATAACGGAGTCATATCATTGGGAGAATGATGATGGACAAGACCCAATAATAAAGAGTTGAAATTAATCGTGTCACACAGTTTCATTGCCAACGCTTTTAGTATATGCCAAGTATAGTTTCCTTAGACCATGAGATTATGTCACTCCCGTTTACCGAGAAATACTTTGTGGACATCAAACGTCACTTCGTAACTGGGTGATTATAAAGATGGCTTTCAGGTATCTCTGATGGTGAATTGTTGGGTGACATATATCGAGAGTGGGATTTGTCCCTCCATGTGACGGAGAAGATATCTCCGGGCCTTCTCGGTAATATAGCATCATAAAGTTTGCAAAAATGTGATTAGGTGGTAATCACGGAGATCCTATATTATGGACGAGTAAAAAGAACTTGTCAGTAACGAGATTAAACTAGATATGGGGATATCGACGATTAAATCTCGGGCAAGTAAAATATCATGAGACAAAGGGAATCGTATATGAGATTGATTGAATCTCCGACATCGTGGTTCAATCGATAAAGAGTTTCGTTGATTGTGTAGGAAATTAATATGGACATCCCGGTCCCGCTATTAATTATTGATCGGATCATGTCTATGCATTCTCGAACCCGTAGGGTCACACACTTAACACTCCGATGTATCTAGGGTTTGCGATGAAATAAATGATGGAATGAACGAATGGTGATTCGGAGTCTCGGATGAGATCCTAGACATCACGAGTAGATCCGGAAGAGTCCGGAGAATAAGATTCATATAAGGAAAGTGTTTTCCGGAGGTATCGGAAAGGTTCCGGATTTTTCCAACAGGGTACCGGAAGGTTCTAGAAGATTCTAGAGGAGTCTAGAAGTGGGGCCCACCTAAAGTATGGGGCCCACATGGACCAAAGGGGGTGCAGCAGCCAGATGGGCTAGCCGCACCACCCATAGGCCAAAAGGGCCGAATTGGCAGGGAGAGGAGACCGAGTCCTATTGGGACTCGGCTTGCTTGGTGGGCAAGCAAGTCCTAGGGCCGGCTGGCCCTAGGCTTGCCTCCACCTATATAAAGGGGTGGGGGTGCGGCAAACCACCCTAAGGAGCAGCCCTAGCCGCACCACCCCAAGCCCTAGCCGGCCCTAACCCTAGCCGCCGGCCACCTCCCTTGCCGCGCCACCCCCTTGCCCTAGGGGCTGCCGCGCCACCTCGTCATCCTCTCCCTCTTGCATGGCTTGGCGAAGCCCTGTCCGTGGGAGATCTCCACCAACACACCGTCGTGCTGCTGAGATTCATCTGGCCACTTCATCCTCGCTTGCGGAATCAAGGAGAGGACGTCCTCATCGAGCTGAACATGTGGATACCGCGGAGGTGCTGCTCGTGCGGTCCTTCAACGTATTGAATCTCGAGGATAATACATCTCCTCGCGACTAGATACGTCTAGTTGCGGGGATCGACTAGCCAACCCCTGCACCGACAAAACGCTTGTGTTCAATCTTCAAGGGTAAAGATTTGATCTCCTTCTCGCTACTTGCATCTAGTAGATCTAGATCCTTGGGGTTTCTTCCGCTTGTTACATAGGAATTTTTTTGTTTTCCATGCAAGGACCCCTATAGTGGTATCAGAGCCTAGATCTATTCGTTGATGTTGGTGCGATTAGAACACAAGGAGTTGTGGGCGTTGATATTTTTTGTTGCTACCTTCTCACGTGCACTTTGTATCTCGACGGTATGGTGGGATTGAAGCGGCCCGGACCAACCTTACTTGTCCGCGTACGAGAGACCGGTTCCACGATTGACATGCAACTTGTATTGCATAAGTGGCTGGCGGGTGTCTGTTTCTCTTGCTATAGTGAGATGCAATTTTAAACGGAAGGCCTTTAAAAAGGTTGAGTAAATAAGCAACTTCTATATCACCGTTGTGGTTTTTGCGTAGATTAGAACGGTTATATCTCGTTGACCCAAGCCACGTAAAAATTGCATAAACAAAGTAGAGGACGTCTAACTTGTTTTTGCAGGGTTTGTGATGTGGTATGGCCAATGTGTGATTTGTGATAATGTATGCAATGATCATGTTTGTAATCTTTCACGACTTGCATGTCGATGAGTACGGCAACCGGCAGGAGCCATATGGTTGTCTCTTATTTTATGTGACCAGCGTGTCAATGAATCACCATGTAATTGCTTTACTTTATCGCTAAGAGTAGATATAGTTGTAGTTGCAATAGTTGGTGATGGCAACCATGGATGAGGCGCCACAATGTCGGTGATGATGGAGATTATGCTAGTGCTTTGGAGATGGAGATCAAAGGCACAAGAAGAAAAGGCCATATCGTATCACATTTTTAAATTGCATATGATGTTAATCCTTTTATGCACCTTATTGCTTGCTTAGATGTGATCATGACGGTAGCATGATAAGGTGATCTCTCACATTAATATCAAGATAATAAACTGTTCTCCCCTAGTATGCACCGTTACAAAAGTTCGTCGTTTTGAAGCACCACGTGATGATCGGGTGTGATAGACTCTACGTTCGCATACAACGGGTGTAAGCCAGATTTACACACGCGAAAATACTACGGTTTCCTTGACGATCCTAGCATGTACAGACATGGCCTCGGAACACAAGAACTGAAAGGTTAAACACGAGTCATATGAATGATATGATCAACACTGAGTTGTTCACCATTGAAGCTACATCATCTCACGTGATGATCGGTTGTGGTGTAGTGGATTTGGATCGTGTGTCACTAAACAACCAGAGAGATGTTAAGTTTAGTGGGAGTTCAAGTAGTAATTTTGATTAATATGAACAAAAATTATCATAAACAAGTGTCCTAAGAAAATGTCTTTGCAAAATCCTTGTAGATCATGGCCGACTATGATCGTCTCTTCATGGCCGAGGAGCTACGTCTAGATGGGTCAAACTTTGTTGAGTGGTACCTGCTTCTGAGAGAAGTCCTACACACCAATGCTGAGCTCTACGTGTTAGATGAACCTTTAGAAGAATGCCCAAATATTTCTGCAAACTATGAGGAGTACATGGAGTGGTTTGAACAAAAGACCACCTACTTGAAAGTCGAGTGGATGATGTGCACCTTCATGAATTCTGACCTAAGTAGACAATTCAATAACTTGAGTGCAATGGAGATTGTTGATGAGCTGAAGAATAGGTTCTCGGCACAAGTTAGAATTGCAAGGTTTGAATGTCTGAACGAGTTCCTTTCACTCAAGATGGAGGAAAACACTTGCTTGGAATAGCACTTGAGGAGAATGCACGAGATACACTATTTCCTCGTGCATTAGTGGAACTATGAGATGACTGACGATTTGGCAATAGACGGGGTGTTGCGCTCGCTTCCCCCAGCTTCAAGAATTATGTTAGAGACTATGTCATGGGAGGAGATTCGATCACTTTCTGTGAGTTTGTGTCTCGACTGCCTCATGTCAAAGTAGAACCCATAGCAGGAGAAGTCGTCAATGCAGAAGGTATATAGTGATATACAAGTTATAAATGTTTAAATGTCCTGTTTACACTTGTGGCTAAGTATTTGATACTTGTGCCTGTCTTATGAAAACAGGACCTGCCGTTTGAGAAGTGCAATGGACTGAGTGGATATCGCGGGATGATGGCAATCAAGGAGTTGATGCTGGCGACATTCTACTTCTACATTTATCGTTTTTGATTTGAGGATTTGAATGAGGTTTTGTAATCGAATTAAGTGTGATCTTTAAATTAGTGTGTCTCGGTTGTGAGACGGTTATTCATGTTAAAGACAAGTGGTTGTTCTATTTTCATGAGTAATTCTTTTTCGTGATCACGTTTCGATTATGAGATTATTGTCCTTATTTTAATCTAGACGATGACTAGTTAAACATTTATAAAATATGTGACATACTAAAGATATCCAAAACTTAATAATGACAATTTTTTTAGTCGTCCTAAATATTGAATAAACATTTGATGTTTTATCAATGCGCCTTATTGAAAGGAGTATGACTAAAAGCCACCCTTTGGAAGAGTGCCATGAGTTGCCGAAAATAAACACAAGTGTTGGTTATATTTTCAGCTGATGTTAAATGTCATTGTTTTGTGCGCTCCATCATAAATGATATGAGTAAATAGATGTATTTGTTCAAGTTATGATATTTGATGAGATCAAATAAAATTCCGGAGTTTAGGATGTTGAGTTAACAAGAAAATTGAGTCTTTTTCGATTTGATCAAAAGAGACAAAAAATTGAGTTATTGTTTTAGTATGAAGACTTGTGCAAAAATGTTTTCACAAATTGCAATATTTAGAATTTATTCAAAAGGGTTTTGATGCGCCCTAAATATTGTAATCACATTATATTATGTGGTCTTACAAAAGGGTTTTCATTATTAGGGTTTATTTATAACATTTAGATTTATTTGATAACACTCTGTTTTAAATAAGGGTCTATTTAATGATTTGCATTTCGCATATGAGTTATGTGAAGCAGTGGTTTCAGTAATTATGAGATAATTAGACACTATTGCGAATAATGTTGTAGTATATTCATAAATGTGACTATTAATGTGATTCCACAATATGAGACTAAAAGGGGCAAACCAATTTGTTGGTTGTGCTAAGTTTTTTAGTGGTTTGTCGTGAAAAGGTTTCATTGATAAAAGGATTGATGGAATAAATTAAGAAACTTAATCAAGATGGTTGATCTTACTTTTAATGTATCAAGTGGCACGTTTTGAAAAGTGCGATGTTGGTTTAGACTTGACACTTAAAAGGAGGGATTAATGATGATGATCACTGAATTTCGAATTCAGTTTTTCTAAAAGGAGTAGGATTCAAGAATATTAAAGTTTGTCATGTTACAAAATAATATTCATGATTTATTTTTCATGTTTCAGAAATAATAAATACCTACGAAACTACAAAGAAGAAATAGAAGACTTAAATACGAAAGTGACTAAGAGTCATCCTATGTTAAGTTTAAATCACAAAGTAATTGTTACTTGATTTTGTGAAAGTGATGTTTCACATATTTATTCCTCAAAAGGAGTTTTGTAGGGAATAAATAAAAATTAAAGCTAGCAAAGTACTAGTGTTCGTATATGAGTTCTCGATTTAAAAGTTAATTAAGATTTTGGAGGTGTCCAAAGTATCGAGAAAGTTCATAAAGAACTGAGTGGGATATAATTAAAATATGTGGTGACATATATTAAGTTAGAGCAGAAACTATTTTCCACGATCAAAATAGGTGGTGACATATGTTTGAGTGGGAGCTAGTTAATCATGGTCAAATATAAGGATAACATATTTCTGAGTGAGAGCCAAAGTGATTTCACAATTTAATATGTGTATGGTGTATATTTGAGTGGGAGTTTACAACATCTTGTTTATATGAAACTAGCAAGGTGACCCGCGCAATTGCGCGGCTAGATTTTGAATAGCATATCTCGATTTGACATGTGGGATAGCATATCTAGTATATCAATTTTAAGATATTTGTATGATATTAGGTAGGAACTGAAAATTAAATAGAAGTTCTAGGCAAAGTATTTAAGGTACTTATGCATGTCGTATATGTTGAAATATGGTAGGTTGACATTCATCATTAGTCGCTACATTATAGCTTGCTAAGTGCCATGTGGTATCATCTTAACTATACTGAAAGTCTGTGGGCAACACTCTTTTGGCTCCGTACATATTCATATTGTGTGATTATAAATAGTAAGGTTGTCGATAGCAAATATGATAGCAAATATCTTCTGATGCTTAATTTAAGAGTAGAGATACTATTATGCAATATTCGGAGTTAGGAATACTGCCAATATTTTGTATTATGTACATTTTTAGTTAGATCGTCAAGGTTGTATATACTCGTTCAGTATTAGTATATCAGGCATGCATGTACTTTAAGTAAAACTTTGACCAAAACTTTACTGACTATATATAGGCAAGAAACCATCAATAATATATATCATTTATAAGAATTTTCAATGGTAAACCTTTTCTGACAAATAACTAAATTGATGGGTATTTCTTTTCTCAAAATACGTGTGGGCATTGTAAACCTATATTGAGGGAGTATTCCATGTAAACTTCTGTTGAATATTGTGGTCCACACAATAATATCAATGGACAAATATTGTTTAGATACAATTATCGACTATGCTCCAATACAATTTATTCACACTCTCATTCATATATATGTGTGTACAATTACGCCACTTGCATGGTTATTTCTGACATGTTAAACAGTGATCCCTTTATTATGTCTCTTCACTCATATATTGTTTTCAGTGCCACGACACCACTAAATTTTGACCCATCCTCAGTTATCTAAAGTAATTGAAAGCATGACTTGTTTTCAGAATTACACGGATGGTAAACAAATAAATCATGTGAGGCGTATCCGTATTGGATCCAACAGAAGAAATTAAACTACTCAACAATTTAAGATTAACTTAGAAAAAATAAAAGAAGTGCAGAAATGCCCACTAATGTTTATTTCAACATCATTTCACACTGATAGCTCTGGCCGATTAAATAAACCGATATTGATCTACATGTATATAGAAGTATAGGATAATGCGAGAAAATCTGGCCTCAATTTGCAGCATCGTTTTTGTTGCTTGAAGAAACACCAAAAGCACAC
>QRDG01002516.1:0-326704 GCA_012064385.1 Puccinellia tenuiflora
AACCCGATGCAACAAATGCAAAAGGCAAGAGCACCCAAAGTGCTCAAATCCTTCACTCCCGAATTCCAACCAAAGCAAACTAATGCTATGGAGGGAATAAGAGAGGAAGAACAAAGGGGATGAACACAAAGCAACCCCAATCTAGATCCACAAGTTTCCCTCACTTAGAGGGGATTTTGATTGGTGGAATGGTAGATCTAGATCTCCTCTCTTGAAACCCTAAGTTTGGGCAAGAATCATTGGAGGGGAAGAGAGGAATCAAGCTCACAAGGATTAGAGCAAAGGGGAAGAGTGAGAACAAGTGAGCAAGACCAGCAACCAGGTTTTGGGGGGGAAGAAGGCTTTTTATAGCCTCCCCCAAAAACTAGCCGTTGGAGCCTGTCCAGGCCGGAGACTCCGGAGTAAGTGACCGGAGACTCCGGCCTGCTGGGTCATCGGGGAGGCCGGAGACTCCGGGCACCCTCCGGGGTAGCTCCGGACCCCTATCCAGAGGCGCACCACACAGATGAAAAGGAGCTGAGAAAAACTAGGGGGCCGGAGATTCCGGGTCCTCGGGCCGGAGACTCCGGTGGGCCGGAGATTCCGGTCCTTCTCCGGGGACACTCCGGACCCCTATACAGAAACGCACCACAGCAGACACAAACGGCAGCGAAATCAGGGGGACCGGAGACTCCGGTCATTTGGGCCGGAGACTCCGGTGTGGCCGGAGACTCCGGACCATCTCCGGGCTAGATCAAAACAGTGAAAACCAGAACTGCCATAACTTTGCAAATGAAGTCCGAATCGAGTGAATCCAATTTTGTTGGAAAGAGGATGACAAGAGCTTACCCTACAAAAACTGAAAATATGAAAACAAGCAAAGGAGATTGTGCGGAGGGATGGAATGGTGAGACCTTTCCAAGCGGATGAACCGGCAAAATCTCCAACACGAAAACGCACAAGCTTTTCATCAAGACTCCGTTTCAATGATCTTGGGCTTGTTCGAAGATAATCACAAGCCATACAAGATCATGCATATACACATCATAGTCTATCATGTGAGAGGAGAAATCATAAGGAGAGAGTTTGACCTCTCGTAGAAGAGACAAACCGGTAAAACCTCCGATATCAAAAATACAAGAAGATATTCACGAGATCCGTTTTTGATGAACTAGAGCTTGGTATGGAGATGAACACAAGCTCTAAATTCTCACATGGATAAAAGCCAAATAAGAACCAATAAAGATGATTGCATGGATGCAAAGGTTTGAGCTCTCCACGAACGATACGATCACGATACTCGGTCGAGAGCCCCTCTTGATAGTACGGTATCTATCCTATAACCCGGTCTCTCACTAAACAACATGAGACCGGTAAAATAGAACCCTACCAAGATCATACCTTTGCCTTGCGCATTAATCCACTTGAGGTCGATGGAGACGATCTTCATCTCCTCAAGGCGAACCATCTTCTTGATTGCGCTTCGCTTGGTGAAGAATCACATGATGCTCCCCATACACCAAGATGGGGAGAGCACTCTTCGGCATATCTTCACTTGAACTTGAGAGTTGATCAACCCGCACAAAGCCTTGATCAACCCAACACTTTTCTTCCCTTGAGCTTGACTCCAACAAATGGAGATCAAGCAAAGCACCTTGACTCCAACACATGGAGACAAGCTTGGCCTTGATCAACAAATGATCTTCTACCTTGACCTTGACTCCAACCAATGGAGACAAGCAAGCTTGGCCTTGGTCAACAAATGATCTTGACACAAGCTAAAGGACAACCTACACATAGAGCTCAATGCAAACATTAGTCCATAGAGATTGTCATTAATTACCAAAACCATGCATGGGATCAACCATGCACTTTCACTTTGATATATAATCATGCACATGTTCCTTTTTTGACATAGTTTTGTCCAACAATAATGAGTGTTTTCTTTGAATCTATCATAGGAAGAATGATGCGAAAAAAAGTTACGACAAATGCCAAACTTTTGGTTAAAAATTTGCAAAAGATGACTACAATTGTTAAACTACGACTGGTAGGGGAAGCACACCCACTTGCTCTATTACACGCTCTAAACCATTCTTGATTATTTGTCATCGTTGACAACGTGCATGCAAGTTGCAGACCAAGAACGGACACCGGATCCAAAGCCAATTGTTAAAGTTGACTGGAGTGTATGTTTATCAATCCACTATCACCATTGCTGCATACTACTCCGGCCACTAGAGAGCTAGAGATTTTTAATTCTTTGCATGCATTCAACTGGTGCGTGTGCCTCCCTTCAAGAAGGACCGCGACGACGACGTCGCTGCTGCCTAAGGTTTCCCCCGGTACGTGGCGGGGAGGGAGGGTAACACCCAACGCCCTTCAGGAAGGACTGGCGGCACCACAGGCGCCACCGCGTCGGTGTCGACCCAGTCGACAGGGATTTCTCCCGATCCCCCCATGACCCCAGGCACTCCGGAGCACTCCACCCTGCCGACCACCACCCAGCGCCACCACGAACTGGACGCCACTCACGCTGTCACCCCCCGGCACCGAGAAAGAGAGGCTTGCACACCGAAGAGGAAGAGCCACCAAGGACTAGGGGCCGTAGCACCGCCGGCACGTGGGAGGGACCGACCTCCACCGTCAGGGACAGTAACCGACCGGACGCATCAGCGGGATCACACCAGGCCTATGGGCCCACAGGCCCGGCCGGCCTCGAGAGGCCCGCAAGCCGACACAGCACCACGCCGGCCTCTGCCCCGCCGCCGAGGGGCGGCACCTTCCTACTCCGGCCACCCGGACCCACCCAGGGCCGTACGGGACCGCTGACCGCCGATGAGCACCGCCGTGGCACCTCCAAACCCGAGCCAAGGGATGACCACCACGGGGAGAGAAGGACCCGCCGCCGCCGACACCGTCCGGGCCATGCCCGTCGGCTCCCGCCGGCGGCGGCATGGAAGAGGAGCGGGGGGAGGACGCGGGGAGGAGCCGGGCGGAGCCGCGCCGGTCGCTGCTCGGGGGCGACGCGGCGCGGTGCGTGGGAGAAGGGGAGGGAGAGGAAGGGCGGGGGCGGAGTCGGCGGCGACGCGAGCGGCGGCGGCACGAGGGAACCCTAGAGAGAGGAGTGGGGAGCGAGACAGGCTATCGGAAACCTCTGGTCCCATTTTTGTTTAAGCTAGCTTTTCTTCATTTAGTTGTCTTCTATTCCCAGCTGTTATGTATCTTATCTAACAAACATCTACACTACAACTATGGACTAATACCACCATTATAAGATTCTGAATATGTCAACAGACATGAACAAAAAAATTAGTTAAATTCTTATACGAAGAATTGCCAATCTCCCTGATAAAAAATGCAATTTTTGCGTTCATCATTTTATTCCGTGGATGTTCATCGAATAAAACAGAGAAAGTGTTTGATATATTGCCGAACACATAATAATTCCATAATAAAAGTAGAATATGAAAAAAACTACGTAATTTTATTTTCTGACAAGGAGGCACACCCAAAATCGTAATACAGTAGAATAAATTCGCTACAGAAACATAACTGATGATTATTTCTGACAAAAGAGGCACACCCAAAATTGTAACACAGTAGAATAAATTCGCTACAGAAACATAACAGATGACATAAAAGAAATAAAGGGAGCTAGCTACTACCAACAAATGTTTTTTCATATCATAACCATCACATTCAACGCCACCACTCAAGCATCAGAACAGACACCACACATGGCCACATGTTGCAAAGTTCATCAATAGTCAAAAGAAAAGCAGATACAAATTTGTTCAAACTGTAAGTTTAACAGAGAAGGATGCAAATGATATTGCACCAATCAATTATTGAAAAACTAACTTGGTATTGTTACACCTGTTGCATAGACTTTTTCGAATGGATGATAGACAGAAATGATGTTGGTTTTGAAAAGTTTCTTGAACTGCAGTGTCTCAAGGTAGACAATGAACACGCCGGTATCTGTCCATAGGAACACCACATTGTTGTTCTCAGCAAACCCTAGCATTACCAGGTTCCCTTTCTTCTCTGAATTCAGGGGAAGTAGTTTATCCATTTGAAAAGTTCTTCCGAGAACCCATGAACCAACACCATCACAATCCATCTTCCTCTTCCACAATTGGACGCTGAAGTCTGACTCTGTCACAACGAGGAAACCAAGACCACCACCCTCAGCCTGCACAACCCAGAATTTGCAGTTTTTATTGGGCAACATATCCACCGGCCCCTGCATAGCTGGCGGCGGGGCAGAGGCCGGCGTGGTCTGGCTGCCATGTGCAGGTCGCGGTGTCGTGGTGTTGTCAAATCTGGCTGGGATAGGGGTGCCATCCGGCTAGGTATACACGCCGACGGTAGAGAGAAGACGTGGGGGAAGGAACGTAGCGGGATTCCGGTGAAGGGATTACACACAGTTTACCCAGCTTCGGATCACACGACGGTGACGTGATCCTACGTGCTGCTATAAATCACTATAAGACAATATGAGCCGATTACAATGATGTGTGTATAGCCTGAAAGGCTTGGTCGTGAGACCATGGAGCTCGTGCCCTAAGGCTCCCGTAGGCCGGCTTATAAAGGCGGCCGGCCCTAGGGCTTACAAGGAAAGTCCACCGACTAAGCTAATAGGAGTCCTAGACTAACACGGCTTCGTTGTCTTCGTCTTGTGCACCAAGCCGGATGGTTACTGGGCCTTCATCTTGGATCCTGCTTAGCCGGCTTTCCCTTCTCCTTGCACTTCAGCATACTGGGCCACCCGGTAAGCCAGCCGGCATTACCATCTGTGGCCACCCTGGTATACTGGAATATGTACATGTCGATGATACCCCTATTGGATATATCCCCGACATTAGCCCCCGGAAAGGTTTGAGTTCTCCAGCGGCCGGCTTCTTCGACGGACTTGAAGTAGATTCGCCTTTGTTTTGTCTTGTCATGGTTAGACCGATGTAGAAGTTGAAACTTTGCCGAAGTAAATATTCCGACATGTACTGCCGAACTGACATCGTCTTAATTGTCGTTTAAGACGGATTGACCAGGGCGTCCGGGCTGATCGATTTTTATCATGCCGGCTTGTGTCCAGTGGAACTCATCCGATTTCCATGCTTCTGAAGTAGACCGCATCCGGTCTGCTTTCAGAATTGAACTGTGCCCCGCTTGTGCTAGCTTTATTCCATTGGGAACACAATCAATTTGCATATTTCAGAACCGAGCTTATTCCAAACACTGGATGAAGAAAAAACTCCATGTCTTGGTGGATGTAGCCCCCGAGGCTCATGCCGGCTTATGAAGTAAGGCGGCATGAGACTCAGAAAATCCGATGGTTGTAGCCCCCGAGCGTCGAATCGAAGTACTCGAAAGTCGGGTCGATGCTCAGCAGAACTTGCGTCATTGTAGATCCAATGGTTGTAGCCCCCGAGGCTCATGTCGGCTTATGAATTATGGCGGCATGAGACTCGACGCAACCCCCGAGCTATCCATCAAAACTGTAAGTTTCGACGGACTGTAGCCCCCGAGGCTCATTTCGGCATGAGGCTTGATGAGAACATCTCACCGGGTAACAGGGCGCAACGCCAATCTGTTTAAAACCCAGGAGGCGGCTAAAGACGAGTCGGCTTGCAGGAGACGTCCTTGATGAAGCGGCAACAAAAACACCTGTATAATAGACAATAACTGCATTAAGCTGTACTTTTAATGTAAGCTAAACAATTTTAAGGGCTAAGCCGACAATTTTTTTTAACAAAAAATTTGGGTTGCAGATTATCTGCAGTCCACCTTTAAGTTTTCTGGCTTATGCACTTTAGCCATATTTCAGGTGTTAGCAAACCTCCAGCACGGAACGTCTGCTGGGCAACAGGGATGCAATACCAAGCTGTTTAGACTCAGAACAAACGCCGGATTTTGGTGCCGAAACACCTATTTAGGCGACCCAGCACATAAGCGGTCAGATGAATACTCTTAGGCGGACAAAATATTAGTTTGTAAGGCGACATGGCCAAAAAAGCATCAGAACATAACCACTAGCACGAAGCAAATTCGGGTTGACATTGATAGCTTAGTATATATGATCATCGGGAAATAAAAGATGGCATGATCTCGCAGAGCGAACCAGAATTTATTTCATGAGCATATATAATGTTAACGAGAGAATTGCTGAGAAACTTAGCTTTTTGGTGCTCTTGGCGTTGATGACGCGTAGGCTGGGATGTGGCGACGAGTAGGCCGCGACAGCAATTAAGCCGGACCGCGACGATGAGTAGGCCGCGACGACAAATTAAGTCGGACCGCGACGACGAGTAGGCCGCGACGACAAATTAAGTCGGAACGTGATGATGTGTATGCCGGAAAGGTGTGTCGTCCGTGCCGTGTTGGCGAAGACGCCAAAACACGATAAAGCTGACGGCGGATCCGCTCCGGCGAAAAAAAATTCAATCTCGACGCGTTTGCGCGTAAGCCGGAATAGCGATGATAATCATGCCGGAAAAACATCGGGCCACGTTTAGCAATCA
Organism: Puccinellia tenuiflora; assembly: GCA_012064385.1. Taxonomy (NCBI): domain Eukaryota; kingdom Viridiplantae; phylum Streptophyta; class Magnoliopsida; order Poales; family Poaceae; genus Puccinellia; species Puccinellia tenuiflora. The sequence goes on from QRDG01002516.1 coordinate 6,504, forward strand.
AGCTAGAACGCGAAAAAACATCATGTCACGTTGGCAATTTAAGCCGAAACGCGACGATGGATACGCCGAAAAGGCGTCATGCTGCGCTAGCAATTAAGCTAGAACACGAAAAACATCATGTCACGTTGGCAATTTAAGACGAAACGCGACGATGGGTACGTCGAAAAGGCAACATGCTACGTCGGCAATTAAGCCGGAACGCGACGATAAATACGTCATGTCCTGTTAGCAATTAAGCTGGACACGACGATAATTATGCCTAATAGACATCGTCCGCGTCGACAATTAAGCCGGAACGCGATGACGGGTAGGCAAGAACGCGAAAAACATCATACCGCGTTGGCAATTAAGCCGAAACGCGAGATGGGTACGCCGTAAAAACATCGTGCCGCGTTAGCAATTAAGGTAGAACGCGACGACGGGTATGGCGTCATGTCCTGTTAGCAATTAAGCTGGACACGACGATAATTACGCCGAAAGGGGACGGGCCGCATTGACGAATAAGCCGAAACGCGACGATAAATATACCGAATTCTGACATGATTGTCATCTGGCTTGATTATACGTGAGAAGTTGATTCCCACATAAATTATCATGCACGTGATTGGCACCGCGGCCGGAAAATCAATGCATATATGTTGCTTGCTTGCTCCAGATCGTAGCTTTGTCGATGCAAATTGGGTTTTTGCATGGGCAGAATCTTAATGCGAGCCATGCTATAGATCGATGCCGGTCCTGCTGCTGGCCGGCTTGACGTGACGTGGCTTGGAATGCAGATGATCCGGCGAAATCGATCTGGCCGATCGGGCCGTCAAGGTTCAACTTCCTTTGACCACACGTACAAGAAACATCCCTGCTAGCCGGTCAGCCGTAGCAGCAGTATGCATTCTCGACCGCCTTCATGAATACAAGTTGCTGTGTTGCGATAGTTGGCCAGCCGAACGATCCGATCTGACTGATACTCGGTCTCGAACCAGGAATTGGCCAGCACGCCGCATCGGGACATGATCCGTAACCGGCTCGAGGCAGACATCGAAGCTGTGTCCGTCGCGCGCTTGTACAAAGAAGACGGTGACGATCAATTCTGCCAACTAAGTGCGGCGAATCGGATGACCGACAGATCTGGTTGTTGATGAAGATAATGTTGATCCCGCCCGGATCATCGCCTTGACGCCTCTCGCCCCACGGTGGGCGCCAACTGTCGTGGTGTTGTCAAATCTGGCCGGGATAGGGGTGCCATCCGGCTAGGTATACACGCCGACGGTAGAGAGAAGACGTGGGGGAGGAACGTAGCGGGATTCCGGTGACGGGATTACACACAGTTTACCCACCTTCGGATCACACGACGGTGGCGTGATCCTACGTGCTGCTATAAATCACTATAAGGCAATATGAGCCGATTACAATGATGTGTATATAGCCTGAAAGGCTTGGTCGTGAGACCATGGAGCTCGTGCCCTAAGGCTCCCGTATGCCGGCTTATAAAGGAGGCCGGCCCTAGGGCTTACAAGGAAAGTCCACCGACTAAGCTAATAGGAGTCCTAGACTAACACGGCTTCGTTGTCTTCGTCTTGTGCACCAAGCCGGATGGTTACTAGGCCTTCGTCTTGGATCCTCCTTAGCCGGCTTTCCCTTCTCCTTGCACTTCAGCATACTGGGCTACCCGGTAAGCCAGCCGGCATTACCATCTATGGGCCACCCTGGTATACTGGAATATGTACATGTCGATGATACCCCTATTGGGTATATCCCCGACACGCGGAGAAGAGACGGGGAAAGTTACGGTGCCAGGGACAGGGTGTTCTCGCTTTTTTCTTCGAGGGAAGGATAGGGTGTTCTCGTGGATCTAATATATGGTTGTGTTTCGAAGGCCCAATAGGCCACGACTTCAGACATCGAGGTCCACTATAATGTTTAGAGCAACTCCAACAGCCGCTGCATATTTCGGCGCGCTAAAATGCGTATGCAGCGCGCGCGAAAGGTGTTTGCAGCGCCGCGCGCGATTCTCCACCGGCGGAAGCGAGAAAAGCCGCGCGGCAAAATAGCGCAAAAATGGCACCCCCTGCAGGCGTGGCAAAATGCAGCGCGCGGCGCCGGCGCAAACATGTTTCAACAAGATCTATAGGATGAAGAAGATCAAACAAATTCAAATAAATTAAACAACAAATAGTCTACTTATTATTACAACACAACCAAATGGTCCATATGTATACAACAAATATAGGAATTGTTCACCAACACTACAACAAATTGTTTTCCATAACTACAACAAATTGTTCACCAACACTACAACAAATTATTTTCCAACAATACAACAAACATCAACTAAAAGTAGGGCTCAACGTTGTGTGCCAAACCATTTCCATCACTCCTCGATGAGATCCTTTTGGAGATTATCATGGGTCTCATTGTCGCGAATGACATGATAGGAGGCAATGAAACGGGCCACCCTATGCTCTCTCCTATGCACTTGCACGGGAATCCCCATCAAGTCATAGTGCTGGCTCCGATCTATATCTTTGCCAAGGGCATGATAGGAGTCATAATGCTCATCCTAAAACGCCGACGGAAATACTCCTCCGGGAAGGTGGCATTGTCGTTGAAATACATCCGCATCAACCTCTCATGCCCTTCAATCCTTTCCATACACAACTTGCGCCTACCAAAAACCGAGCCACCGCGCTTCGGTTCTTTCATCGCGCGCCAAGCTAAAATTAAAGCATCGACATGTTCTCGTCTTCCTCGAGCTCTAATTCATCGTCGGATGAATCATACGAGATCCTTTGCAAACACGAAAATACACTCACTTCCTCTACCGAAATTAAAATAAAATCTAGAGAAAATGGCGCGGGCGGCGGCAAAACATACCTTGCGGCAATTTAGCCGAGCACCTAGCGTGCGCCAAGTTGCGTCCCGGCTTAACGACGACATGGCGGCGATCGAGGAAGCGCGGCGCCGCGGCAGAGCGGAAGCTCCGACTTGGCCTGGGCGCGGCGGCGGCAGCTCGGACCTGCCGGGGCGCGGCGGTGGCAGCTCGCTTCAATTCGCGCCCCGGCGAGCTCAAGGAAGGGGCGGGGAAGCGCGGCGGAGGCGGATCTGCAGGTACTGCGCGCGGAGAAGCACCGGCGGGAGCGAATCGAAGTGGCGGCGCCGGCAGAACGGGGGTTGGGAAATGGGGGCAGCGGCAGCGCGGGTGATTTTTCAGTGGCAGTTGGTGTTCGCGCGCGTCGCCGTGTGATACCGCGCGCTGGCATGCATGCACCAAATTTGCTGCGCCGACCCGGGCAAATTGTCGCGCGCACAAATTTTTTTCGCGCGCGCGCGAGTTTGCCGTGTCTATTGGAGGTCGAAAAGTGTCCGCGCGCGCGCTAAATCGGCGGTTATTTTTAGCGCGCGCCGATTTCCAACGTCTGTTGGAGTTGCTCTTAGTTTTTCGTGCGAGGAAAGCTCTCTCTCTGGCTCTAGATTTGGGCTGCCAACGGCTGTGTATTGCTAGCGACTGCCTTGAGGTGATCAACAATATGGGACGGGATTATCTTGGACCATATAATACAATACTCAAGGAGATTAAATGGAGGTCATCACATTTTGCAAGTGATCTTCAAATATGAAAGCAGGAGCTCAAATATGGAAGCTCACAGACTTTGCTCGTTCTTCAACATCTTCATAACCTGGTCCTCGACTGTGGTTCACTGGTTCGATCCACCTGATGGTCTTTGTATTCCACAACTGATTTTTGATTAATATAAAGTGAGTTGTTTCTCAAAAAAAAAATACTTACTTCCAAAGAAAACGTATGCAAACTTCAACCCCATTAAAAAGCATATACTGGACTCTCTTAGAGCACTTTTCTGGAATTAGGTTCGGTACTACCGTCCTATCGGGACTATCGGTACTACGAGATCTAATAGCGGTACTTCCGAACTGCTAGAAAACTGCATGAACACCGAAAAAATGAAATGACTTGGGGTATCCGGAAAACATGTCCAGATCGATGGGGATTTTTTTTCAGAATTGTTTAAAACATGCAAATATGCATGCTTTCGATCTCAGAATGCTTGCTTTAGGATTTATAGAACTGGAAAATTGCGTTTCTACCTCCAATTTTTTAGTTCCCGCTGCTAAAGCATTTGATATAATCATGTACATCTTCCTAGTCTTACATAGTTTGATGCAAGAGTGAGGTCCTTTAACCCCTTCCTTCCATGTAGCACCAAGGCGAGACAAGGGGCGACCTTCCGCCGCTATCAAACCCCCTCATGCGGATGATCTGGTGCTCACCCAGATTTGTCTGTGGGTAGACGACTTGATGGCACAAGACACCGGGATGGCCACCCTAGGATGCATGCGGTGGTGATGTTGCTCTCTCATTCATGTGTATGGAGATCGAGCTTCGTGGGTATTATTGGTTGCGTATCTGGGTACGCACACTCCTTTTGGCAGGCCACCACGAGTGGCGTCGGCGACTGCCTGGAGGGGTTTCGTGGGCGTGGGGTTTGATGGTCAGTGTTGGCGGCGGTGTGCAAAAGTTGCATGAATGGTGGTGCCGTGGCGCCGCTGTGGTGGGCGCGACGTGCAGTTTGGGCACTAAGTCTTGGACGTGTTTGTGGCGGAGGGAGGTGTTGCGGCGACTTTGCCCATGGTGGGAGGTGTGGAGGACGGCGGTTGTGCTTCGCGGGGCGTGCATGTCCATGTGCCTTGGGCGGTGGTGGCTAACCAGTCCAGTTCGCTCTTGTGACATGGTTGCGATGAAGATCCAGATGAAAATTTTGCAGAAAACGGTATTGGAGAATAAGTGACTCTTTTTCTTCATACTCCGCATGGAAAATATACAAGCGCATGCGGATTGGTTGACTTTAGCAACCATAAAGTCAGACGACTTTGAGTCATTAACATGTGGGCCGTCATAAGTGGGGTCCACGTGTCAGTGACTCAAAGTCATAGGGCAAATTCGGTGAATCTTAATCGGCGCTCTAACCCATTCATTCTTTGTCAATGTTGACAACGTGCATGCAAAGTTGCAGCCCACGAACGGACACCGGATCCAATGTCAACTTGTTAAAGTTGATTGGAGGAGTATATGTGTATCAATCCAGTCTAGTCTCACACTTGTTGCATATGTACTACTCCGGGCACTAAGATATCTAGAGATTTTAGGGCTCCTTTGATTTGAAGGAAAGATGAAGGAAACGTGTAGGGTTAGGAAAATTTCCAAAGTTGGCACTGTTCATCCCTTTGATTTGTAGGAAAGGTGCGAAGGAAGAGTGGAGGGAAATTTCCTTCGTAGGTGACTTTGAAGACAGAATCCACAGGAAATGAAACATTCAGTCAGAGCTCATTTTTGAATCCTTTGCACAAGGAACAAGAAAGGATTACACCCGCCACCCTTTGCTATTCCTTTTCCCTTCCTATTCCCTTGGCTTTCATTTCCTTTAAATCAAAGAGGCCCTTAAACAGTTTGCATGCATCAACTGGTGCCCTGTGCCTCCCTATAAAATAGCTAGCATCGCCTGCTTCCTCATCTACACACCAATTAGCTTCTCATCGTCCATTCTATTCACCTGGACATCAATTAAGTTCTCCAATTAATTATCGGTCCACCGCCATGTGTTCAAGCTCAGCCGCTGGCCTCAAGGCGGCCGCGGTGGTCGCCGTCCTCGCCGTGCTGGTCCTGCCTTCCTTCGGACGCTGCCCGTCGCTTGGGTCAGCGCCACCGGCTGCCGCGCCCGTGACTGCATGGGGACCTGCGACGTCGGAGCCGGCGCCGACAGCTGCCGCACCTGGGCCTGTGCCTGTGCCGCTGCCTGATTGGGTGCTGGCGCCACCGGTTGCCGCGCCTGGATCTGATTGGGGGCTGGCGCCGGAGCCGAGCTCGGAGCAAGTATTTTGCAGCGAATGTGCCTCCCGTTGCGCACGGACGTGCAATGCCAGCGTTCGCGCGAACTGCAACAGCCGCTGCAGCCCTGGTCCCGGCCGGGCTGCGGCGTCTGCAGGTCGACGGCTCTCCGACGGTGCAGGCGCCGCTTGCAGCGTCGCGGGGAGCTGCGACTGTGACAGCGACGTCGAGAGCGCATGTTACGGCCCCTGCTACGTAGTGCAATCCGCAGCATGCAACGCCTGTCAAGACGAGGTGGCTGGATTGTGCGACTCCTACTGCAACAGCGACTGCACCGCCACCTGCATAGGCGATTTAAATCAGGATGGGAACTAGGTCTAGGGGCTTCATGTATGTGTCTGCTCTTCCCTTTACGTACAAAACGTAACGTATGTGTGTGTCTGCATTTTTCATCTAAAACTGTATGCTATATGTACTCGTACCTAATAAAACGAACCAACACTATCAGATTCCCTAAAACCTCCTCTTTCTTTATAAACTACCAATATGCAGTGAACAAAAAACGGTCGGTAATAGCGGCATGAAGTGACGAAGGTTATTATCTTGTAAACACGCCAGTCAAGCATGATTCACCACCTCGTCTGACATTATGTGTCAGACTAAGATCTATGTTTCAATATCTTGCAAAACAAAGTTTCGAAGACTCCCGCGTTTCAAGGAATTAAAACCTCTCCTTTCGCTCAGATAAATCTTCTCAGCCTTTTCACTTCTTTAAGTATATAATTTTTTCGAAAGTTAAGCTTACATGTGTATATACACTATTCACCTAGGAACCTAACTGTGAGGCCTTAGTTATTAATTTTATAAAATTCTTAGCACCATTTCCATTATTCTAGAAACAAGTCAGAGGTAGGGTAAAGTGTTCCTGAATATTGCAAGGTTAAGTGAGCCCAACGAAACTGGAGAGTAAGTGACTTTTTTTCCTCATGGTATTCACTAGTAGAAAACCGCCCATTGGTCCTGGTTCCAAAGGCCTTTGGTCCCGGTTTTCTAACCGGGACTAAAGGGTCGGGACAAAAGGGGGGGGGGGGGGGGGGGGGCTTTCGTCCCGGTACCTTAAGAACTGGGACCAATGTGCCTCCACGTGGGCGCGGGGTGGGGGACCAAAGAGGATTCAGCGTTTTGTTCTTTTTTATTTTTTTGGGGGGTTCGATTTTTGTTTTCCGATAAATTATTTTTTACGAAGATCACGTTGCGCAGACAATCATACACATAAATTATACAATATACCGAGTTCACGTTTGATTCATACATACACACATAAGCCCACACGTCGAGATCACGTTCAAGTTACTACACCGACATCACGTTTCTCACACGTCGAGATCACGTCAATTACATTGGAGGCAAAAAATAATTGCTTTTGTGATAAAATTCTCCAGTTTTCTTCAGGACCTCCGAGTTCAAAAATCCCGCCAATTCCTCTTGAATTGCTTTTAGGCGCTTCGCTGGTATGAGCTGGTCCCGCATTCGATCCATCTAGATCAATATGAATATGTGAGTTGTTTATAACTGTATATATGAAATCATAATAAAATAATTTATGAATGGAACTCAACACAATATGGTAATAAAAAATTACGAAGAGTGTATACATACATAAGCTGTTCTTTGTTCTCTATTCCGCTCATTGACAGAAGAGCGCATGTACTAAAAACGTAGTATGCACATAAATTTGTCCCCTGTTGCTGCCTCTGACACCACTTTACAGAAAATAGAATTTAATCAAATAATAATCAAGCATGATAATGGTATTGAAACTACAATTAAAGAGTTGTGCGGACCTATATATATAGTACTACTTACCTTGGTGGTATAAAAATATAACTTCGGTTTCCATTCCCCTGGAACCTTTACGATGAACCGTTTCCAAACCCTGCCCGTCAAAAGAAAATGATTAAAGTAGTTATTAATTACTTGATATCAGAAAATGAATTAAAGAGGTCGATATAGAGCGATAATGATTAAAATTACCTCTGGAGCATATCTTGCAAGCTTTGGTACTCTTCCATGTTTTTCCTTAACGAGTCCATGACTTGAACGACTCCTTGGTCAACTCTAATGATTAGCAGAATCCAGTGGGAACTGCGCACATGGAGTAAGCAAAATAGAATGTGTAGAAGGTACAGTAACACTCACTGGAAGACGTAAGAAAAAAGCATTTCTGCGCAAGTATTTAGTTTCACTAACCACCGGAACAAGTTATTCTCTGTGTCCTCGGGATGGTTATTTACTGTCACTTCATCAATATAATATGAGTCAATGAACCCGATGTCATAGATGCGGCGTTCCCTGCATTCGACAATCTTCATTCTACAGTACAAAAGAATATAGTGAGATAATTACAGGCAATGAACAAGCAGAGCTAGAGACTTAATTAAATTGCAGAAATAAATCACTTACAAACAATAGCAACTGACGAGGTTTGTCGAGGGAGTCTTGATTGAATAACTGAAAAATTTCAGAAAACGGAATATACATCGCATCATCCGTGAAGTAATGCTCTTTCTTATATGACACCCAGAAGAACTCATGCCCGGCCGCTACGGCTTTCTCGTACCACAGATGCAATCGACGCAATTGTGTTGTTAGAGAAATGACGTCCTCAGGTCTGACCAGGTACTTCCCGTAGACATATGTCCATGCATACTGATACTTCTGGGGGCCGCCTATGGTGCCAGTGTCGTGGTGAACTTTCTTATCGGATATCACCTTCAGCGGGGAGATCGACTGTTTTGCCTGTTCTCCGAGCTGGGCCACGTTTTTCCCGCATTTTGCCGCCTTGAACCGCTCCTTCTTTAGGCGATCTGCCGCCTCCTTCTCCTCCTGCATCCGCTGCCTCTTTAGGCGATAGGCAGCCTCCTTCTCCTCCTGCTCTTGACTAATTGTCTTCTCCAAAACACGATCATAGTCATCTCGCAATTTAGGCGGCTCTGGCCGGGGACCCGTTAGAGTTTTTATAAATTTCTCAACTTTTCTGCTGGTATTATCTCTTTAGGCGGGGGCTGTTTCGGAGCTAATTGTCGGGCCACATCGGCACGCACCGACTCCTCGAGTTCGTCTGGAGTTTTGTCATACGATCTCTTTGGAAGAGGCTTTAGCAACTCGCGTTCCGCTCGAGTTAACTTATCTTCACGCGTCGACGTGAAGGATAGTTTCCGCTTTGATGAGAAGGTCTTAACAAGGGGCGGAATCGACGGATGGGATGTCGCGGGCAATGGACTCGCGACGGATGGGGCATCGAGGGATGGATCTTGATGTGGGGACGATGGATCTTGTGGGGGTGGATCTTCATGAGGTGGGGGGGATGGATCTTTAGGTGGGGGGATGGATCTTGAGGTGGGGGGATGGATCTTGAGGTGGGGGGGGGGGGGGGGGGGGGGATGGATCTTGAGGTGGGGGTCTGCTACTCGGAGGAGTCAAGTTTGGAAACACGATGTTTTTCTTGTTCCAGAGAGCGATACCCTTCTCGACTTCTCCCAGTGTCTTCTCGCCGTCACCTCCAGGAATGTCAAGTTCCAGATTAGCATATAACGGCACAACTTCATCCACCCCGACACGAGCATAGCCAGGTGGAATCCCTCCGAGATGGTAGCTTGCTCCAGCTGGATTAGGTAAAGCATAGCCGACCGCCACCTTGAAAGACATGTTCTTCATTGACATGTGTAGCTCACAGTCTGTCTTCTCCGTGATATCATCCACGGGGTAGTGAGCCACCGATGGTTGGAATTCAGAATTTTCTACATGCGTGGAACCCACGCTGCTTTTCCGCTGATCAGATAGGGCGGCTTCGACATAACCTTCTAGATGCAGCTGAGATGCCTTTTGCTTACTAATTGAGTCTAGTTGCTCCTGCTGCTGCACCTTGCGTTCCAGTGCTGATAACCGGTCAGACTCCTGCTTCTTTTTTCTCTGACGGCTTCTATAAGTATGAGCGTCTTCCGGAAAACCTTGCTTCAAGGTGACACCGGCTCCATAGCCTCGTAATCGTCCAACGTGTTCAGGATTCCCGAGTGCTAGTGACAGCTCGTCATTCTCTCTGTCGACCACGTACTCTCCCCTTCGAACTTTATCTATTGCGTCCACGAGTTGTTTGGTTATATACTCAATTTTTTCCTTCCATTTTCCCTGAGCAACAATCAACCCTGTCTGTGGGTCCAACCCTGCCCCATGCGCGAACAACCAAAACTTGGACCTCTCGGGCCAGTCCACTGTCTGTGGAATGATCCCGTTATCAAGCAGTCTTGCTTCAAAGGCTTCCCACTTAGGCACGGCAGCCTTGTAGCCACCTGCCCCCAAATGGTGGTGATATTCCTTCTTCGCAGCATTTAACTTATTTTTTTCCGATCGGGCCACAACGGCCTCCGATTTTCTTTGCTTCACAAATGTGGGCCACTGCTTTTGTATTTTCACTAGTGGTCAGTGAAATCTGGATCTTTCTCCTCCGCCTTTAGATAAACTTTCCATAAGTTTTTCTTCCAGGTCCGGAATTGTTCGGCCATCTTACTAAGATTCCACTCCTTGACTTTTGTCTTCAAGTGCTCGGGTAGATCTGACGGTAGGTTGACCTTTGTCAAGAGTGTGTCCCAACACAAAAGTTTTAGTTTCTCGTCGACATAAGTAGTTTGCTTGTTTTCGTCCTTCGGCTGAATCCATTCTTCAAGGTTGATCGGGACAATGTCTCTAACAATAACCCCGCATTGATTTATATATTTGCGGCGGCAATCTAAGGGTTCCTAAGGTTCACCACTAGCACTAACTTGGTCGATCACTATCCTACGACCCTCCTTCAACGGCTTCGTCGGGCCTCGTTTCGGCACTGCTGTAGATTTGCTCGATCCGGAGGGCTAAAAGAAAAAATGGTTCGTTAATAACTGCAATACAACTCAAATAATACATCTATTGTGATCGGTGTATAGAGGCTTAATATACCTCGCCGGAGTTTGTTAAGGGCACTTCCTCCTCTCTACAAATTTCTTCTTCCTCAACTCCCTCACCGGATTCGTTCAGAAATTGGGAGCTGTAATCTTCTGCAGTTACGGCATCTTCTTCACCTACAGGCGCGGCCGCACGTCCTGCTATAATCTGAAGCATTCGCATTTCGCACTCCTCGTCTCTGCCGGCGACGTCCGGACAAGTTGGATCCATCTGCTCTTCACGCTCCTCGTCTCTGCCGACGGCGTCCGGAAAATTTGGATCCATAGCTCAATGTCCCTGCAATCAATTTTGTAAAAAGAATATGAATATCACAATTTTTGGATAGACCTAAAATTCCTAACACAATTTTTTGCTAACACAAATTGTTTCTAACACTAACAATATTTCCTAACACAATATTTTGCTAACACAAATTGTTTCTAACACTAACACTAACTAAAATTCCTAGCATAATTTTTGCTAACACAAATTGTTTCTAACACTAACACTAACAATATTTCCTACCATAATATTTTGCTAACACAAATTGTTTCTAACACTAACATCCTATGCCGGGAATCTACAAAATTCCTATGCCGGGCATCTACAAAATTCCTATGCCACGAACTTTGCAACTTTGCATGTTTTTAACACGTTATATACTCTCTACTGTTCAACATAATTTTCGGACCTTTTTACTTTTCTTTTCAACAGATGTCGAGGGCTTAGATACAACAAATATAGAGATAATATGAATATCAAAATTTGCATCTTAGAAAATGTGAATACAAATTTATAGCAACTACTCCGGAGGGAGTACTTAGCAAATTTAAATTCAGGAACTACAATTTAAAATTCCTAGCAATTACAATTTGATTTTACTTCTATTTGCTCTAACAAATTTTGCATATCTACAATTTGCATACAATTCTCCACCGACACAATTTGCATACAATTCTCCACCGTCTATTTTGCATATCTAACACAAAACTAAAAAAAATCATCTAAAAATTGCATCTAATAAATTCAAACTATGCAAATATCAAAATGGTACTGAAAAAATTGCATCTACTAAATTTAAACCACTAACAAAATTTTCCTAACAAAAATTTCCAGCCACGAACCTAAATACTCACCTAGCCTAAATTACACTAACCTAAATACTCACCTAGCCTAAATTTTTCTAACCTAAAATTACACTAACTTAAATTTTCACCTAGCCTAAATTACACTAACCTAAATTTTCACTTGGCCCTAGTTAAACTAACCTAAAATTCTACAAAATTTTCCTAAAAATTAGAGGAGGAGAGAGGGAGGAGAGGAACCGTACCTTACAAGGATCCCAATTGGGAGGGGATCGGCGGCGGCGGCCCGTGGAAGGGGAGGCGACGGCGACACGGCGGTGGTGGCCTGTAGGAGGGGAGGACACGGAGTTGCGGCCAATGTAGAGGAGGAGGCCGGGCGGGGCAGCTCGAGAGGCGGGGAGGAGGCTGGGCGGGGCAGCTCGAGAGGCAGGGGAGGAGGCCGAGCGGGGCAGCCCGCGGCCGATGCAGAGGAGGAGCTAGGCGGGGCGGGGCAGCTCGAGGCGGTGTCAGGGGCGGCGGCACGGCAACGCAGCCCGTAGCAGAACGACGGCGGCGGCGGGGATGGGACGGCGGGACGCCCGGCGAAGCAGCACCTCGGTACGACGACGGCAGCACAAGAGCGTCTGGAGCCGAAAGCGTCGATGGGGAGTTGTGAAATTTGGGGGCGGAAACGAACTAATCGACGCGGAAAGGACCTTTGGTCCCGGTTCCAGCCACGAACCGGGACCAAAGACCCTTTGTTCGCGGTTGGTAACACCAACCGGGACCAAAGGTCTGTCCAGGCCGCGAAATATTGCGCGCGAAAGCCCAGCGGGCCTTTGGTCCCGGTTGGTGTTAAGAACCGGGACCAATGGTCTTTTTTTTCTTGTTTCTTATTTCTAGTTTCTTTTTTGTTTCTTTTATATACTTTGTTTTCTTTTTTAAATATATGAATTTTTACATGCTTTTGGAATTGTTTTTTTCTAGTTTATTTTAAAATGTTCCAATATTTAAAAAATGTTCCAATATTTGAAATTCATTATCTTTTTATTATTTAAAAATTCATATATTTTTATAGTTTCATTTAATTATTTGAAAATCATATCTTTTAAAATGTTCCAATATGTATTGATTTAATTATCTACAAAATTGAAACAAAATGCATGTTTGATTGTTTTTCTAACTTACAACCGGTACTAACGGGCTTTTGTTTTTCCTCTCTTATTTTTTCTTTCTTATTGTTTAATTTATTTAATTAAAATTTTGGAATTTGAACTTAATTAAGTCATTAAACTTATAAATTCAATATCTTTTCATCTGTTTATCAGAAAAATGCAATTAAAATATCAATATTCATTAATTAAACTTATATATTCATTGAAGTCCGAAGGAGGCGGGCCGTCCCCCTCGTACCTGGCGAGACCCAATATTTTGCATACATGTGAATGAATATCACACACATCTCCGGAAGTTGATAGTTTAGGTCCTAAGTTTTCAAAAGCAAGTAGTAACCTAAACTACGATCACAGACAAGAGAACTGCAATGGCGATCACAGACTCTGAAACTAACTTCGACCGGTTCCTGAGCCGCGGGGTGCTGAGCCGCCGGCGCTGCGCATCCAAAGAGAAGGAACCCTCACAGGGTCATATCTCACGTGAGAAGGAACCTCTGAAGAAACGACCACCTACTGTCATACTGCCTATCCAATAGATACATGTAGCGACGGACGTGCTCATCCTCCTCCCTGATACGGCGACGTACCACCTCCTCGGAGGACGGCTCCCTCTGCATCGAGCGTGGCCCATGTGACTGCCACCACAGAAGATCCGGGTCAACGATGTCACCCGGATTCCTCACCAAGCTGCGCGTCCCGGAAGGTAGCACCTCCCAGTGCCAGCCCGGTGGAGCCCAGTCCCGCACATCTCCCCTCTGGTTCAACATGGACATCGTCGCCGAGAAACACCTAAGTCAAAAACGCCTAAGTCAAAATTTTGTTACAATGGAAGAGTGATGAGGTTGCAGATATGAGTTTAGATGTGATATGGCAATGGCGGCCAAGCCTACATATATATAGTGAGAAATTACGGGAAGACGAAGGCGGGAAGCGGTGGAAGAAGCACACGGATCATGTGTTTCCTTCGAGTGCTTGTGAGCCGTTGGATCAGGGCCTTTAGTACCGGTTCGTGTTACCAACCGGGACTAAAGAAGCACACGGATCGTGTGTTTCTTTCAAGCGCTTGTGAGCCGTTGGATCAGGGGTGTGTTTCTTTAGAGCGCTTGTGAGCCGTTGGATCAGAAGCACACGGATCGTGTGTTTCCTTCGAGCGCTTGTGAGCTGTTGGATCAGGGCCTTTAGTACCGGTTCGTGTTACCAACCGGGACTAAAGAAGCACACGGATTGTGTGTTTCTTTCAAGCGCTTGTGAGCCGTTGGATCAGGGGTGTGTTTCTTTTGAGGGCTTGTGAGCTGTTGGATCTGCACTCCCACCTCATCCACAGGTACACCTTCTAATCGCCTATAAATAGCGACGTCCCTGCAGCGAAACGGCACACAACGAGCGTCTACCTTTGCCACCGAACCCAATGGTTGGATTTAGCCTACCCGCTGGCATGTTCCCTAACACAAGCCCTCGGGTAGGTTGAATCCAACCACTGGATTTTAGGGTAACACAATGATGAATTGCCGAGGAGGTGGGAGTGGTGGTGGTGGAAGTGGTAGCCATGCCCCTCGGTCGGATCCAAGTAGCTGCAAGGCGCTCTGATGATCTACAACATTCCCAACACTTTTTGGGACGGTCGTTAGATCATCAGAGAAGTCTTGCGGCTGCTTGGATCGAAGGTCGATTTGCTACTCACTTCACAGCCGTCAACAGTTTGGGAACCAGCGGCAAGGGCTTCTTTGATGATCTGGTATATCCCCAACACTTGTTGGGACGGTTGCAGATCATCAGAGAAGTCTTGCCGCTGCTTGGATCGAATGCCCGTGTGTTTTGTTCTATCTACAAAATACTTCAGTTCATCGACCGAATACAAATCATTCGGATTCCCGTCATACAGCCCAACGGTGCATTTGATATGCAGGCACTCACGAGCCACCGTTGGGCTGTATGACGGGGAAACCGTGTGCATTTGATAAAAGGTTTAATACATTAATTATTACACATCACCACCAACATCCCTATCTAGTGTGTGTCCCTTTCTTCTTCGCGTGTGTCCCTTTCTTCTGATTGCGCCGCCACCATGGACAATCTTCATCATTCAACGCGATGGTTGGGTCAGTTTTCACCGTGAAGGGGGGAATTTCATGAAAATTATTGTAATCTTCCGACATGTCCGTCTTGTCCTCCACTCCTACGATGTTTCTTTTTCCTGAAAGAACTATGTGGCGCTTTGGCTCATCGTATGATGTATTCGCTTGCTTATCTTTTCTTTTTTTCGGTCTGGAAGACATGTCCTTCACATAGAAAACCTGAGCCACGTCATTGGCTAGGACGAATGGTTCGGTGTCGTACCGAAGATTTTTGAGATCCACCGTAGTCATTCCATACTTCGGGTCTACATTTACCCCGCCTTACAGGTTGAACCATTTGCACCTGAACAAAGGTACCTTGAAAGAAGGTCCATAGTCAAGTTCCCATATATGCTCTATGTAACCATAATATGTGTCCTTTTTCCCATTGTTGTTTGTTGCATCAAAGCGGACACCACTGCTTTGGTTGGTGCTCTTTTTATCTTGGTCGGTCGTGTAAAATGTATTCCCATTTATCTCGTATCCTTGAAAAGTCAATATAGTCAACGATGGTGCTTTGGCCAACAAGTATAACTGTTCTTCAACAGTGTTGTCATGAATGAGACGTGTTTGCAACCACCCGCTGAAAGTATTCATGTGTTCTTTTTCAATCGATTCTTCAGACTGCTCCGGGCATTTAGAGCGTAAACTATTCATGTGTTCCTGGATATACGGAGCCACAAAGATGGAATTATGTAGAACTGTGTAGTGTGCTTGATTGAAAGAATCCCATTCCTTACACATTATTGCTTTCTTTCCTAGCGTGCCTATTCCACGCAGTCTCCCCTCATGGCGCGATTGAGGAACACCGATCGGCTTAAGGTCAGGAATAAAGTCAACACAAAACTCAATTACCTTCTCTGTTCCATAGCCCTTGGAGATGCTTCCTTCTGGCCTAGCACGGTTATGAACGTATTTCTTTAAGACTCCCATGAACCTCTCAAAGGGGAACATGTTGTGTAGAAATACAGGACCGAGAACGTTAATCTTTTCGACTAGGTAAACTATGAGGTGCGTCATAATATTGAAGAAGGATGGTGGGAACACCAACTCAAAGCTGACAAGACATTGGACCACATCCTTCTGTAAACCTGGTAGAGTTAATGGATTGATCACCTTCTGAGAAATTGTATTGAGAAATGCACATAGCTTCACAATGGGTACTTGAACATTTTCCGGTAGAAGCCCCCTCAATGCAATCGGAAGTAATTGTGTCATAATCACGTGGCAGTCATGAGACTTTAGGTTCTAGAACTTTTTCTCTGCCATGTTTATTATTCCCTTTATATTCGACGGGAAACCAAACGGTACCTTGATACTGCTCAGGACTTCAAAAAAGATCTCCTTCTCTTCTTTGGTAAGAGCGTAGCTGGCAAGACCTTGATACTTATCTGGATTCAGGTGGTCGTCTCGTCCGTGCATACGTTGGTGGTCCTGCCGTGATTCTGGTGTATCTTTTGTTTTCCTATACACGCCCAAGAAGCTAAGTAGGTTCACGCACAGATTTTTCATCACGTGCATCACGTCGATTACAGAGCGAACCTCCAGTATTTTCCAATAGGGTAGCTCCCAAAATATAGAGCACTTCTTCCATATGGGTACGTGTCCATCAGCGTCATTCGAAACAGATAGACTGCCAGGACCCTTTCCAAAGATTACTTTTAAGTCCTTGACCATGTCATATATAACATCACCATTAGGTAATTTAGGATTCGTCCGAGGATTTGGCTCACCTTTAAAATGTTTGCCTTTCTTTCTTACGGCATGCCCTTTTGTAATCAATCGCCGATGCCCCAGGTACACATTCTTGTTTCCCAAATGTATACTTTCAGTCTCACCTAAACAGTGCGTGCATGCATTGTATCCCTTGTTTGACTGTCCTGAAATGTTACTAAGAGCAGGCCAATCATTGATGGTTACAAACATCAACGCTCGTAGGTCAAATTCCTTTTGTTCGTGCTCATCCCACATAGGTACACCTTCGTCACGCCACAACTGTAAAAGTTCTTCAACCAATGGCCTCAGGTACACATCAATGTCGTTGCCGGGTTGCTTCGGGCCTTGGATGAGCACTGGCACATAATGAACTTCCGCTTCATGCACAACCAAGGAGGAAGGTTATAGATACACAGAGTCACAGGCCAGGTGCTATGACTGGAGCTCTGCTCCCCGAAATGATTAAAGCCATCTGTACTTAGCCCAAATCTTAAGTTCCTTACGTCAGCTGCAAATTCCGGGAAATCCTTGTCGATTTTTCTCCACTGCGACCAATCGGCGGGGTGTCTCAGCATCAGGTCTTTCTTACGGTCTTCTTTGTGCCATCGTAACAACTTTGCATGCTCTTTGTTTTGGAACAAACGTTTCAACTGTGGTATTATAGGAGCATACCACATCACCTTGGCAGGAACCCTCTTCCTAGGGCACGGCTCACCCTCAACATCACCAGGGTCATCTCGCCTTATCTTATACCGCAATGCACCGCATACCGGGCATGCATTCAAATTCTCGTACTCCTCACCACGGTAGAGGATGCAGTCATTGATGCATACATGTATGTTCTGCACCTCTAATCCTAGAGGGCAGACAACCTTCTTTGCTTCGTACGTACTGGGGGGTAATACGTTATCCCTTGGAAGCATCTTCTTTATTATTTTCAGCAATTTTTCAAATCCCTTGTCAGATGTACCATTCTCGGCCTTCCATTGCAGCAATTCCAGCGTGGTACCAAGCTTTTTCTGGCCATCTTCGCAAGTTGGGTACAACAATTTCTTGTGATCCTCTAACATGCTCTCCAACTTCAACCTCTCGTTTTCATTTCTGTTGTTTATCTGTGCATCAAGAATGGCCTGACCAAATCATCATCGTGCTCATCAACAATGGGCTCATCAACAATGGGCTCTTCTTCAGCTTCGTCTTCCCCCATTGCAGTATCACCGTCTTCGGTGAACGTAGGATAGTTGTCATTATCCTCTTCTTCTTCATTTTCTTCCATTATAACCCCTCTTTCTCCGTGCTTGGTCCAACAATTATAACCGGACATGAAACCATGCTGCAACAGGTGGACGTGAATGGTTTTTGAGGTAGAGTAATCCTGCGTATTCTTGCAGACGCTACATGGACAAGAAATAAACCATTCGACGGCTTGTTTTTCTCAGCCACACGGAGAAAACTATGCATGCCATTAATATAGTCGGGACATCCTCGGTCACTGTACATCCATTGCCGGCTCATCTGCATTATATAAATATATCAAAAACTATTGCACTACATCATGAATATATAATAGTGACCAAATTAATTAATACAAGTTCATCACATTAAAACCAAAGTAAAGTAATTGTAATGCATAGTCCTCATAAAACATACATTAATTGAAACTAACATACAACTATCTAAAGAATTTAAATCCAACAACAAATGCGATCAAAATCGCAACTAAGGTAATTACTGAACCAACAACATAATGATACCAAGCCTCTTGACTAATGGCATATTTTCTAATCTTTTTAATCTTCAAGCGCATTGCATCCATCTTGATCTCGTAAGCATCGACAACATCGGCAAGCTTGAACTCGTGTTCCTCGATGATGTCGGCAAGCTTGAACTCCAATTTCATCTTCTCTTCTAGGCATTGGAGACGAAGATCTTCACTTCTTTTCAATTTTGATTTCAAATCATTGGGTTGGTTGGAATTTCCGGTTCAACTACCTCCTAGATAAAAGTGTCTATGTCAAGTTGGTAGGTATAGTTGTTATAAACACGAAATGAAACAAATAGTTATGAAAATATACCACATCCGAATCATAGACCGGACGAGGGCCGACGGGGGCCGATATCAAAACCATGACACTATACATATAAAAACATAAGAAAATTATACAAGAAATAAATATGCTTTTAAATCATACAAGTAATTTTTCTTAAAATAAAAGATAAAGAAAAAAGGCTCACCGAGGTGGTGCCGGTGACGGGATGACGCGGGCTATCGACGGCGGTGAGGACGGGACGACACTAAAATCCACAAATAATAAGTTAATTTGAGCTCAAAATGCATATAAAAAATAAACTCTCTAACTTAGGCATTTCATCAAACACCTAGCTAGCACTACAAAATGAAATGAGCTAAACTAGCAATAAAATGAGCTAAAGTTGCAAATTCGGAGGAAAGGATGATGTTGCTAACCTTTGAATAGATGGGGTGCCTTTAATCCTCACAAGTGGTGCAAAAAAATGGGGATTAACTTGAGTGAGGGAGAGGAAATGGAGGAGAAATGAGTGATGAACTCGAGCTCAAAATGGTGGTGGCCTCGGGTGGAAGATGATATATATGCAGGGAAGACCTTTGGTCCCGTTTCCAGCCACAAACCGGGACCAAAGGCTCCCTGCCAGGGGTCCCACGGCCGCATGTGCTAACTCTTTGGTCCCGGTTCCAGCCACGAACCGGGACCAAAGGTCCAAATAGAACCGGGACCAAAGGTCCCCGGCGCCCCGGCCGATGGAACCGGGACCAATGCCCCCTTTGGTCGCGGTTTTTTATGTTCCGGGACAAAAGGCTAAAACCGAATCCCTATTTTCTACTAGTGATTGGTCCACTGTCCATAAATATATACAAGCGGATGCGATCACACCGTCCTCAAAGGCAGACGAATTTGAGTCACTAACGTGTGGAGACGTCACGTGTGGATTTCACATGTCCGTGATTTCAGATCCATCAGCCCAATGTTAGCAAATCTCAATCGATCGGCTCTCTAACCCATTCTTCGTCAACGTTGACAACGTGCCTGCAAAGTTGCAGACCACGAACGGACACCGGCCGGATCCGATGCCAACTTGTTAAAGTTGACCGGAGTGTATGTTCATCAATCCAGCCTAGTCTCAGCCTTGTTGCATAATCCACTAGATATCTAGAGGTTTTTAACTGTTTGCTTGCATTCAAGATTCAACCGGAGCCTGTGCCTCCCTAGCTATAAATAGCATCGCTTGCTGCCTCATCTAGACACCAATTAGCTTCTCATCTTCCTTACCCACCGCACCAATTTCTTCTCCAATAACCGATCCACACCAATGGCTTTACGCTCAGTTGGCCACAACGCAGGCGCGGTGGTCGCCTTCCTTCGCATGCTGCCCGTCGCCGCGGTGGTCGGCCACCGGCTGCTGCGCCTGTGCCTGTGTGGGAGGCGACGCCGGCGCCACTAGATGAGGCGCCTGTGTCTGTGCTGGCGTCAGGGCCAGCGCCGGGGCCAGTACATGTCTCATGCAGCGACTGTGCCTCTCGTTGCGCACCGACGTGCACCGTCAGCGTTCGGGCGAACTGCGTCGGGTACTGCAGCCCCGGGTCTGGCGGCCTGGACTGTAGCTAGCGTCTGCAGGTCGACGGCTCTCCGACGGTGCAGGCGCCGCTGCAGCGCCGCCGAAGCCGCGCGGAGCTGCGACTGTGACAACGACGTCGAGAGCACGCGCGTGCTACGGGCCCTGCCACGTACAATCAGAATCATGCATTGCCTGTCACGACAAGGTGGCTCAATTGTGCTACGGACTCCTACTGCAACAGCGGCTGCGTCGCCACCTGCATCGACGAAATGCATGGGGCTCAGGGCTATGGCTTCATGTGTTGCATCATTGCATGGTCAACAACAAGACAACAACGTACGTGTCGCCTCTTTCCTTTACGTAAAACGTACTGCATGTGTGTGTCTGCATTTCCGTCTAAAGCTGTATGCTAACGGGGGTGGAGTTTTGGCTCCCGGTTTTTAAAATGCATTTTAAGAAAAATTTGAAACATAAAAAATTTCAGACAAAAAAGTTCCGTCCGTGCGTCTCGACATTCTATATGCTCATGAAGTCGTTTCACGGGAGACCGACATTTCTTATATCGTGTGTAAAAAAGATAAATTTTGATGCTAACAAAAGGTTTTTCACAAGACATTTTTTTGTCTTTTCTACACAGGTTATAAAAAATTGTCTCCCGGTTTTTAAAATGCATTTTAAGAAAAATTTGAAACATAAAAAATTTCAGACAAAAAAGTTCCGTGCGTGTGTCTCGACATTCTATATGATCACAAAGTTGTTTCACGGGAGACGGACATTTCTTGTATCGTTCGTAAAAAAGATAAATTTTAATCCTAACAAAAGGTTTTTCACAAGACATATTTTTGTCTTTTTTACACAGGTTATAAAAAATTGTTTTTTCACGAAACTTGTTATGTGCACATAAAACGTCGAGATGTACGTACGCACCATATTTTTGTTCAGAAATTTTTGACTTTTCAAAATGTTTTTCTGAGTTGTGGGAGCATATGCTCCCAAGTTCCGAAACGAATTTCCGCTACCTAATACTAGTAATCGTGTACGTGCACTCACGTAATGAATATAAATATGGTAGTATATATTAACTAACAAGTGTTTATTATCTAACAAATTTCAAGCAAATATCAATGTATAGATTTTTTTTTTAGCTTAAGGTGGTCGATATTCACCGCTCGAACAGATAGCATATAGTTGACCCAGTTTATCCTGCTCCAGAGCCGCCGCCCCACCGTAGCAACCAGATCAACCTTCGCATTGCCCGAAGACGATCTAGTCATGGTCGACAAACCCCTCTGCCCGTGCAGTCTTCATCCAGATCGCCACCGAGACCCGCGCAAGACAACGACAATACCTCATAGAGCTGTCGCAGCATGGGGGACCAAGGCCGCCACCTCGGCGTACACCACCCTCCGAGGCCGCCGCGCTGGGATCCTCCTCGCCCGACCATGGAGCCATCCCGCCCATCCATCGCGAAGCCATAGCACCACGAGGGCCCAAAAACCACAAGGCGAAGCCTCCAACAAGGTAGTGACGCATCACCACTAGCACAAAAAAGCTTACCCGTGGTGCACCGGATTTGCTTAGCCGTGGCGTAGCCCCCCGCGCCACGGATAGCCACGCCACGGGTAAATATTACCCGTGGCGCAGGCACTTTGGTGTGCCACGGGTATATTCTATTAGCCATGGCGCACTGGCGCAGCCTCCCCGGTGCGCCACGGCTAGTGGAGTATACCCGTGGTGCATTGCCTCACCATGCGCCACGGCTAAGATGCGCCACGGTTATCTAATTTAATGCGCCACGGCTATGATTTTATGTATTTTCTTTTACGTATTGGCATATTTGTACATGTATTTATACATGTATATTCTGTAATACAGTTAGCAAAACAATATAAGTAGAAAGATATATACATCACATGCACTATAGCTGAAAACAAATATAAGTAGATGAAAGTGCATGGTTTCCCCCATGCATGATTTTGGTAATTAATGACAATCTCTGTGGTCTAATGTTTGCTTTGGGCCATATTTATAGGTGTGTCCATTTGAGTTGCTTGATCTCCATTTGTTGGAATCAAGGTTAAGGGAAGAAGTTTATGGGTTGATCAAAGCTTTGTGCGGGTTGATCATCACTCAAGGTCAAGTGAAGATATGCCGAAGAGAGCGTCTCCCATCTTGGTGTATGGGGGAGCATCAAGTGAATCTTCACCGAAGCGCAATCGAGGAAGGTGGTGCATCTTGAGGAGATGAAGATCGTCTTCATCGACCTCAAGTGGTTTAAGCGCAAGGCAAAGGTATGATCTTGATAGGGTTTCTATTTTGCCGGTCTCATATTGTTTAGTGAAAGAATACCGGGTTATAGGATAGATAACCATACTATCAAGAGGGGCTCTCGACCGAATATCGTGATCGTATCGCCGTAGAGAGCACAAACCTTTGCATCCATGCAATCATCTTGATTGGTTCTTATTTGTCTCGAATCATGGTCTAGTCTTGGTGCTTGTCGTGCTTGTCATGACAAAGCCAAGTTCACCGAAAACGGTTTTCATATGCGTCTTCTATTGCGGTTTCGTATTGGAGATTTGCCGGTTCATCCATGCGGAGATTTACCTCTTCCCTTTAGTTTGCAAAATCTCCATTACTTGTTTGCTATTTCCAAGGGTAGAATTTGTCGTCCTCTTTCCAACAAAATTGGTTTCACTTTCATTCGGAACTTCATTTGCAAAGATATAGTTTTTCTTTCCGGTTTGCGAAAATGAGTTTTAACTTTCCCATTTGGTTTTATAACATTTTCTTGGACTATAATGTTTCCTCCCTGCATAAATCTCGTTGTGCTCATTGTGACGATTTCAACGGTCCAAGATTATCGAAACGGAGTCCGTTGGTGGAAAGTTATTGCATTTCCGATTTGCAAATGGGAGCTTTTACCTATCCCCATTTATATTTATATTATATTCTTGGACTATGATGTTTCTCTGCATATTCTTGTAGTGCTTATTGTGACGATTCCAACGAGTCCAAGAATATCGAAAACGGAGTTCGTATGTGGGAGATATTGCATTCTATTCCGGAAAGTTTTCTAAACAGAAATTAGAAAAAGAAAAAAAAAGAGGCCAGACTGGCCGGCCGGGCCGGGACCTTCGGGTAGCCTGCCGGCCCAGCATGCGCTGCCTGACCGGCCCAGGCCGGGACCAGGCCGGCCGGCTCGGGCTGCTGCCCGGCCAGCTGCGTGCCAGGCCGGCCCAAGGCCAGCTTCAGGCCGGCTCGTCTGCTGGCTGCTGCACTGCTTTGCAGCGTTCGATCGATGGGAATGACTCCCGGTCGGCCTGGCCGGCTGCCAGGGCTGGGTGCAGGCCGGGCTGCCTGCTAGCATTTTTGTCCCACTTTTTCTTCCCCAACGGCTCCTTTTTGGAGCCACCTATAAAAGGGGTTTCTTCCCCATTTTTGTGGAGATCTCATCCCTTGCTCTCTCTCCTCCATTGCCAACATTGTGAGAGCTCGATCCCTCTAATCCCTCCGATGATTCTTGCCCAAATTTAGGGAAACAAGAGAGGAGATCTAGATCCATCTTTCCACCAAACAAAATCTCCTCTAAGTGAGGGGAACTCGTGGGATCTAGATTTTGGAGTTCTTGGTATTTCTCCTCCGTTCTCCTCCTAAATCCCTCCGTAGCATTAGTTGCTTTGGTTGGATTTTGGGGAGAAGAATTTGACCACTTGGTGTGATCTTCCCCTTTTTTTTGTTGCATCGGGTTGTGCTCCCCACGGATTCGTTGGATTGAAGGTTGGGAGCTTGTTACTCTTGGGTCATTGGACCCTAGAACGGTGGTGCCGTGAAGACTTCGGCTTGTGAAGCTTCGGCACGCTTTGGGAGCCCCCAATTGAGTTGTGGGTGTGTGCCCCAAAAGTTGTAAGGGCTCCGGAATCCGCCCCGAAGGATTCCGATAGTGGAAGGTGAACAAAACCTTTGGGTGGCGGTTCATCGGAGAATAGGGTGAGGCCTTTGTGGCATCTTGAGTAAGGCCCTTTTGTGGCGAGCTCACACCCCTCCAACGAGACGTACTCCCTTAACAAGGAGGAACTCGGGAATAAATCTTCGTCTCCGCGTGCCTCGGTATTTCTATACCGAGCTTTTACTTATGCACTTTACATTGTGATAGCCATTCGTGCTTGAAGTTTATATCTAGCTATCACCTTGTTGCTTGCCTTGTTTAGCATAAGTTGTTGGTGCACTTTAGGTAAACCTAGAATTTAGGTTGTTGGCTTGTTAATTTAAACACCTAGTTTTATTCCGCCACTACTAGGAAACAGGCTACCAGTGGCGCACCTTTTCACAATTCTGTGGCGCATCCCTGGAAATAGTGTATGCGCCACTAAATCGTCGCCACTAAAATATATTTCTGTGGCGCACGCCGGTGGTGCGCCACAGAAATGCCAAATTCTGTGGCGCATCCCAGCACCGTGCGCCACAGAAATATTTTAGTGGCGCATCCCTTGGTGCGCCACAGATTTTTTTTTGAATTTCAAAAAAAAGGGCGGCCAGATCTAGATCCAGATCTGGATCTAGATCTGGCCGCCGGAATTTCGTCGGAGCTCGTCGGAGACCGTGTTGCCGTGGGTGGAGGAAGGGTCGTCGGAGGTCGTCGGAGGTCGCCGGATGAGGTCGCCGGAGTGGAGGAGGAGGTCGCCGGAGTGGAGGCCGAGGTCACCGGAGTGGAGGAGGAGGTTGCCGGTGGTGGAGGAGGTCGCCGGAGGTGGAGGAGGAGGTCACCGAAGGTGGAGGTCGTCGGGGTTGAGGTCGTCGGGGTTGAGGTCGTCGGGGTTGAGGTCGTCGGGGTTGTGGAGGTGGTCGCCGGGGTGGTGAGGAGGTCGCCGGAGTTGTGGAGCTCGCCGGAGTTGTGGAGGAGGTCGCCGGAGGTGGAGGTGGAGGTGGAGGAGGAGTAGGGGAGAAGAGATGGAGGAGGGAGGAGAAGAGATGGAGGAGTAGAGGAGAAGAGATGGAGGAGGGAGGAGAAGGGGAGAGAAGTGTAGAGGAGAAGGGAAGAGGAGAAAGAGAGAGAAAGAAAAGGTGAAATGGAGGGAGAACTAGAGGAGATGAGGAGAAAGGGGAAATGAGAGGGAGATGAAGGGCCGGCGGGATTCAAATTTTGAATCTCACAATTCTGTGGCGCATGGGCTAGACATGCGCCACAGAATTTTTTTTCCTTTTTTGAATTTTTTTTGATTTTGCTGGGAAAATAGTTCTGTTGGCCATAACTTTTTTTTCGTTTGGAATTTTGAGAATCTAAAAAAGGCTAACCGGGTAAACCCAGGTGAGGGCGTTTCCGAAATTTTCTCTAGTTTTTTTTAAGGCATTATACGCATTTTTTCGACGTCGTATGCAAAAGTTATGGCCAATTTAAATTTCTTCACCTACTATTGGAAAAAAGGTCAAAATGTGTATTTCAAATTTTTCCTACAAACTAGACCCTAAACCTTCCATATATCTAAAAGGATTTATTTTTTGAATTTTTTTATCATTTTCTTTAACTCCGTGCAAAACTAAAAAGGCGATCCACGGGGGGGGGGGGGGGGGGGGGGGGGGGGGGGGGGGGGGGTGGAGGGGTGGATCTGAAATCCGGGCACAATTCTGTGGCGCATGGGGCCACATGCGCCACAGAAAGTAACAATTTTGTGGCGCATGTGGCCCCATGCGCCACAGAAAGGGCACCCACCCAATCATTGGTGCCGGGGCCACCATATTTCTGTGGCGCATGCCAAGTGGTGCGCCACAAAAAAACAATTAGTGGCGCATGGAAATGGTGCGCCACAAATAGCATTCCACCTATAGCGTTTCCTAGTAGTGCGCAATTATCAAGCCCCTAAAGAAAAAAGTTTTAATCGCCTATTCACCCCCCCCTCTAGGCGACATCGGGACATCGTTTGTTCTTTCAACCGGTATCAGAGCCTCATCTCTCTTGTTTGGCTTTACCGCCTAGAGAGTAAAGATGTCGTCTAGTGATTTAGTGCACAATTCCTTGTTTAGATTTAATGGCACAAATTTTATGTTTGGAAAACTCATATGCTTAGTCACTTACGGGTCTTGGACCCCAATATTGAGCGTATCTTAGATATAGGTTTTTTCTCCTCCAAAGGACGACAAAAGTACGACTTTAGAGGATGAGAAAAACTTATATCTAGATGCTCGAGCATCTAACGAGTTTTGCAAATTGTGAGTGTGTGTGAGTGTTGAGTGTCAATCTTGCCTCTACGGGACGCTCATGAGCTTTGGACCAAGCTTCAAGAAAAATATGGAGTTGTCCACTCTATTGAGGATGATTGTTCTCCCTCCACCTCCGGCCGTGACGAGCTCTCGTCTTCGTCTACTTCACCAAAATGTGGTAGCCACAATCCAATGTGATGGTGAGTAGTGATGGTTTTTGCAATTTGGATAGTGAGCTCATTATGATGATTCTCCACCTCTATCTAGTTGCAATGATTCATCTTTGGACCTAAACACACATAGCACTATAAATGATTCACATGCTAGTGTTGATAGGCCTCATATCATCTAAAAGTTGTTTGGATAAATCTCTCTAGATATGCTTGCTTTATCTTGTTCCAATGATAAAAATGCTTGTGTTCCCTCTAACTCTTACATGAATATCAATGTAGAGGAAACCCAATTAATTGTGGAACAAGATGTGAACTTAAGTAGCTCAAAAACTAATTGCGCATCTTCATCCACCCTCATTGCCTTATGGCTAAATCTTCTTCTAGCAATGATATAATAATGATAATAATGATGATAAAAATGATGAAGAAGATGATGTGGAAAAGGTTAATGCTAGGCTTCAAAATACGGTCTTATGATTCTTAAAGCCCTTAAAATAAAAAGCTCAAGCTATGCTCTTTGAAATTATGAAACGCTTATTGAGCGCGGGGAAACTATTGAGGCCTGGAAGCAACCCTTGAAGAAAGGGTAAGATCGAGATAGATGATGCTATGGAGAAAGCATCGTTAGAAGATGCTCTTAGGAAGAGCATGAGACTCGTGCTTCTCTAGAGGAGAAATTAGAATCTATCGAGGAGTCTCATAATGAAATATTGCTAAAATTGTTAAAGAACGTGACCATGCTCATGCTAAATATAAAGTCACGAAAAATGAAAATGGTAGATTAAATGATGAGCTTGCCAAGATTTCTTCTTCTATTCCTAATGTTAATGATGCTTGTACTACTAACTCTACTTCTTGTGAAGCATCTACTTTGAAGGAGAATGTTGAGCTAAGGGCTCAACTTGAGTTGCTAACTAGCAAGTATAGGAAGTTGGAAGAAAACATAAAAAGCTATCTAGCTCTAATGATGATTCTAGCATCTATGCTAGTCTAAAGTTAGCTCATTAGGCAATCACTACCAAGGTAACATCGTNCGGGTACGAGTTCGCGAGCACGGACGAGGCGTGCGCGGAGGAGACCCTGACGGCTCCGTCCAACCCGAGCGCGGCCAGCGCGGCGTGGAGGTTTCGCATGGCCGGCACGAGGTGCGGCGCGTAGAACTGGTTGTTGTACAGCACCTCGTTGCCGACGACGAGGTAGCGGAGCCGGGCGGCGACGGCGGGGTTGGTGGTGAGGCCGTTGGAGCGCAGCCACTGCAGCGCGCCGTCGGGCCCGGAGGAGGAGAGGAAGGTGAGGTTCTCGTTGGGCACGCCGACGGTGAGGTCGATGCCGGCCGCGGCGAAGGCGGGGAGGACGGCCGGGTCGGGGAGGAAGAGCCGCGCCTTGGTGATGCCGTTCTGCTTGAGCAGCGCCGCCGCCGCCTCCGGCGCGGGAGGTTCGTCCCGACGCGGCCGTAGCAGACGCCGATCTTTGCAGTGTCCCCGGCTGCCGAGGCGAGGAGCGCGCCGGCGGCGAGGAGGATGTAGCCCATACACGACATTGCTGCTGTTGTTCTCGTGGCCATTGTGCAGAGGGGAACTGCGTTCGTGGTGTTTCTCTGTGGGGTTACCGGAGTATTGGATCTTGGTTGTCGTCGCGGTTTTATAGAGCTTGTGTTGCTAAGAACAGGATGGGGGTTACCGAGGGGATGGAGGCGTTGGGATGTTGGTGGGAATCTGACGAGAGGGAGAATGGTTACCGAGGCGGTACCGAGTGTACGGTTGATTCGATGGGTAGCCGTTGAACATATATAGCCGTTGGCTTTCCAATGTCCTACTGCAGTGCAGACCAACAGATGGCAGGCTGGGTGAGAGCATCTCCAGGGACGCCCCCTAACGGCTCAATGTGGGTCCGGAAAGAAATTTCGGCTTCAACGGCACCTCCTTCGGTCCGACAGTTCGAAATGTGTCGGCTCCCCGTGTCCGGCACACAACTTTCGGGGTCTGCTTGGAGGCTTAAGACAAGGCCCAGACACACCCACCCGACAAGTGGGCGCCACCTCCCAGAGAGTTGGTAGTGGGTTTTAGGCGCCAATTCTCCCCTCTCCTTTCATGCCGCATGTCGACCGTCAAACCTCAAATTCTTCCCTCCTATATCACTGCACCGTCGCCGCCGCAAACCTCCCCTTCGTCGACGCCTTTTATGACCCCTCTCTCGCGCCCCCCTTGCAAGACACCGGAGATGAGGCCGGAGCCGGAGCCGGAACGAGCTAGCACAGTAGGAGGCCAACCGAAAGGTGTCGTCTATGGAACGAGTTGGCCCGTACAAATGCCATAAGAAAAGGGCAATGCTCCGCGTGGAGCCCTCCTACGCCGACATAGTTGTGCCCGATTTCAGCCAAGAGGGCGCCACCGAGTGCCCCGATAAATTGCACTCGACATACACTTTCTGCTCAACAAATGAGCTAATTCTATAGGGTATTGAGATTCTAAATGTGAAGTCCCTATATTTTTAGGTATGAAAGGGTTTGCTCAATTTCATTAAGGAAACCATAATGTGCTACGAAATAGAAACAAATTTCCCTTTTTCTTTTTTCCCATAGTTTCTCAACCAGACATTGATACTGAAGTGCCTGTCTATAATCCCCGTTCTCCTTAGTGGCGGTATGTGCAAATAGCTTTTTTCCTGAGTGAACGGTGGCAAAAAAAAAAAAAAACTAAGTGCAAATAATTACAAAGGCTGATTTCCGCCTTTGTAATTAGTGCAACCCTGAAAGCTTGCCAAAGTAGCGTGCCAAGGGAGCAGGGGCCAGAGGCGGTGCATAGCAATAGGTCCGAGCATCGCTTTCGTTTTGCGGGACTCTTATTGGTGTAGCTTCGGTGACCCCGGCGGGGACGAACAACCCTCGCGTATTGCATCTGGACGTGCTAGCAGTGCCTCCTTCGCAGGTGTCCTTCCAACTAATGGCCGTCTGAAGCACCAGGTTCCCCAAGCCAAGATCATCGTTCGCCGGCGCAATGGGATGTGCGTACAGGCCACCGTTCCAGTCAGCCAGCAGAACGTGCCCCCTTTGCAGGGCTTGCGGCCACGCGAGGCGCCGCCCGGGAGGCAGCCTCACGGTGCTGCTATTCGCCCAGACCGCACCCAGTCCGATGAACAACACGTTGTGCTCCTGAGTCCTGACTGGTCATCGTCATCAGGCACACCCCTGCGTCCGAAACCCCCATCACGCAGAACACCGGACTGAACGGAGCCCGGTAACCCGGCGGCCTGAATTCAATCAACTCCGACGTGACCTCCTCCGTCGCCAGATCGAACCGCACAAGCTTTCTGAGCCAGTACTCCTTCCTTATCACGGACCAGTACAGTGCTCCATCGACGATCTTAGGGGAGGTATAGGAATAGGAGTCGCCGAGCGATGCACCAGGGACATACACGCTCCTCCAGTTGGTGTCCTCTCCGATCGTGTACATGTACAGTCTTTCCTCCGAGGCCTTGGATAAGTGGAGGAGCTTGTACCGCCTCGAACTGGGATCGAAGCCAAAACAGTAGCTGTTGTGCTTGTGCGACATTTTAGTCTTCGGTGGCAGCGGCAGGGTGATGGACTCGCCGGTGAAGGGCTCCACGATGTTGATGGTGCCGTCGAGGAAGCAGAGCAGGCCGTTGCATGCGCCCACCATGTCCTCCGACTCGCCGACCGTGAACCGGGCTGCGACTCGCCAGTACTCGTCGAGGAGGAACCCTTCGCCGTTGCGCGGCACTGTGGAAGAAGACGATGGTGTGGGTCAGGTCCTGTGCCCCGTGGTCCATGTGCTCGTCGACGAAAGCAGGATCCGAGATGATCTCACGCCACTCCTTGCAGACGCGGCGGAAGCGGCGGAGGTCGCTCGCCGGGAGTCGGAGAAGGACCCCGGCGAGGACGTCTCGCGGGAGCCACGCGGTGGCATCCTCGGACGTTGCTTGGTTCTTGATGAAATCGCGGCGAGGCATTGCAATGGCTGTATTAGAGCTGTAGTAGAGCGCTGGCTGATTCGCGAGAATATATAACGCTTATGAAGAACAGGAGTAGGGGACGGTTTCTGATACACGATTGTGATACTCCGTAAGTTTTTTGTGCATCGGTGTCGTTGACTGTGGCTCAAACATCGAAAGCACAACACCACGTAAGGCCTATCCTGAGCCTTCAGTTCACTAATATTTCTGCAACCAATTTACAGTCAACATTACTAGGAAACTAGCTATAGGTGGAAGGTCTTTTTGTGGCGCACCAAAGATGTCGTGCGCCACTACTAATATTCTGTGGCGCACTATTTGTAATGCGCCACAGAAAGATGACGTTTTCTGTGGCGCATTCCTATCCAGTGCGCCACTAAATTGTCACTTTCTGTGGCGCACTTGTTCCCATACGCCACAGAAAACACGTGGGCCCCACCACCAACGGCTGGATGGCATCCTACCACGCCATTTCTGTGGCGCATGAAGTTTGATGCGCCACAAAAAGTTGTATTTCAGTGGCGCATCTGGAAGTATGCGCCACAGAATATTGTGTGGGCCTGGCACCAATGATTGGGGTGAGGTGTTTCTGTGGCGCATGGGGAAGGATGCGCCACAGAAACGAATTCATTTCTGTGGCGCATGGAACCACATGCGCCACAGAATGTCTTTCTATATATACAAAAAGGGGCAGCCTCCCACCCACCACCCCCATTGTCTTCTTCTTCCCCTCTCCTTCCACCTAGAGCAGCTCGTGTTCCTCCTCCCTCCCACCCCATTTTGCTCATACTTTTCTCCATTCTTTGTAGTTAAACCTACTTTATTTGATAGGTACTTGGTGAGGGGGCCGGGGGAGGCTCCATATATACTCTACTCCTCTCCCAAATACATCTCTTTTTCTCTCCAACACCGCACACTCTCTCTCATCGATCACGGTCACGTCTCGGTGACAAATCTACTAGGTGAGTATAGTTGGATGGACATGCATATGCATGTTTTGTGTGGATGGCACAAAACATGCATATGAAGGGGCGGTTTGCACGATGGCGTCTCGTTTGTTTGTTGTGCTCCGACCATCGTGTCATGGAGATGTGGATATTTTGTGAAATGCTTGCAGGTACCCCGAGAGGCCCTTGAGATTGCCGGAACGTCGATTAACTTCCGTTCCGGCGAATTCGGATACTCCATATGTCCCTTTTATAGCAAAGGTCATGCCGAAATTTTTAAAAATTTCGGCACGACCTTTGCTGAAAAAAAGGGACATATGTGTGTGTGTGCACGTTGCGGTTTTACTTAACATACTCTCGTTTCTTATTTCTGCTTTTATCTATATATAGCAACCATGGTCATCAAGATGAGCTCTAGTCAAATCGGTAGATACAAGGAAGAAGCAAAGGCGGACATGATTCGGTGCAACAGGCACCAGATAAGATGTCCGTGTCGAACATGCAAACTCGTGAGCTGGATCGACCCTGATTCCGGACAATTGGAGGAACACCTGCTCAGGCGGTTTCTGGATAGGCTTCAACAAGGCGCCGACAGCAAATGGTGCGCATGAAAACGAGGGCGGACATGGTTATCATGACGAAGGAGATGCCGGCGGACAAGATCATCATGACGAAGGAGATGCCGGCGGACAAGATCATCATGACGAAGGAGATGCCGGCGGACATGGTCATGATGAAGGAGTAGATGATGGTGGAGAAGACGCGGACACGCAGACCTCGCTAACTTCGGCCTTGCAGGACCCTCATGTTCAAGAACTCCTACTCAAGGAGACGAGCGACGCCAGAGGTGTAGCCAGAGAGAAAGCCAAGCTGGAGCAAATGAAGAAAGACGTGATGACTCCGTTGTATCGTGATTGCCGGCCCCAGCATACGCGCTTGCATGTAACGCTTGATGCTCTACAGATGAAGGAGGAAAACAGATGGACCGACATCAGCTTCAGTAAGCACCTGAAATTCTGGTACGATCGTCTTCCCGAGGGGAACACATTGCCAAGCAGTATCGAGGAGGCCAAGAAAGTCGTGTGCCCTCTTGACCTACCGTACGAGAGATACCATGCCTGCATCAATGATTGCGCAATTTATCGGGGCGTGTACAAGGACAGAACCACATGTCCGGTGTGCGGCCAGGGACGGTACAAGAGTGGGAACAAGAATGTTCCTCGAAAAGTGGTATGGTACTTTCCTCTCATTCCCCGTCTGCAGCGGTATTTCGTGGACCCTAAGAAAGCAAAGCTCATGCAATGGCACGCCGAAAAGGGAGAAGCCCGAAGAAGATCCGGAGAAGGGCGTGATCCTGACACACCCTTCAGACGCTTGACAGTGGGAAGCATTGGACATGGCCTTCGAACATTTCGGGCGCGACGCAAGGAACGTCAGGCTAGGTATGAGCACCGATGGACTCAATCCGTTCGGCAACCAGAGTAGCACGCATAGCACCTGGCCCGTGTTTGTATGGCCTTACAACCTTCCCCCGTGGTTGTGCACGAAGCAAAAGTACATACACATGAGTATTCTCATTCAGGGGCCGAAACAACCTGGTACCGACATACATCTATATCTCGCGCTATTGAAAGAGGAGTTAGCCAGGTTGTGGGAGACGCCAGTCCATACGTGGGACGCCTACACTGGAGATTATTTCGATATGAGAGCCGCGTTGCTCACGACGGTGCAGGACTATCCTGGTTGCTCATATGTATCAGCACAGGTAGGCCATGGATTCTGCGCATGTGTCAGGTGCATGGATAAGACCCCGCATCTCCAGCTACCAAGGGATCCGGGTCTTCGAAAATCGTGTTCCCAGGGGCTCGAAGGTGGCTTCGCATGGATCACCCGTGGAGGAAACGCGGTGATTTGTTGAATGGTAAAGAAGAGCTCAAAAGAGCCCCGTGCCCGAGGAGCGGCGAAGAAATCAACGAGCTTTTGAAAAATTGGGAGGAGTGCCCTGCGCCGAGAAAGAAGCGATCGAGGGTAGACCCCCTGCTGGGTGTATGGAAAGCGAGGTCTGTTTTCCACGACTTGGAGTACTGGAAGGTACTCCACACGCCCCATAGCCTCGATGTAATGCACATTACCAAGAACGTTACCGAGAGTCTGCTTGGCACTCTTTGCAACATGTCCGATAGGACCAAGGATGGGACGAAAGCAAGATACGATCTGAAATGGCTTGGCATAAGGAAAGATCTTCAGGCACCCGATAGTGATGACGACGATGATGATGATGATCAGACGGAAGGGACTCAAGGTCGCCGCAAAAGGGTAAAGAAGAACGTGGTGGTGCTTCCCGCTGCCTGCTTCACTATGAGTTCGGAGGAGATCGAGAAGTTTTTTAGGTGCCTCCTAGGAGTCAAATTTCCTCACGGTTACGCGGGGAAGATAAGCAGATATCTGGACGCAACGAAGAAGAGGTTCAGCGGGATGAAGTGTCATGACTGTCATGTGCTGATGACGCAGATACTCCCCGTTGCGATCCGAGGGCTAATGGACGAGCATGTCCGTGATACGCTGCTTGGCCTTTGCAACTTTATCGACGTCATCAACAGGAAGTCGATTGGCGTGAGGCAGCTCCACAGGCTACAAGAAGAAATCGTGGTGATATTATGCGAGCTCGAGATTTACTTCCCGCCCGCATTCTTTGGTATCTGCGTGCATCTCCTTCTCCATGTCGTTGATGACATCAGGCAGCTCGGGCCGACGTTCCTGCACTACATGATGCCGTTCGAAAGGCAGAACGGTGTCATGAAACGATACGTCCGCAACAGGTCCCGTCCAGACGCAAGCATGGCCAAGGGCTTCCTGACCGACGAGTGCATCTCCTTCTGCCAGAATTATTTGAGCACCGAGAACCAGGATGTTGGTCTGCCAATCAGGACGCACCTCGGCAGGCTCGAGGGATTTGGTCACCGCGAGGGCTACCGCTCACTCCATGTCGACATTCATGGTCGACAAGACAACTTCAACAGGGCTCACCGGGTCACGCTACAACACTTACAATTGATCGAACCTTGGGTGGAAGAGCACAAAAGCTTAATCGAGCAGAATTACATCGACCTGGGCCGACCGAGGAAGAAGGGAGACGTAACCAGAGAGCACAACTCCAGCTTCACGCGTTGGTTCAAGAAAAGGCAACTGGTTCTAGCAAAGAGCATACCGCCAGCTACGGAAGATGAAAAACTCATATTCTCCTTATCACAGGGCCCCGGGCACAACGTAAAGACCTATCAGACCTACGACATCAGCGGTTACAGATTCTGCACCGAGGAAAAGGACAGGAATAGCGAATATCAAAACTCAGGAGTAACTATGCTATCCTACGGCGATGATGAGGCTACTGTGAAGGAAAGATTCTTCGGAAGGATCGAGAAGATATGGGAGCTCAACTACTGTGGACAGTTGGTGCCAATGTTCCGTGTGAGATGGGCCAAGGACGTCGTCAAAGAAGACCGGTATTTCACCACCATGATAATACCCGATGCCAAATCGAAGAACGCCTCCATGAAAAATGAGCCATGGGTACTCGCTAGCCAAGTCGAGCAATGCTTCTTCATTACCGACCCGTCAAAGCCTAGCCGTGTTGTCGTGAGGAGGGGCAAGAGGAGCATCATCGGAATGGAAGGAGACGCCAACGAGGAAGACTTGGACAAGAACGGCGATCCGAAGATCGAGGAGGAATTCGACAAGTACTTCGACATGCCTACTACTAGCAAAGAAAGACGGAAGACCTCCCTACCTACTAAAGGTTGTCCGTTCACGCGAAGAAATCTCAAGGTGCCCGGCCTAAAGTATTCAACCGCGAAGAAGGGAAAGAAGAGAAGCTAGCTCGGAACCGAGACGAAGAAGATCGACTTTTTTGGTGTATTTAATTTGTGTGTGTGTGTGTGAGACAATGCAAGCATATTTATGTATTCAATGAATATGTATGAGAGACATTGTGTGTGAGACAATGCAAGAGCATATATATGTATTAAATGAATTGAATATGTATGAGACATTGTGTGTATTTTGTACCAAAAATTAAAGAAATAAAAGTGAGACAGCAGCCAGGATTTGAACTGTAGGCCAGGGAATTCTGTGGCGCACCAACTAGAAGATGCGCCACATAATCTAGAATTTCTGTGGCGCATTACCTAGAAAATGCACCACAGAAAGGTGGTGCACCAACTAGAAGATGCGCCACAGAATTCTCGGGCCTCCACTTACATGTGGGCCCTCCCCCGCGCTGCCCTTTCTTCCCCAAAATTTTCCACGATTCCCGCGCGCGCTTAGCTCGACGAACCACCCTCGCCGCCGGCAACCCGACGCCACCGGAGCCGCCCCTGTCTCCCCGAGCCTCCCCTCGGCCGCCTCTCCCTCCCCTCCACCGGAGGACCCTGCAGCCTCCCCGCGCGCTCCTCCCCTGCGGCCACCGGAGCCTGCCTCCCCGCTCCTCCCCTGCAACCCGACGCCACCGCCGCCACCGGAGCCACCCCTGTCTCCCCGAGCCTCCCCTCGGCCGCCTCTCCCTCCCCTCCACCGGAGGACCCTGTAGCCTCCCCGCGCGCTCCTCCCCTGCGGCCACCGGAGCCTGCCTCCCCGCTCCTCCCCTACAACCAGACGCCACCGCCGCCACCGGAGCCACCCCTGCCTCCCCGCTCCTCCCCTGCGGCCGCCTCTCCCTCTCCTCTTCCCCTCCACCCTGCCTCCCCGAGGTGCATGCTTCTCCTTCCATCCCCTCTCCCTCCCCTCCACACCTGCACACAAGGTGTTTGGTCAAATGCCAAACCCATTTTTTTTACAGAATTTGTATGATTTGTTGTTGATTGGTTGCTGCAAGTAGTTGCTAATGCTTCTAGTTGGTAGTACTGGTGTTAGGAAAATTTTGGAAACCAACAACATTTAAAATTTTGCTAAGTTAAATATGGTCACTGTTTAAACATGCCTATAAAAATGCCTTCAATTAAGGTTCTAGATGTATTCAAAAAAATATTTTTGAGCTTTATTATGAAGTAATAACATAGTACAAGAGATCCATGAAGGTACATTTTAAATAGGATCAAGATTTGATAATTTTGTAAGCCTCCAAAGTTGGTACTTTTTAACTATTTTGAAGATGCATTTTTAGTTGCTGCTAGGTGCTTTTGGTCCATATCATTTCTGTTTGCTTTAGTATTTTTCTTCAAATGCCGATGATTAAAATGAAGTGACACCATGTGATCCCGGGAATGGCGCTAGTGAGCCTTGTATATGCACTAATACACATCGTGCATCCTACTTGGCTCACTCGCACCATCCCTGGAACTTTTGTGTGTCCAATCTAAGTATGAGGCACACATCCAAATTACTTATAGTACTTTGTAAGCCTCCAAAGTTGGTACTTTTTAACTATTTTGAAGATGCATTTTTAGTTGCTGCTAGGTGCTTTTGCTGCTAGCTGCTTTTGCGAAATGTGTGTGCTAGATGCTAAATCATGGTTTGGTTAATTTATTGCAGCACCACAAGGAGCACCTCCACCACGCCGATCTCGGACCCGAGCCTCCCTTCCCTACCTGAGGTAGTTCCTCTCTCCCTCGATGTGGATGTGGTGATGTATGTGTTGAAGTGATGCTGTTGCCGGCCAGCGATGCCGGCCGGAAATCTGTTGATGTGTTGATGTGATGGATGCTGTTGCCGGCCATTATTTGTGAAATGCTTGTGCAGGTACCCCGAGAGGCCCCTGAGATTGCCGGAACGTCGATTAACTTCCGTTCCGGCAAATTCGGGTACTCCATATGTCCCTTTTTTAGCAAAGGTCATGCCGAAATTTTTCGTGAATTTTGGCATGACTTTGCTAAAAATATGACATATGGGGTATTGCGACTAATGCATGGGGCGGGGTATCTTAGTACTTAGTTAAGTGATTTTTTCCTTATATTTGGTGTACTAACTTCGACGTTTTTTTTCTTATAGGTGCGAACATGGCTGACAATAACGAGGCCGGGGGTTCTCGAACAGGAGGTGAGGAACCGATAGAGGAAAATAGTATGATTCAGACGGTCATCGCACAGGCAGTGACAAAGACGTTGACGTCGCTCTTTCCTACCGTCTGTGAGGGTGTCAGGGTATGGATTGAGGGAGGGAAAAAAGGGCCTCCCCCAATGATCAGCTTCGGCTCCAACAAGTACTCAATCAATGTGGCTACAGAAGATGCACCCCCAGCATCCCCCGAGGTCAAGAAGAAGAAGAAGCACAGGAAGAGAAGTAAGCCAGCTCCTAAGACGACTATCCGGGGGTATGAAGACATGATATCACCCCGTGCGGATGGCGTGACCCGAGTTCATGAAGCTGGTCAACCGATCCTGTCTCGGGAGCTGCTCCACCTTGCAGACGGATGCATGCTCTCTTTGCAAAATGCTATCTTGACGCTAGAGGGCAACCTTCTTAAAGAAGAGGATCCAAATTACTCGGTGTTCACTGTCAAGGTGCCAAAGTACTTGGCCGACTTCGTCCATGAAGCCCCCGTGGATTATTTCTTCATATCGTACGAGGACGTCTTCAAGCTGTTTCACTATAGACGGTTGGACTATAACTTGGTCCGCCTATACGCGCTCAACCAGGCGATGAGGATCAGGAGAGATAATACCCCGTACGTCAAGGTAGTGGATCCCTACTACATGCGTGACAGCCAGCTGGTGGAAGGATCAACGACACGGGCCATGGCCACGGAGTTCCTCCAGAGAATCATGCTGAACAACCAGGATAAGAACAGCCTTCTTCTGCCTTTCTTTTCCGAGTAAGTACACATCCGGTCGCCGATGTCGTATGTTATGCTTTCTTATAGATTTCTTCCATTGTTGATCCTTTCCAACATTCCGTGTCAATTGTGTTGAGCAGTGACGAGTACTGCGTACTCATCGTCCTAAGCCCGAGGTGGTCCGTTGCCACTTATATCGACTCGGGAGTCTTAAAGACTACACCAGAATAAAGGGTGTTCTCGATGAGGCTCTCGAGGGCTATGCCCAAAAGGGAGGCCACTTCCACGTAGAAAAGAATGGGGAACGTTTCACGAAGGAGAAGAAACACATTTTCTGCCATGGAACCGGGTTCCATTGCATCAAGCATGCGTCTGGCAGCGTGAAGGATGCCTTCTACGTCCTCCATCACATTAAAGGGTTTGTCCGGGATGCAGAGAAAACGAGGTGGCCATCTAGTCTCCAAGAATGGACCAAACTTAGAGGGGAAATCACCGACGCTGATCTTAGAGAAGAATTCCATCGCATCCGGATGCAGTTATCGCAAATCATCGTGGAAGATGTCATGACAGAAGGGGGGTCCTTACACAACCCCAGAGGTAATTTGTCCATCTCCAGCCAAATATATATCCCAATCCACTCGATATATTATTAACCAAATATATATCCCAATCCATCTGCAGGGATGTCTAAGTGGGAGATCGAAGACCGCCTAGACAAGCAAAATGACATGAGGACGTGGCTGACGAAAGACTGCTTTAAACCGTTCCCTGAGCCGATAAAAAAGAAGGCTCAATCCTGCAGCTACCAGTGGAGCTAGACGTGTTCTCCATTAGCGACCCAGCAAATTAGTCATAGTACAAATAAAGTGACCCAGCAAAGACCCCAACAGTGACTCAAGAAGAAGAGACACCAGCGGCTCCGGCAAAGACCCTCGACGAGTGGGCTGAGGTTGCTTCAGCGTCGGGCGCAGGAACCGTCGTGATAAGTGGGCCCTAGTGATTGCTTAGACATGAGATGAACTTTTGTACCCCTAAATTCAGCACTTGTAATCAATGTGTGAAACGATTAACTTATGTATCATGACTTGTGTAATAATCGTGTATCTTGGGCTCTAAGTAATGTGATATACCTGTATTTCCTATAATATATACCTGTATTTTCTGTAATAAATCTGTAATTCCTATAATATACCTGTATTTTCTGTAATATACCTGTATTTATATAGTAGGCAGCAGAAATTTGAAAATACATTTAAATTATTCTGTGGCGCATCTTTTTATTTTTCTGTGGCGCATGGAATTCTGTGGCGCATGGAGAAATGATGCGCCACAGACATAATTCTGTGGCGCACCCTTGCTGGTGCGCCACAGAATCTTGGTATTTCTGTGGCGCACCGCCTGGATGCGCCACAGAATTACATTTTAGTGGCGAGATATCTGTGGCGCATCCCACCATTTCCTGGATGCGTCACAGAAACACTCATTTGGTGCGCCACAGATGACCTATTCCCTAGTAGTGCAAACCACTCAAGTCTGCACATACAATTTGCAAAAGAAACCCACGATTCAGGATGCATTAACAAAAAATTGGATCACACATTAACAAAAATAGTTGGATTATGCATTAATAAAAATTTCGGATCTCGTATGAACAAAAAAATTCAGATTATGCATTATCAAAATTTCAAATTATGCATTAACAAATATTAGATCACGCATTACCAAAAAAATGGGTTCATGCATTAACAAAAATTTCGGATCTCGCATTAACGACAAAATCGGATTGTGAACAAAAAAATTGCATCATGTTTTAGCAAAACATTAACAAGGAAACTATATCTATACCTCTTATAAAGCGAAAGCCCACTAACATGTATTAATTATTTTTCTATCTCAACATGCAAGCTATCCACATCATCCATTCTCTTAACCAACCAAATGTCCATGTCATCCCACTAACACTCCTTAAGGCCAATATTTTCTTGCATGCAACATATCCATGTCATCGACTTTTCATCCATTCAGTTGTCCACATCAACAATTTTTAATAGGGAAATACAAAAAAAAAACGTCAATTAACTTTAGCCTTTCGACAATTCTGATCTATTGAATCCTCCATATTTCCATAAACAACTTCAAATTTTGTGGGTCTTATATGCCTTTATTTACACAATAAAATTCCTAAAGAGATTTTTGTCGCAACGCGGGGTATATTTCTAGTTTATAAGAAAGCAAAGCTCCAACCCATAAGATAATTATAGGAACTGTTAAAATGGAGGTTCCAAACGCAAAAGATACGAACTACTGTTGATGCATATTGAATGGTCTACTGCGGCTTCAACTAGTTGGGGGTTTGGGGGGGGGGGGGGGGGTTGCTGAAACTAAACCTTGGTGGCGTTCTCAAAGGGTCCCTCTTGTTTAGAGAAGGTCATTAATTTCGTCCTTCTCAAAGGCATTTTATCTTTCGTTGAGATTAACATGATGACGGAGCGCAAACCACCTGCTTGGGTCCAGTGGCGGAGATAGAGGGGACGAGCAGGTGCCTTGGCCACCCCCCAGGCATGCAGCAACAAGAAAATTTTAGGCATAAGCCTCATTGATAAACAATTTTTAGTGGAAAATACTATGGGTTGGCCTTCCCTAATTGAGGATTAGCCTGTTTGCCCCCCCCCCCCCCCCCCGTTAAGCCTTCATCCTGCCTCCGCCCCTGCTTGGGTCATCGAAGCGATGAGAAGCGTTGTCATGTCTGCTATGGGGACATACCATTTCTAGGGTTGCCATGTTCAGTGGCTGGTGGTATGCCGACCAAAACACACCTTGGCGGTTTGGGTGTATGCAATTTGAAAATTGCTACATCTATCAAAATCTCCTTGGCCCATGGTGCAACAACCAACTTGTGGCCTGACAACTTTCTACAGAGGATGGCCCCTCGTGATATTGCGCCTTGGCTTTTCGCAAATCGATCCGTGAAACATTCCTTATGCAAGGAAATATATCTTTCGATCTTGGCATCGGCCTACTCTAAAGAAATGATACCTGAGCTACTTCGCTTCACCACTTTGCTTGATGAGGTTGTGCTTATTGAAAACACCGGCAACTCCATTCGATGGCCTTTTTTCGCGTCCATGGAATATAATGCCCATAGTGTCTATCTTATGAAGTTTGAAAGATCAACATTTTTTTAGAGCTAGCGCCGATTATCAGGGAAGTTTCGGCTCCAACAAAGTGTAATATCTTCATTTTGATGGATGCTACGAATTAAATTATCACAGGAGACACCCTTCTCCGACGAGGATGGGATAACGACTACTTTCGCCGCCTTTGCTACAGAAGCTTAGAAATCCCCCACGCACTTGTTCACTGGGAGCAAAGTCCCGCACGCCCGGTAGTACCGGTCAAAATGGCGGTACTTCCGGACGGTGCAAACCAGGGCATAACGGTCGAGACCAACAGGTGCAGCTCGGTACTTCCGGAGGTTTAGGCCAGGCAGTACCAGAATTCCGGTACTACCGTAAAACAACTTCCGGACCACTTCTGTCAAATAACAGGAGGTATCCAGTACCGAATTTCTGGGACCAGAAGTTGCCCCGGTCGTAAGCCCGATACTACGGACCGAGGTCCGCACTACCGGCCTACTTCCGGATGGTTGAAAAGCGCCTGCGACAGCCCTATGACGGGCGGTACTACCGGCAATTCGGCTGGTACTTTTGAATCCTTGAACTCTGCAAACCCAAGGCTGAGCGAAAAATCTTTTTCTTTGCGACAATCCTTTTTTATTGTGATTAGCACATGTTCATGTAACTCTAAAAGCACATCATTACATCAGAGGTTGCATTCTCATCAACTCCAAAATCACTTAGGGATGAAGATATTCTTTCACCTTCTGTATCCTATAACTACGGGTTGTTACACCAAGACCCCGAAGAGTGATCATGGTTGAGGTGAGAGCAGGGGAAAGTGAAAGGTTATGCGTGAAACCCGGTGAGAGTACGGGGAGTACAATAGCTCGAAGCGACCCTCTCGAGAATAACAATGACGTCACCAAACTTAATGAATTTGTCTGTTTAATCTTCATAACCGAGGCAAACCCGCAAGACAGATAGGGCTGGAGTGGAGGACAAGTGTATCCATTTGTGCTTTTCATGCACGAGGCAATGGTGACTTATGACACATTGCTCATATATATCCATGTTATCATATGAATTATTTATCACTAATAAAGCTTCATTTTATCATACTTATCCCATAAATAAATGGACTGCTAAGGTGAAACCTTAATTCATGGCATATTTTAATTCATTGATACAAACCCAGTTGAGAATGACATTGGTCCGGTAAACAAAACTAATGTGAGCTTTTTTCAACTTGCACCTTATACCTTGCCAAACACCTACTTCTCGGATTCGATAAACCTAGGGTCTCTTAGGGAAAAAGCTACATACTACATTCGAAATCCAGTCGAAGGTATCAAGGAGCCACATTATTAGTTTGGATTTGGTGGTATAACGACGTTCTTGTTGGAGATATGCCCTAGAGGCAAATAAATAAAGGGGTTTATTGTAATATCACATTAAAGTTTATGATTAGTTTTTATACCATGCTATAATTGTATTAAGAGGAAACATTAATACAGGTGTGGTATGTAAACAGCTAGGTCCCTAGCAAGTATAAGGATACACAAGTTCATTGGTCAACCGATGATTGAGGTTTCCCAATCATGGACATTTATGTCAATTGACAATGGAGTCGTTTCATTGGGTGAATGAAAGAGATGCACGTTACCCAATAGAAATTATTACAACACGATCAAGTCACGAAGTTCACCGTTGTAATAATTAGGAAACGTGGTAACTTATTCCTTAGACCATGAGATAATAATCTAATCACTATCATCGGAGGATGCCTTGATTGTATCAACCGTCACACCGTAACAGGGTGATCATAAAGGTGCAGCTCAGGTATACGAAGGTGATATGTTGAGA
The DNA here is from genome assembly GCA_012064385.1 of Puccinellia tenuiflora. Taxonomy (NCBI): domain Eukaryota; kingdom Viridiplantae; phylum Streptophyta; class Magnoliopsida; order Poales; family Poaceae; genus Puccinellia; species Puccinellia tenuiflora. The sequence goes on from QRDG01002516.1 coordinate 50,018, forward strand.
AGTATGTATCGATAGCGGGATTTGCACCTCTGCGTGAGGGAGAGATACTCTGGGACCACTCGGTGAGTCTTCATCCAAAAAAGCTGCGCAGCGTATGACTAGGTCATGGGGATGAAAGATCACGGGAACAAGTTGAATAGCACTTGATCGGTAACGAGATAGAACTGAGCATGGAGATGCTAAATGATCAGATCTCGAACAAGTCAGTATTGCGATAGCAAAAGGAATAAGACTCTATGTTTATGGTTTAGCGACACGTATTCGTGGAATGCACAAGGGTCATTATGGGCATCCAGGTCCCGCTGATGATCATTGATCGGAGAGGAGTCTCAATCGTGTCTGGCGTGTTCCCGAACCGTAGGGTAACACACTTAAGGGTTTGACAACGCTAGGAGGTCGTTCTGGAAGTATCGTAATTATCGAAGATAGGAAGAGAGAGAACTGGAAGGGTTCCGGAGAAATCCGAAGGATGTTTGGAGTGAACCGGAAGGAGTTTCGAGGTCACGGGAATATAAATGGTACGCGAATATATTAATTGGAGAATTATATATTCATATATTGATGGAAATAAATTTGATAATGTATAAATAATTAATTGGGGAATTAAATATTTATATATTATAATAAATTAATTAAATAATAGACAATGTATTAATTAATTAATTAATTATTTATTTATTTACTGATTTATTATTTATTTATTGAAATAAAAATGTTTATTTTCAAATTTTGGGGGCAGCCCACCTAAATACTCGCCGTAGCCTCTCGAATTTTGGGGCCAGCCGCCCAAGGGAAGCAAGGAGGGGTGGGTGGGCCCCATGGCCCATGGCCAATTCGGCCATGTGGTGGCCGGCCAAGGAGGGCTGGCCGCACCACCCCCCTCCTCCCCTTTGTTTAGTCCCACATGGGGGAGCTAACAACGAGGGGAGCTCCCTTCCACCTATATAGGGGGGGGGGGGGCATTAACCCATGTTTTCTATAAGTACACCTACATTATGTAGCGGGGGGGGGGGACTTGTGAAGAGCTCTGTCAATGATTATTGTTTGTGAACCCTTCTTTTTTTGCTTGTTTTTAGCAGACATAATAAACATATGAAAGCAGTAGAAACAAGAAAGCAGAGAGTATAAACACCGCAAAAGTGGTGAAATTTTGCATACGTCTTCGACACTTGCTTATCGCCTTGACCTGTGCAATTTGGGGATTATTTTACAAATGTACCCAATTTTCTTTTGTCGAAACTAAATTCTCCTGCAATATCCAGAAAAATAATTAGATGCGCAGTGAATGATGACTTCCATCTTAATATAATGGATGGAAAACATGCCGGAAATGGACCTCGTCTCTGATGTATATCTAAAGAAGTATTGAATCGATGCACTAGCCAACTCAACCAAAACGCCGAACTGGTGAAAAGAGCTAGACTATATATTTTAACAAGGAGCATGGCGAGTATAGCGCAAAAGCTTCCACGATGCGATATAGAGGGCGCGCGCCACACAAGCGTTGCTTGTTGGTCTTGTGATGGCAAAAGGCTAGCTGTTGGATGTGCAAAGTGCAAACTCTCAGAATGAAGTCCGGTACACTGCCGCTGCCCACCCGTTAGTTCCACGCGACAAGCAGGGCACCTCTGCTCTGCCTCCTCCACATGTCAACTACCATCACGAAACCAATGATGCTTGAGTGGACATGTAAAATTGTTCGAGAAATTGTACGGCCAAAACTGTAGGAACAAGTGAGCAGGGACGAGCCGGGAATTACACACAGAGGGGGCCAATAAAATTTTCCAACATAATCTCACTACGGCTAGCTTGATTAAAGTACCCAGTGATATCATACATACATGACGAGTGGAAGACCATGTTTGGTAATTTCATAATACAGATAACAGCATGTTCATATATCGTTCAGACTTAAACATGGACCCAAAAAAAATGTTATGCTGGACCGGAACCAGCACAATGAGAAAAACGTTTCGGCCCCCGCGTCGCTCTCGCGAGGGCGACACGGGTGGCGACCGAAACCCTAGCCCGCTCGCGCCGCTTCTCCCCTTCCCCCCTCGTCGTCGCCGGAGGACGCTGCCGGGCGTAGCCCGTGCGGCCGACGGCGGTAGCGGGGCTTCTGTTTTTTCTTGCTTCGTGCGTTGGGTAGCGGTTCTGTGGTGCAGCTACGGAGATCCAAGGTCTCCTCGACGGCGGATGGCTCCCCTGCTAGTAGTGGCGGCGCCAGGGGTATGCTCCTGTATTCCCTGGAATACCCATGTTTTGAGCACATTTTTTCTTTTATATATATACGTATACATCGGCCTAGCCCACGAAGCCACAATCCAGACCCAACTGGCAACTCAGTGCCCAACTGCACGCAGACACGCTCGACCTTTTTCCGCTCGCACGCACGCTCACGGCTCCTCCTTTCCTGGACCCAGCGCCCGCGCCGCCAAATCGCCGATGGAATTCGACTCAACCCTAGTAGCAGCAGCCGAGCAGGGACAGAGCAGCAGCACCCGCGCCGCCGATGGCCTCCGCCGACCCGCCCCCATTCCAGATTCCACCCCGCGCCCGCGGCAGCGGCGCCCCGCCCCCGTCACTCAACCCTAGGCAGCCCGGAGCAGGCGACGGCCCCGTGCCCGCGGCGGCGGCGCCCTGCCGGCCGTCCCCCGCCTTCCCGCGCCCCTACCCCCGCCCGCGCGTCCCTGAGCAGCGATTCCAGCGAAGAAGGTACGGCCGCCTCGCCTCCAATTTCGTGGATTGCTTGATTAATTGATTTGCTTCATGTGAGATTTAATTTTCTGTTTTACTTGATTTCTTGTAACATATATGAATAAAAAGGGGATTGCTGGCAGTAGTGTTGTTTGGTACATATACTACATTTATAGAGCAATTTTTTTTGGGAATACCCATCCTTCAGATCCTGGCGCCGCCACTGCCTGCTAGCCGGCGGCGCTCTGGAGTGCGAGGAGGTGCGGGAGGTGGCCGGTCTGCACGACGGACGGTGACAGGAGGGTGGCCGGTGGCTGCGGTTGCAGTGCACGCTGCGGGCCGGATCCGGGCCAGGCGGGCCCAAATCTGCTGGCGGCGACAGCTCCCTCGCGTCGAGGGCCACAGTGAGGCGGCGCTAGGGACTTCGGCCGGGATGCGCGAGGTGGCGGGCGGCAGGTTTGGTGGTGGTGAGGTGCCGACGAGGTCGGCCAGGGTCGGTCGAGTCTGCAGCCCTGCGTGGAGGTAGAGGATGGCGGGACGGTCAGACAGATGCGACGGTCGCTGTGAGCTTGCGGGCCAGATCTGGGCTAGGCGGTCCCGGAGCTGGTTTGGGCTCGAGCTTTGTGTGACTGCGATGCATCTGTCCTGTTACTGCCACGTCCATCCCCGTCCGTGTAGGTGCAACCTCGCGAGGCTTCTGGGCCTCTGATCCTTAGGGTGGTGTGTTGGTGGTCGGGAGAAATCCTTGCTGGCTTGTCCGGCACCGACGCGGTGGCGCCCGTGGGCGTCGCCATTCCTCCCTTGAGGGTGTCGAGGCTACCCCCTCCCCACTAACCTTCGAGTACCGGGGGAAACCCTAGGACTAGCCTTGGTACTCGGGGATCTTGGGTGCAGGTAGCGTGGTGGGACGAAGACGGAGGGCGCATCGGTTGAGGCTTCTCAACGTGTCTCATGGACTCTTGACTTGCTCACTCTCATGAGAGTTGTATCGCTTTTTTTCTTTTTTGTTGGGCATGTCTGTGCTGTTGCCCCAGCATTTTCCTGTTTACGAACTCTTGTATGGTGTGGTTGCTTTATTTATAAAGCGGGGCGAAAGCCTATTTCGAGGAGAATTTTTTTTTTACCCAGCTCATATCGATATTGTTTGCCAAAAATTCAAAGCACGCAAGCTGGGTCACAAAATGGCTCAATGTGGGTAAATCTTCTGCTTGTGCGGTGGGCCCCACCTGCCCTCCCCCTTGCTCGTGATAAAACGGCTAGGCCCACCCGCCACCCCTTCCCCTTTCCTCTCGTTTTCTTCTTTCCCCTCTCGGCTTCCGGCGCCCTACCCTACCTCCTACTCCTCCTCCTCGTCGCCTCCCCCTCTGTCAACTCATTCCAAATTCCAACCCGATTGTACCCAAACTCAAGGATTTGAATTGGATTTCCTTCGTCGGGAAGGAAGGAAGGAAGCGAAACCCGTTTTGAACGAACTCTGCCCATCCCGTCGTCTATATTTGGGTCGGGTGTGCCTTTTGTCTCCCACTGTTGGACCTCAATTCTCGTGCGGGAAGGCAAGTGCTTCGCCCCTTCCTTTCACCCCGAAATGGAACTCTCCTTCTTCCTCTTCTTTTTTACTGTACCTTTTTTTATCCCCTTGTTCTCTCTCCCCTACTGTTCTTCTTCTTCTTCTTCTTCTTCTTCTTCTGGAGTGAAATTCGCTGCGGGATTCTCGATTTGTGAACTGATTCGGGTTTGCGGCGTGCGTGCGTGCGTGCAGGGATCTGTCCATGGTCGCCGGCGGGAGGGTGGTCCTGCGGCGGGCGAAGATGGACGACGACGACGACGAGTACGTTGTGGACGAGGAGGGCGACGAAGAGGAGGAGGAGGACGACGACGCCGAGGCGGAGCCGGAGCCTGAGGACCAATCTGACGCCGACGAAGATGGGGAGGAGGAGGAGGACGACGACGAGGATCTCGAGATCGACGCGCCGGGGCGGCCTTCCAGGCCTCGCGGCGGGCGGGGCGGGAAGGCGAAGCCGGACGAGGACGACGACGACGACGACGACGATTCCGACGCGGATTTCGACGGCGGCGAGGAGGAATCGGAGGACGAGGAGGATCTGGAGGTCGACACGCCGCGTCCGAGGCGCCGCCCGGCCAAGGTTCGTCGCCGAGGCACGAAACGGAAGCCGGAGGAGGATTCCGATGCGGATTTCGAGGAGGAGCTGGAGATCGTCACGCGGCGGCCAAGGGCTCGCCGTCCGGCCAAGGTTCGCCGCCGAGGCCTGAAGCGGAAGCCGGGGGAAGATTCCGATGCGGATTTCGAGGAGGAATTGGAGATCGACACGCCGGCGCCGCGGCGGCCCACGGCTCGCCGCCGAGCCAGGAAGGCCAAGCCGCCGCATGACGAGTCTGACGCGGATTTCGACGGGGATGAGGAGTTGGATGACGAGGGGTTCGAGATCGAGACGCCGAGACCGAAGCGTGTACCCACGGCCCGCTCCCAACGCAGGGCGGGGAGGAATCAGGAAGACGAGTCTGACGCCGATTTCGACGGCGAGGACGATGGATTGGAGAACGACGAGTCTGAGGTCGAGGTCGTGCCATGGCCGAAACGGCCACCCACGGTTCGCTCTCGGCGCAGGAGGGAGGTTCAAGAGATCGAGTCTGATGCAGATTTCAAAGGGGATGAGGAAGAACTGGAGAACGACGAGTTGGAGGTCGAGACACCACAGTCAGCCACGGGTAACCTGAATCAGGGGGATAAAATTGATGCGGATTTCGATGGGGAGGGGGTGTTTGAGGATCAGGAAGAGGGTGAAGAGACGCCGCAATCAGTCAAGTACAGCTCCGGTGGCAGTGATATGAAGCAGGAGGACGAGTTTGATGCGGATTTCAATGGGGCTGACAAGGAAGTTGAGGATCAGGAAGAGGTTGAAGAGTTGGAGATGGAGAGGCCGCAGTCAGTCAAGTATCACTCTGGTGGTGGCAGGAATCTGAAGCATGAGGATGACTTTGATGCGGATTTCAATGGTGCGGAGGAGGAATTCGAGGATAAGGAGGAGGATGAGGAGTTGGAGACCGAGAGGCGACAGCCGAGGTACCCGGCCGAGGCTCGTGGCAAGGGCAGGAAGGTGAAGCCAGCGGGCTCTAGCCGGCAGAGACATGAGGACGATGATGATTACGCGGAAGAGATCGAGGATGAGGACGAGGACTTCGATCCGGAGGTGGACGGAGAGGAGGAAGATGAAGAGGAAGATGTTGAAGAAGACGATGATGATTTAGGGGATTATGCCCCAACTCGTGCCACAAAGGTTAGACCTAGGAACCACTTGGCCAAGCGGAAGCCAGCAGCCAGGCACCAACACCGCAAGAGGAAGAGCGGTTCCAGGGTTTCAAAGGGAAAGACAAGGAATGGCATGTCAGCACGTCGGCGGAGGAGGAAGCGCTTGGTGGCTGATGACTGTGAAGGCGATGAGGAGGAAGATGATGATGAGGATTTTGTTGTCGATGACGATGTGGAAGAAGAGGTGAATTACCGGCCAAGGAAGAAGGCCAAGGATGGGAGGAAGACAAGGGAAGGCACTGCCGAGCCAGTTGCTGTGGGAGAAGCATGGCCGTCAGTTGAATCTGACACATCGGAATTTGAGTTTGTGACATCTGAGGAGGAGGAACATGCTGAGAATGAAGCACCAGTCGCTGAGCCTGCGAAGGTCAAGAGAAAGAAGGGCAGGAGGAAGAAGGGTTCTGAGTCAGACTCGTCCTCAGATTCTGATTATATCATATCAGAGGAGGAACTTAAGGATTTAGGGGTGCCTAGGCCCCAAGAGACTGTGCCACTGCTGCCTCCGCACCAAGCACGGAGGACAATTGTTCATAGGAGGGTCGACGGGAAGGGAAAAGAGCCTGAGGAAGCTTTGAAACAGATATGTGGGATCTGCCTCTCAGAGGAGCAGAGAGCTACGATACAGGGTGTGCTTAATTGCTGCTCACACTACTTCTGCTTCGCGTGCATCCTGGAGTGGTCAAAGGTGGAGTCGAAGTGCCCATTGTGTAAACGGCGTTTCAACGCAATTACGAAGTCATCAGTGACAGATCTTGGATTGGGGTTGAGGAATGCTCCTGTTAGGGTAGAAAAACGCGATCAGGTAATGGTTCACTCTCCTAGTCATTATCGAATTACATGTCAGCAGGGTATAAAACCATTCTGCATTGCTTCCCCACTTAATATTTGGATTGGTTATTTATTGAGATGAAATGCATTTAGGTTTGAACTACCCCACTAGAGGATACGAGAATCGAATCCTGTCCCTGTGGACCTTCTACTCTTATATTTTGTTGTTACTATTTATAATAATAAGTGTGCTGCATTATTTCTAGTGACCATCCAAAATGTTGGCTAGTGGATTAAAAGTGTTGAGCAGAGATGACGCAGAAATTTACTAGTTTAGGGATAGCAGATCCGTTACTCCCACGCCATTCAAACTCAGGGTTTGATAATGTGAATTAACGATAATCATGGGTCATAAACATCTTATACTAACCTTTCTTGCTGCACTCATATTTCTGTAAATCAAGAGATGTTATTGTTATATTTGCAACCTTTGATATTATGTAAATCTGTAGATGTTGAGAGACTTTATAACCTTTTGAATTTTGAATTACATTTCACATGACAACATATATAAAACCTTTTAATTGTTAGGATGCTAACTGAAACTTGTGTGCTGGTTAGCTTAAAAGTACTATTAACCATAAACTTCGTGACAGTTTGCACTTTGCAGGGTTTTCTCATTTGTTCTGTTTCTTGCTTGAACAGGTATACCAACCCACTGAAGATGAAATGAGGCGTTGGTTAGATCCATATGAAAATGTTGTATGCATAGAGTGCAATCAAGGTGGCGATGACAATCTAATGTTGCTATGTGATATATGTGACTCCTCTGCTCATACTTTCTGTGTTGGTCTGGGAAGAGAAGTACCAGAAGGGAACTGGTACTGTGGTGGGTGTAGATCCAGTGTGGATGGGCCTTCTTATGCACAAACACAGGAAAGGGTGGTTCATCTTGGAGAAAGTAATATGAACATTGCCAATAGCAGTCCTAGTTCGTTTGGCAGATCTATATCAAGTGGAGTTTTCCAGAGACCACCACCAATAAACGTCCAGCCTTCTTTGCAAGGGTTTGATCTAAATCTCTCTCCAATAGAAACCCCTGAGGAAGATAAACGAGCTGAGTCACATATCTCAGCTGAACCTGTATCAACACCTACTGGGAGGCACGCAACTCTCGATAGGAGGCGTGCCTTGAACCGACGTATTCGTATTCTTCTATTTAGACCTAGGACTGCAACTAATGCGTGGCAGAATAGCGTTCAGCATGACAGAAGCACAGTAGGAACTGATCAAAATCAACGGAACACCAGCACTTCTACAGATTTGAGCCCATCCTGTTCCAGGGCTGATTTTACGCAGAGCCAGCAGAATAGCTCACATTTTGTTCAGTCTGTAAGTAATCTTACTCAATGCAGTGATGAGGGTGGAAGCAATTTCCGAGAAGTAGAAAATGCCAAGGACCAGCTGATTCCTATTGTCAAGAAGAGCATTAAGAACATTTGTGCCCGGTCCCCATTGGGTACGTATAGCTGTCTGAGCAAACTGTTGTTTTAATATATCCATTTTGCAAGCATGCATGTGTTTTGACTTGTACCCACGAAATAACATTGGGTGTAATAGTTTCATTTTATCCTAACATATTTGATTACCCAGAGATTGAGTTTGTTCTGCACGAAGATTTCCGACATAGCCTTTTATTTTCATATTTAAAATGGTTGGTTAGAAAAAAAAATGTTCCACTTTATGCTAGGCATCACATTGTAGCAGCCGTGGTCCAAAAACAACTAAAGTAGCTACATCTGTAAGGTAAATTCTTTGATAATAATGGCCCGCTGCCCCTAGAAGTACTGTAAATGTGTCTCTAGTTGCTCTCATTGAATATTTGGTCAAAATCAATGCCATTATGTCATGAAGGAACCCTTTTGTTTGGGTCTCATTGATATTTGGTGAAAATCAATGCCCTTATGTCATGAAGGAACACTTTTGTTTGGGTTTGTGGCTGCTAATATAGTGATAATAATAATAGTTAACAATTTTGCTTGTCTTTTTATAGTGCATTTTCCTGTTATGCCGTTGGCTGTTGTATGTGAACTAAATGCGAAGATAGCCTGTGTTGGACTCTGCAATCTTCCTAAAGCATGGCTATTTAACTGGGACTAACCTCTCATTCTTTATGTTTTCAGATCAATCTTCTTTCACGAATGTAGCACGACGAGCGACACACACTATCTTAGCGTTGTCCGGGATTGCACACAACAGGGATAGGGTTGTTGCAACACCTTTTCCTTTTCCTAGCCATTGTTGTCATGCGTGTGATGGCCGAGAGCCAGCATTTCTCATGAGAACTATCTGCTCGTCATGCTTCAACTTATTTGTTGGTGATGTCGTCAGTCACATTGCTCATATGTTTTCCTGAAGTAGTTGTCTTTTTAAGCTGGCATTTCTCTCTCTTGTCATTCTTTGAATTATAAACAGTTGGAAAGATTATAGACACAAACGTGTTAATGAATGTTGGATAGCTTGAAATATAGTGCATTCTCTTTTGGAACTAACTTTTTAGTTGGGTTGTCATTAACCACTCTGACAAGTTTCAAGTCTTCCAGCAAGCTGCTACAATATCTTCCTGAGAAGGGGCACTTTCGGAATCTAACCTAATGCCATCCGGTGATCTTTTGGAAACTAACTGTCAACTTTGTTTCCTTTCTTTCTTTCAGTTTGTTGTGTCCTCTGAATACAAATTGAAGTTTCAGTTCACTAGCAGGTTGATTTCTGGAATTATGCTTTATCTCCAACGAAACCTGGATCATCTTAATCATTTATCATGAGAGAAAATATGGAGAAAAGAAACTGAGTACTTTGTATTGTGAGCATGCTTGCCCCAGTAAACATTTGAAATTGAGAATAGGATATAGGTGAAAAGTTTGGAGGGAGGCGTTTTGGCTCCTCTCCTGGTAAATTTAAAGAAACAGTAAATCATTTTTGAAAATTCTGAAAAAAATTGGTGACGAACATATATATGTTTTTGTAAAATTTTGTGAGGAAATGATATTTCTGCTGCTCTTGACTAAAATGAGATTTAAAAATATCTTTTCAGAGCAGTGATTTTGTCTTTTTACACAATGCATCAGAAATGTCATTTCCTAACGAGATTTTACAGAAATATAGAAAACATATATATATGTTTGTCACCAATTTTTTAGAATTTTTAAAATATTTTACTATTTTTTCAATATTTTTTATTTGGCTAGCTCGGAAGCCTAAGTGGATTACTTAAAAGTTTGTATGTACGAGTATATGACCACAATTTCCCTTGTGAATCTGTGTCCTGAGAGGGAATGTGAAAAGTCAATGCTTATTTTCTTAGAGCAACTCCAGCCAGCCCCTAGGACCACTTTTTCGGCGTCGGCGATGCAAAAAGGGCAAAAATCGGCCCAGCCACGCCCCCATAGCCTCCCCAGGACCTCAAAAAAGTGCCGGCGAACCCAGGCCGAACCCAACTGGCTGGGTTCCTGCTGTGGGGGGGGGGGGGGGGGGGGGGGGGGGGGCGGAAGGAAAATCCAATCCATGCTCTCCACGTGGGCTTCTTTCCTAGCCCACCCACGTGCGGGCGGCCACCGCAGAGCACGCTATCGCTTGGGGTGGGTGCGGCTGGGAAACTTGCTGAAAATTTTCGCCGGCGGAAGCGTTGCCCCCCCCCCCCCCGGGACGGGTCCTTTTTCACCCGGCGACTCTCCTGGGGTGCTGCAACGGCTGGAGTTGCTCTTAGCATTGTGCGAGTCTGCTAGATCTGATTGTTTGGAGAATGTCCGCATATCATTTTCACTCATTCAAGGCACAATTGAGGTCTACAAAGCCAACATAGTTCACTCATACAAGCATAGTTTGTTCACAGGGCACAAAGGCAAAACAGCTAACCAACTCCACAGCGGCGGCGACCCAAATAAGTTGCAGGATCTTGCCTTAGGTCCTTTGCTTCACCAAACTCCTTGCGCCTTGCCGGGAAATCATCAAAGAAACCACCTTGTAGTATGTGTCCATCTTACCCAAGATATCATCAGGAGAATAAAGTATTGCCTCCTGATGCATAACTCCATTATACTCCCTCCGTATCAAAATATAAGATGTTTTGAACTGTTTGCTTATTAGCAAACAGTCCAAAACATTTTATATTTTGATACGGAGGGAGTATGTATGATGCTAATAGTTCAAATTTCAAAAGCCTGGCGCTTTACAAAATCCTAGCAGTTCCCTGACTACCTGAGGCAAGTGAGATCGATATCCTCCTGCAACTACCTTCTATCTAATGCAGACATGCAGGAAGCACAAAAGTACTAGCTCAAGAATTCTATAACCCCTGTTACAACCACCTAAACTGAACTCACATGCTTTTCAGAATTTTATAATGTACTGCAAGTACAGTCACCGAAACCATATCGAGTTGTAGGTACCGGTCATCATCTAGATGGCAGACTCTTCAACAGAATATATATTAACACATGAGTAGCAAAAAATAAAGCTACTGATACTATTAATCACAAAATCGTGGAGAAATCCACTTTGGCACCCGGCACCCGGTATTTAAAAACCAAATTTTGACATATCGAAAAAATTCGAAATAAAATTTCATGGATACATCTTCAGATTGTATGTGTTCACAAAGTCTTTTCGTGAAAAATCGACATTTGCTGTGACTTGTGTAAAAAAATGTCACGTGAAAAGGATTATTTTAGCATCAAATTTTGTTTTTTTATATAGGCAACCAAAGATGTTCTGTGAAACGACTTCGGGAACGGAAATCATGTTAAGTTCTATGCACGAACCTTTCTTTCCAAATTTTTTTGATATTTCGAAATTTCATCAAAATGGATTTTAAATATATACTTGTATGATTTTTATTTCCAACATTTTTTTATGCATGCCACATATGAATTTTTTTGAAACACATTTGGTCGTACACACTAGACATGTATGTATACTTGTATGGTTTTTTTAGAATTTTTGAAAACCTATAATATTTTTTTAAATTAAGAAAATAGGATCACCGCAGCTAGGAATGATTTTCGCATAGAAATGGTAATTTCCTAATTTATTGGCATGTCTATAAAAATGGCCACATATATGTGCGACTAATAACTAGCTAGTCCCCTGAATCCGAATATCCCAACTGAAAAATGAATATCCCGCGCACCACGCCACCGGACCCCGAGATGAAAACTAGGTCCTCGTCGTAGTCGCCGGCACCTCGTCCGTTCATACACGTCGAGCTCACCCGCCCGCATCGACCTTCACGGTCACGCAGTCCAAGTCCTCCTCTCCCTGCTCCGACTGCTCCGGCTATAAACACAAGAGAAAGAATAGACCACACCGCAACCGTCGCTCCACCAGTACCAGTACAGTAATCCACGGAATCACTTCTCCCTCTCAGTCCGGAGTCCACGCACTGACGCACGCACCCCCCGGCATGGCCGCACGCCTCGGCCTCCTCCTGCTCCTTATCTTTGCGGCAGCGGCGGTCGCGGCGGGGAAGGGGAAGGTCCGCGACGGTGGCGGCGGCGGGCTGCGGTTCCGGCGGGGGGGCGGGACGTTCAAGGTGCTGCAGGTGGCGGACATGCACTACGGGGACGGGCGGAGCACCCCGTGCGAGGACGTGCTGCCCGGGCAGGACCGCGGCTGCTCCGACCTCAACACCACCGCCTTCCTCTACCGCCTCCTCCGCGCCGAGGACCCCGACCTCGTCGTCTTCACCGGTCAGCCCCGTCCTCCCCTGCTTTGCTTTTCGATTAGCTAGCCAGTGGTTCGCCGGTGCCAGCAGTATTCCTCCTAGTTTCCAATCCAGCAATTTAGTAACTTAGTCCCTGCTTCGTATTGGATCGGGAATAATCCTGAACAATTCCCGATCACTCATTCAGTCTAGTTCATCGATTGGTCCAGGAGCAAAACACCTAATAAGGGGAAAATACAAATGTAGCCGCCTTTCTAGACTGACTGTAGTTGTCTCGAGGTTACTGTTCTCGTTTTCGTCGTGTTGTTTCACGGGCGATCTTGGTGACGTTCCCAATGATGCAATTTTGGCAAACCGATCTTTTTTTAGAATAAAAACACCGATTTTGCATAAACGCCCACATTCCTCAGAATGTGTTTTTATTGCGCTACTGGTAGAAACACATTCTGTGGACTTCTTCAAAAGAAAAAAAAATTAGTGGATGTTGCATTTGCAGTGGTGGCAATTGCGCATGTATACTCAGCCAAAGCAGGGGCATAATTAAAAGCCTTTCCTCTATAAAAAAAAATGTTCACAGATAGTTTTATCGTCAGTGTTTCTTGGGCAGGTGATAACATCTACGGCGCGGATTCGACCGACGCGGCCAAGTCGATGGATGCGGCGATCGCACCCGCCATTGCCATGAGACTTCCCTGGGCTGCTGGGATGGGTAACCATGACCAGGAGGGCACGCTGTCGCGAGAGGGTGTGATGCGACACCTCGTAGGCATGAAGAACACACTTTCGCGCTTCAATCCGGAAGGAGTGGAAATCGATGGCTACGGGAATTATAATCTGGAAGTTGGTGGGGTTGAAGGAACACTGATGGCCAACAAATCAGTGCTCAACCTTTATTTCCTCGACAGCGGCGACTATTCGACTGTGCCGTCGATCCATGGTTATGGTTGGATCAAGGCCTCACAGCAAGCTTGGTTCAAACAAACCTCTGCGAGTCTCCAGGTGAATAAATTTTGGCTACTTGCTTGTTACCTTCTTGGCATTACATTGTATACAATTTCTTCTTCTGCCATACAAAATATGCTAAAACAAAAGGAATCAGGACTTCTTACTGATTTTCATCGTTATTTTTCTCTTTGGGCCACTTTATCAATGTAGGAACAAAATTATGGTGAAACGTTCAATTGAGTAAATAGACTAATAGAAACTTGGAAGTAAATGCAAGCTTACCATAACTTTTTTTTTAAATCTGAAACTGGTGGGTGGATACTATTTGCTCTTGGTAGCTACATGGTGTAATTTCCTGTTCAAGCTATCTTAACTCTGCAAGCGACGTAAGCCAAGAAGTTTATGCTAATTTGATTTTTTTAGCAAAATATGCTAATTTAAAGTAGATGATATATATGTTTACTATCACTGTAGTTTGGAAAACCATTGGTTTCTAAATGTTTTGGGGATCCATATTAAATGTAGAAAGATAAAAACATCAAGATGTTAGGTAATGACACTATGATAGGCTCACTCTGTCGGTGCTATGGACATATCTTATGCTCGAGTGACAACACTTACAAAACTCTTATAAAATGCAGAAAAACTATACGAGTCAACAACCCAGGCAGAAGGAGCCAGCACCTGCTCTTGCGTACTTCCACATCCCATTGCCGGAGTTCAGCAGCTTTACGACATCCAATTTCACAGGCGTAAAGCAGGAGGGTATCAGCTCACCGTCAATCAACTCCGGCTTCTTTACCACCATGGTGGAAGCTGGAGATGTCAAGGCGGCATTTGTAGGACATGATCACTTAAACGACTTCTGTGGGAAGCTCACTGGCATTCAGCTGTGCTATGCTGGCGGGTTCGGTTACCATGCGTACGGGAGGGCCGGGTGGCCAAGGAGAGCGAGGGTGGTGTCTGTGCAGCTTGAGAAAACAGAGGGCGGCGAGTGGCAAGGGGTGAAGTCCATCAAGACATGGAAGAGGCTTGATGATCAACATCTCACCACCATTGACTCCGAGGTCCTATGGAACCGAGGCTCCGATGGTAAGGCACTCACCTATACAAGTTCATGGTGCTAATTTAAGTAACTGTATAGTACAGTATGAGTGACTTTGTACTCTATACGAAATATTTATGCTGATTGAACGAACATATGGTTTCAGAACCGCAACTTATGTGAGAGTTGCCAATTGACAGGGAGGCACATGAAGAATCATGATGGAAGCTGAGTTCAGGATGGGGATCCACCTCTCTAAACATAACACATCATGCCTGCTGTTGGCGCTCGGCTTATCTTATGAACCTTGAAACTATGTAAATGAACAAACAGATAGTACGCCACATGTATACACGAGTTTTCACCGCTGTGATTTTTCTCATCAGGAAAAGAGTGGATTTAATGTAATTCAGTACAAATGCTGCTCTCTGCCTGTATTTTCTCTCGTACGTTTATTATCTGCAATGTGTTTCAACTGTTCACAAGAATCCACAAATTATTTGCATCATGTCACGGGCATTTTCTTACAGATGTTGTCAGCATACACATGCTTTTACTCTTTCTATCCAGGCTTCCTTACAAGGGAATCGCAGATTATAGTAGGTTAATGTATTCCTTATTTACAAATGAATGGAACCATTATGCATACTACACACTGAAAGAACCTTCTATGTAAAATTTACAGTAAGTTGGCTAGATGTTAAGTTCTCTTCCTGCTGATGGTCAACATGAAAGACCTCATTGCCAAGCTTCAAACTGGCACTATTCTGAATGATCTGAAGTGTCTTCGCAGGCAGAATACTTCTCCCACCCCTTCAGGCTGCTGTGTCATCTAGTTTGCAGCCTCTTGAGTGACAGAACACTGTCATCGTCGTCAGTAACTAACCTTCTTTGAATGGCAAAGTTTCCATATGCAGAGTGTTTCGTATGTAATTTCCTGGAGAAACCGCAAGGGAGAAATATTCCAAGAATTTGAAGAGTACATCAGCTCGAAATTTATAGGGAAGAACAGGCCGGTGGTTTTGTCTAATTCTAGAATTCTATCTCCAGGTCTCTAAGAGGCAACACAAGGAGAACTGAAGAGAGGAGACAACAAGATGCTTAACTAACTTGGTAATGATGATCGAATCAGTCTTTGAGGCCGCCAAGGAGGCCGGCGCAACAGACGAGGTACTCTTGTAGGGTACAGGGGCGAGCAAGAGGCACTAGATTCAGCTCTGGTCTGGCCTGGCGGTACTGTTTAACCGGTGTCCATGTAGACGCCCACGCATCGGTGGTGAACTCAAATGGCGGATCAGCAGTCTTGTCCGCCAGATACCGCACGCCGACGGGAGGGTAGCGGGCACCGAGCGGCCCAATGTACACCGCGTTCCCTGCCACGCATGGAAACCTCCTGGACGAGAGGGAGAAGCATGACACCTCCCCGGCAAACACGGCGCGGTGCCGGCCAATGTCCTCCACCGGAACAAGTCTCTCCCCGGCGACATCTACGTCGAACACCTGGACCAGGTTCCACCGGTAGTCACTCAGCTGGTGCTCCACCCTGATCACGTCCATGACCTTCCTCCTGCGCTTCATGATTCTTCGCTCGTCGGCGCTGAGGCGATCCAGGTTGAGGTAGTAGCGCACCATGAGCATGCTGCCGGCGCCGCAGTCGTCGGGAGGAACAAGGTAGCAGAACATGTTGTGCTTGGTGTTGGGCTGGTCCACGACGACGGGCACCACGCGAGGCTCGGGACGGAGCCGCACGTGCATTACGTGCCCCTCGACAGTCGCAAAGTAGAAGCGCCCCTGCAGGGTCGACGCCGACGAGAAGCGACACGACGTGGGGTCGTCGGGCCTCGGCCTCCACATCTGATAATCCATCACCGCCCACCGCTGGTCACCCGGCTTGGCGTAGGCTATGGCACGTCCACGGTCAGTCATCAGGAGCACGACTGACGGCGGGGAGGTCTCGTCAGAGATGCCGGCGTAGACGACGCGCGAGAACGGGGACTGGAACTGTCCAGTAGTCCAGAGAGTGTACGCGCTGCCAAGGTCCGCGGTGATGGGCGGGAGGTCGGTGATGGCCCTGGTGAGCGGGTTGAGGAGGCGCGCGGCGTGGGTCGCCTTGTCGCGCAGGAGCAGCAGGCCCTCGGCGCTGGCCTCGAGGTGGTGACGGGAGAGCTCCGGGAGGTCGACGCGGGCGCTGGCGCCGGTGGAGAGGTTGAGGAACCGGCGGCCGTCGCCGTCGACGCGGTTGGACAGCATGATCCAACGGCGCGGGCGGAAGCGGGGTCAGCGGTGCATCTCCTCCACTCCTTGCACGCGGCGCGGAGGCGGATGTACTCTGCCACGTCGTAGAGGAGAAGCCTGCCGGCGATGTCGTCGACCAGTACCGCCGGAAGGTTGGGCCAATCTCTCCTGCCCCGTCCATTATCATTAGAAACAACGCAAAAGAAATTAATCAAGATAGAAGGCAAGGCAGTGGGATTCGAACCGACCATTCCTCGTGGTGGACGCATTGGGGCAATCGATGATAGCCGGCGAGGTTGCTCATATGCTCTGCTCTGATCTGGTCCTCACTGGTTTCCAAGTGAGGAGTGGCGGCGGCCACCCACCTTGTGCCTATCTATGCAAAACCCTGGATCAAAATGTTACGCTCTAACTCCGGGCCGCGGTGTTCCACTGAAAAAAGCTGGGGCCCGCGATTTTTCCTTTTTTTTTTGGATGAATGGCCCGAGGGAATGGCTACCGTGGCAGTCGAGATGATCGTGACAGAGGCCGTAATAATGGCCGGGATCTGGTCAGTAGAATTTCACGCTGAGTTTGTCTGGACGGTACCGTGGGCGTATAGTCTAGAGGAATTTTTTTTAACAAGGGAAAAGACTCGTCCTTTTGATAATGATGAAGAGCGATACGACGTGCTTAGATAGATTCACTCATTTCGGTAAGTATGTAAACTATCTAAAACATCTTATATTTGAGAACGGATGGAGTAGCAAATATGCCTCTGTGTTTCTACGAGCTGACTCATATAACTAATATACCTCAGTGTTCTTAGAGATCTCTAGCCGTTCGGCCTGCGCTTTGGGTCGGCGCTATTTTGGGCCGTTTGGGGGGCCACCGGCGATAAATTTCGGCCTGAGGAGCGCCAGTTCCCAGCCACGCGCCCATTTCGGCACCCCAGCCGACGATTTGGGCGTAAAAAATGTCACAAATCTCATATAACATAATTTTTTAATAGTTTGATAAAATAAGCTCATAATTTTTATCACATAGTTCGACATAAAAATAAATACAAATAGTTTAACAAATTAACACAACTCATAATTTAACACAAATTACATTAAAATAGACCTCGTCTTTGCACCTCCACAGGTGTTCCATTAGATCTTTCTACAATTGTTGATGAATATGTGGGTCTCGGATCTCATGACACATAGCAAGGTAGGCAGCCCACGATGCCGGCGGAGGGTTCCACTCGTTCTCGTTAGAAATAGCAGCAAGAGGACCTTGTTTGTAATATGGTTGGTTCTGCTCGCTCTCATCCACTGGATCATACCGCTCGCTCTCAATGATCATGTTGTGTAAGATCACACATGAATTCATCACCTCCCACATCTGAGATTTCGATCAGGTCAGAGCAGGGTACTAGACAACAAGAATTCGCGCTTGGAGCACACCAAATGATGAAAGGACATGATCTACCCCAAGTGGTTTTGATGTTGGCGACAATGCAACTAAGTGCTCTAATGGTGTATACTTAGTTGTGCAGGAACTCTGTAATCCAATCCAAATAGGATTCTCTCGAAAGTTCATCTCTCAGCTCTCCCTAAACTGTGAAATCAGTTCCTGGCCGGAACTACCGGCCACTTCTCCGGAAGTACCGGGCAAAAGTGTCAGGAGCACTTCCGGGGCCACTTCCGCTTAAGCTCGGGAGCTTCTATTTCCGGCCGGAAGTGGGCCAGAACTTTTTCCGAAAGTACCGGCTTGCCGGTACTACCGGGCCCTCGTCCGGAAGTACTGGGAGAGAAGTGCCGGGGGCACTTCCGGGGCCACTACCGCTTAATCTCGGGAGCTTCTGTCTCCCTCCAGAAGTGGACCGGAACTTTCACCCGAAGTACCGACTTGCCGGTACTACCGGACGTGGCTCGGAAGTACCGGGCCGGTGGGATTGAAGACCTGCGCTGAAGACCGTGGACGCGCGCATGAAAAGAGGTCCGGAAGTACCGGGACAAAAGTGTCGGTACTACCGCTCCAGTGGGTTTTCAACCCCCAAAGGCGGGATTGAAGGAGAGGAATATAAAAGGAGGGTGTCTTCCTCCTTGGACTTTAAGGCTCTAGACTCTCTCTCCACCATTAATGAGCCCAAGCTAAACTTCCTAGATCTCCCACTCCCTTGCCCCAATCTTCTTGATCTTTTGAGGAGTGAAGTAGGAGACCTAGATCTACCCTTCCACCGAAGGAATTTCGAATCCCCCCACTATTTGCTTGTGGATCTTGGATCTTGTAAGCTCTTGGGGATTCCTTGGAACCCTAAGAGTAAGTGCGAATTTCGGAGCTTCATTGTTGTGAGAAGCTCCGGGACATTGTTGGGAGTCTCCAACTCATTGTGGAGAGCCCCAACCTCGGTGTAAAGGCTTGGTCAAAGCCTTCAAGTTGACCTCATAGTGGAACGGGCTATTCCCTCACGGGAGTAGCACTCACGGAGAATAGGGTGAGCACGATCGTGCTTGTAGGAGTGCCAAGGAGGCTCCACACCCCTCCAATGTAGACGTACTTCCTTTGGGAAGCAACTACGGGAAACAAATCCTCGTGTCCACTTGCGGTGACTTCTATCCTTTACTTCCGTTGTGCATTTACTTGTATCTTATATCTTGTATCTTGTCACATAGATTTTTTTCATCTAGTTGCACATCTAGTTAACTTGTCTTTACTTTGTTAAGGCCCTAATTAATCGAAAAAGAATTAAAATTGGTGGTCGCCTATTCACCCCCCCCCCCCCTCTAGTAGACCATACGTACTTTCAAATGCCTGCTCGACATCCTTCTTGCAAGCCTCCTGGCACTTAGCAAACCAAGCTTGATTGTCGCCTGGCACAGGGTTTGAGATAGTTGAAAGAACAAACGATGTTCCGGATGTCGCCTAGAGGGGGGGGGGGGTGAATAGGCGATTAACACTTTTTTATTTAGGGGCTTGATAATTGTGGAATAAAACTATGTGTTTAAATTAACAAGCCAACAACCTAAATGACTAGGTTTACCTATGTGCACCAACAACTTATGCTAAGCAAGGCAAGCAACAAGGTGATAACAAGATATAGACTTCAAGCACGATGGCTATCACAATGTAAATTTGCATAAGTAAAAGCTTGGGTATAGAGATAACCGAGGCACGCGGAGACGAGGATTTATTCCCGAGTTCCTCCTTGTTAAGGGAGTACGTCTCGTTGGAGGGGTGTGAGCTCGCCACAAGAGGCCTACTCAAGATGCCACAAAGGCCTCACCCTATTCTCCGATGAACCGCACCCAAAGGTTTGGTTCACCTTCCACTATCGGAATCCTTCGAGGCGGAATCCGGAGCCTTTATACCACAAAGCTTGGGGCACGCATCCACAACCGAATTGGAGGCTCCCAAGAATCACCACAACACCGTCTAGGGTCCAATGACCCAAGAGTAACAAGCTCCCAACAGTCAATCCCACGAATCACCGTGGGGAGCACAACCCGATGTAACTAATGCAAAAGGGGAAGATCACACCAAGTGGTCAAATCCTTCTCCCCAAAATCCAACCAAAGCAACTAATGCTATGGAGGGATTTAGGAGGAAGAACGAAGGAGAAACACCAAGAACTCCAAAATCTAGATCCAACGAGATTCCCTCACTTAGAGGAGATTTTGTTTGGTGGAGTAGTGGATCTAGATCTCCTCTCTTGTTTCCCTAAATTTGGGCAAGAATCATCGGAGGGATTAGGAGGAATCGAGCTCTCAAAATGTTGCAACAATGGTGGGGAGAGAGAAAATGGGCTCAGCTCAAAGAATGGGGAAGAAGCCCCTTTTATAGGTGGCTCCAAAAAGGAGCCGTTGGGAAAAAACGAGTGGAAAAAAAGCAGCAGCAGACTGCCCGGCCTAGGTCCGGCCTATGCCCCGGCCTAGCCGGGAAAGCATCTACAGGCAGCGAACGCAGAGAGCAGGGAGCCCGGCCAGGCAACCCGAACTGTTTTTTTTTTCCTTTGCTATTTTCTGTTTTAAAACTGTTTAGAAAACTTTCCGGAATAGAAATGCAATATCTCCCACATACGAACTCCGTTTTCGATATTCTTGGACTCGTTGGAATCGTCACAATGAGCACTACAAGAATATGCAGAGAAACATCATAGTCCAAGAATATAATATAAAGATAAATGGGGAAAGGTAAAATCTCCCATTTGCAAATCGGAAATGCAATAACTTTCACCCACGAACTCCGTTTTCGATAATCCTGGACTCGTTGGAATTGTCACAACAAGCACAACAAGATTATGCAGAGAAACATCATAGTCCAAGAAAATATTTTAAAACCAAATGGGAAAAGTTAAAAACTCATTTTCGCAAACCGGAAATTCTATAACTTTTGCAATTGAAGTCCGAATGAAATAAAACCAATTTTGTTGGAAAGAGGACAACAAAAGCAACCTTTGAAAATGGCAAACAAGCAATGGAGATTTTGCAAAGAAATGGAAGAGGTAAATCTTCCGCACGGATGAACCGGCAAAATCTCCAATACCGAAACCGCAAAAGAAGACGCATATGAAAACCGTTTTCGGTGAACTTAGCTTTGTCATGACGAGCACGACAAGCACCAAGACCACACCACGATTAGAGACAAATAAGAACCAATAAAGATGATTGCATGGATACAAAGGTTTGTGCTCTCTACGGCGATACGATCATGATATTCGGTCGAGAGCCCCTCTTGATAGTACGATTATCTATCCTATAATCCGGTCTCTCACTAAACAATATGAGACCGGTAAAATAGAAACCGTATCAAGATCATACCTTTGCCTTGTGCATAAATCCACTTGAGGTCGATGAAGACGATCTTCATCTCCTCAAGATGCACCACCTTCCTCGATTGCGCTTCGGTGAAGATTCACTTGATGCTCCCCCATACACCAAGATGGGAGACGCTTTCTTCGGCATATCTTCACTTAGCCTTGAGTGATGATCAACCCGCACAAAGCCTTGATCAACACAAACTTCTTCCCTTAACCTTGATTCCAACCAATGGAGATCAAGCAACTCAAATGGACACACCTATAAATATAGCTCAATGCAAACATTAGTCCATAGAGATTGTCATTAATTACCAAAACCATGCATGGGAGCAACCATGCACTTTCAATCTCCCCCATTTTGGTAATTGATGACAATCCCTTTTTAAGAGGGTTTATATAACGAATAGAGCATCCTTGCATGACAAACAAGCAAGAATGCAAAGCGCATTAAAGGCAAATGCAACAAAAGCATAAAACCCAAATTCCCTTAAACCCTCTAAACTTCTCCCCCATTGGCATCGATTGCCGAAATGGGAAGAAAAATTTAGAGAGCCAATATAATATGAGTTCCTCCATAAAGGTGATGACAATCCCTTTTAACGGAAAAATAGAGGAAATCAAATTATATTGAGGATCAAAAGATTGCAAAAAGATGAAATCATTTTAAACATCTCCACAAAGGAGAAAAGCAATCGAAAGATCCAAAGCGAGAGTTCTAAATAAAAACTAGAGAAGCTCCCCAATGTTCATGCACACGGGAGTGCACAAATATGGCATCCTCGCTCCCCAAAATCATCTAGAACACGCAACAAGTGCAATAGTGCATAATGCAAAAGCAAATCATAGCACTTGCACCGAAGATGTGGTTGAGCCATAAGGAGATACCAATTTTCAAAAATTCATCATAAGATAGGTCCAACCGAGATAAAAAGATCTTTTAGAGAAATATGTTCACACGCTTAGGGATACCAATTGGAAACTAAAACCAATTGAAAATGCCAAAAGCTAGTGAGATCATTTAGCCAATAAAATTCAACATGCTCACCATGGTAGGCATGAGGTCAAAGATCTTCAAGAAATACATGAGTGTGCAAAGATACCAATAAACAATAAGACAAGTACTCATGAGACAAATTTGGAGCCACTAAAGAATTATAGATGAAACACAAGGTGGCTCAAAAGGAAATCGGATACCAACTAAAGGGTGACCTCTCTCATATGTATAGGTTTCTAATTAGACAAACCATGAAGATATACATCCGCAAAGAAACATATACATACGAAATGGTTCGGGAAAAAGAAAACAAGGTATCCAAAAGGAAGTCATAAATATACAAACGAGATTGTTGCTTGAAAGCACAGCACATAGCTCAAATTTATCTCATCGTATATGAATGAACTTCAAATATATCAAATGCATCACACATATCACTAAGGGAACAAGAGATAGTGGAGATGCTTTGAGTTAGGCAACAAGTATCACAAGGAAATAATATCAATTGAAGAAAAGGTTTTTGCAAATTCAACACACATATCACAAAGATATATTAAGTGAAGGAAAAGGCCAAAACCACAACAATTGCATATAAAGGATTTCATGCCAAGAGGCAACCTACACAAGGTTGAATACTAGAAAAGAATGCATGGGATAGATACTTGTTACCGAGATGCATTGACGATGAAGATGATGAGAGTTGGTTTGTCATCAAAGCTTGACTCCGACAATCACACGGTGAGAACACCTTCCTTACAAATGAGGCAAGCATCCAATGCATCTCCATTGTACCTAAAACACAATTAGAGTACAAAATGGTTCCCAAACTCATTGGGTCCCATAATAGTTAGATAAACTACAATATATAGGACATACTCCACATAAATATGTGCTTATAGATATGAAATTGAATTTCATGCACATCTTAGCCGATTTAGGATTTGGTGGAGTATCCCCTATATATTGGATCAAGAAAGACTAGCATGCCAAATAATATATATATACTAGTAAAATGCATGCATAGACTTATAAGAACCAAGTGAGATACAATTTGGACGAAAACACGAAGTAAACCAAAAAGGTTGTCCAAATTATATCAAAATTCAAATCAACACATGAATTAGGAGAAATCACATCAACATATGATTGATTTCAAAACACATCAACACATGAAGTGCGATATCAAAAGGAATCAAATCAACACAACAAATGATCGATAAGACACCAATGGAGATAATATACCAATTAAAACAAAAAAATATCAACTAGGAGAAAAGATATCAAGAAAAAGGTGATACTTGACCGAAATCAAGTAAAGTAAACTAAGGCAAAAGGTATCAAGACTCCCACAATAAATATTAATTGGAACAAATATCTATGGAGGAGATATTAAATTCTAATTAATACCAATTGAAGGTACCAAAACATAAGATAAAAAAACAAATGCCAATTGAAAGGATCAAAAATTGAGAGATAGAATAGTGTTCTAAATAAAAAGGAATGCTCCCCCAAGATTAATGCATTATCTTGAATATTTGCATTTGAATACAAAATGCACACACAAGGGATCATTACTCTCCAAATTTTATCTAAAACACTAAACACTACCGATTGAAAGAAATAGGATCCTTGCAAGAGGCAAAGAAGGCAATAAATAGGGCAAATTAAATGCAAGTGCCAATGTGAAGATGATCTACAAAATCCACCACAATTACTAGAATCACTTGTCATGAACAAGGAGTATATGGAGATATTTCTCGGTGGTATATAGGAATGATGTACAAGACCAACTTCACAACAAATAAGCATATGGCAAAAGATAAGAATTAAAACACCATATTTTTGAGAAAGGTTTGTTGGTAGTTTCAATTATTCAAACCAACCGACAACGCCATGGTTAAAATAAAAGGAAACAAATGGCTTCTCACATAATATATGGAAATGGATATTAGAGAAAAACCACACCAAGCAAACTCACACAAACAAGAATCAAAGGGTAACCACAAAGGAAAATTGGAACTTGTTTGAGCACACATGCCACATAGGAAAGATAATTTATAATATCAAATCTAAGTGGCAAACCTCAAATGTTCACATTTTGTGGGATTGTAATATGCACATAGCTTATTACTCCCCCATAATGTGATAATTCATTTTATT
This sequence comes from Puccinellia tenuiflora, assembly GCA_012064385.1. Taxonomy (NCBI): domain Eukaryota; kingdom Viridiplantae; phylum Streptophyta; class Magnoliopsida; order Poales; family Poaceae; genus Puccinellia; species Puccinellia tenuiflora. The sequence goes on from QRDG01002516.1 coordinate 74,698, forward strand.
TTTAAACAAGAGGCAAATAAACCCAACTAGAGAAATTAATAGACATTGTAGAAATTGAATTTCTCATGAATATGACATACCACATAGTAGCTAGATAATATTGAAATATCAATACTAGGTGGTGTGCCTCATGTACACACATTTTTAGGTTTGTGAATTACACAAAGCATATCACTCCCCCCAAAATGGGATAGTCTATTAATATCTCAAAGAGCCAAATGAAATCCACCCAAGATTCAATAAAGCTCAACACACAAATTACATATACATGATATACAACTATCATACACAACCTTGAATAGCAAGACAAGTAGGAAAGTAGCATATCACATACAAGCACATGCTAGGAACAAAACTAACACATGCAAGGGAGCAAGCAACTTTCAATGTATATGAATTAAATACAAGTTACCGCAAGGAGGAAGCATTGGATATGAGATAGATATGTGATAATCCAATTGACTTGGCTTGAGAAATAAAACCATGAAGATCCCTCAATTCTTCAAAAAATAGCCAAGTCACCAATGTCCTCCACACACCTATTGATCAAGTTGAAGCTTGTTGGTCCCCAACCAAGTTGGGTCCTAAGAGGTTAGTCACAATAGGTTTGGGAACCCAAATGGTGTTTTTCTTGACACCACTTTGAGCTCCCACATACTTGGAAAACACATTGCCAACCCTATCCTTCCTAAGACAATATACATCATTAATTATGATAGGAGAGGAAGAGGTACCGTTAGTGCATGAAGAAGCAAAATGACCTTTGCCACGGCAAAGGTAGCAACACCGACTCTTCTTCTTCTTCTTAATAGGCTCCTCAACTTGAGGAGCATTGACTTGAGTCTTCTTAGGAGGTGGCCTTTGTTCAACTCGTGGTTGAGCACGAGATTGAACAAGAGGCCGCTTCCCTAGTTGCTTCTCACTAAGAGGCTTCTTCTTCATTGGGCAATCCCGAACATGGTGCCCTTCAACCTTGCACTTGAAGCAAATGATGTTGGCCAGAATCTTGATTTGAACTTGGCCCTTCTTATTCTTCTCAACCTTGGACTTGTTCTTGTTGTTGGAGTTGAATCCAAGTCCGCTCTTGTCATTGGGGGATTGTTGCACACTCAACATGTTGTCAAGTGCACGCTTCCCTTCATGACGCCTTTCCAAGCCTTTCTTCATAGAAGTGGCTTGGGCCTTGAGCTCTCCTCTTTTCTCTACATGGTTAGTGACAACACAAGAACTAGAGGAGGTAGATGCATCATTGTTAGAGAAACAAGGCAAAGAAAGTAATTCATCACATGATGTACCAACATTTTTAGTGGATGAACTACTAGGACTAGCACATGGCAATATAGTATTTTTGGTTAAGGTTGTGCTATCATCCACATGAGGTTCACTAGATGTTACCTTTGTCATGATGGCCTCATGAGCTAACTTTAGACTAGCATAGGATGATAGAAGATCCTCATTAGAGCTAGATAGCTTTTTATGACTTTCTTCCAACTCCCTATACTTGCTAGTTAGCAACTCAAGTTGAGCCCTTAGCTCAACATTCTCCTTCAAATTAGATGCTTCACAAGAATTGGAGTTAGTAGCACAAGCATCATTAACATTAGGAACGGAGGAAGACAACATGACAAGCTCATTATTCAATCTAGCATTTTCCATTTTAAACACTTTATATTTTGCATGAGCATGGTCACGTTCTTTAATGATTTTAGCAATTATTTCATTATGAGACTCCTCTATATTTTCTAGTTTCTTCTCAAGAGAAGCACGAGTCTCTTGCTCTTACTCAAGAGAATCTTCTAGCGAAGCTTTTTTCATAGCATCATCTCTCTCGATCTTACCCTTTTCTTCAAGGGTTGATTCCAAAGCCTCAATAGTTTCCCCCGCGCTCAATTAGCGTTTCCATAATTTCAAATAGGATAGCTTGAGCATTTTTATTTTTAGGAAGGGCTTTAAGAATTGTTAGACCTTTATTTTGAAGGAGAGCATTAACCTTTTCCACATCATCTTCTTCATCATTATTATCATTATCATCACTAGAAGAAGATTTAGCCATAAGGCAATGAGTGATGGATGAAGATGAGCAATTAATTTTTGAACTACTCAAGTTCACATCTTGTTGCATAGCTAATTGGGTTTCCTCTACATTATTATTCATGTAAGAGTTAGAGGAAACACAAGCATTTTTATCATGACAACAAGATAAAGCAAGCATATCATCATTAGATTTATCTAAGCAATTTTTGGATGATATACAAGGACTATCAACACTAGCATGTATGACATTTGGAGTGCTAGAAGAGTTTAAGTCCAAAGATGAGGCGTTGCAACAAGATAGAGATAGAAGATCATCATAAAAGAGCTCACTATCAATATTGCAAAGCCTATCACTACTCACCATTACATTGGTTTGTGGCTTACCACATTTTGGTGAAGTAGACAAAGACAAGAGCTCGTCATGGCCGGAGGTGGAGGGAGAGCAATCATCCTCAATAGAGTTGGACACTCCATATTTTTCTTGTAGCTTGGTCCAAAGCTCATGAACATCCCGGAGAGGCATGATTGACTCGAAAACTACAATACTCACAAATTTGCAAAACTCATTAGAAGCTAGAGCATCTAGATATAAGTTTTTCTCATCCTCTAAAGTCGTACTTTCGTAATCCTTTGGAGGAGAAAAACCTATATCTAAGATACGCTCAATATTGGGGTCCAAGACCCGTAAGTGATTAAGCATATGAGTTTTCCAAACATTAAAATTTGTGCCATTAAATCTAAACAAGGAATTGTGCACTAAATCCCTAGACGACATCTTTACTCTCTAGGCGGTAAAGCCAAACAAGAGAGACGAGGCTCTGATACCAATTGAAAGAACAAACGATGTTCCGGATGTCGCCTAGAGGGGGGGGGTGAATAGGCGATTAACACTTTTTCTATTTAGGGGCTTGATAATTGCGGAATAAAACTATGTGTTTAAATTAACAAGCCAACAACCTAAATTACTAGGTTTACCTATGTGCACCAACAACTTATGCTAAGCAAGGCAAGCAACAAGGTAATAGCAAGATATAGACTTCAAGCATGATGGCTATCACAATGTAAATTTGCATAAGTAAAAGCTCGGGTATAGAAATAACCGAGACACGCGGAGACGAGGATTTATTCCCGAGTTCCTCCTTGTTAAGGGAGTACGTCTCGTTGGAGGGGTGTGAGCTCGCCACAAGAGGCCTACTCAAGATGCCACAAAGGCCTCACCCTATTCTCCGATGAACCGCACCCAAAGGTTTGGTTCACCTTCCACTATCGGAATCCTTCGAGACGGAATCCGGAGCCTTTACACCACAAAGCTTGGGGCACGCATCCACAACCGAATTGGAGGCTCCCAAGAATCACCACAACACCATCTAGGGTCCAATGACCCAAGAGTAACAAGCTCCCAACCGTCAATCCCACGAATCACCGTGGGGAGCACAACCCGATGCAACTAATGCAAAAGGGGAAGATCACACCAAGTGGTCAAATCCTTCTCCCAAAATCCAACCAAAGCAACTAATGCTATGAAGGGATTTAGGAGGAAGAATGAAGGAGAAACACCAAGAACTCCAAAATCTAGATCCAACGAGATTCCCTCACTTAGAGGAGATTTTGTTTGGTGGAGTAGTGGATCTAGATCTCCTCTCTTGTTTCCCTAAATTTGGGCAAGAATCATCGGAGGGATTAGGACGAATCGAGCTCTCAAAATGTTGCAACAATGGTGGGGAGAGAGAAAATGGGCTCAGCTCAAAGAATGGGGAAGAAGCCCCTTTTATAGGTGGCTCCAAAAAGGAACCGTTGGAAAAAAACGAGTGGAAAACAAGTGGAAAAAAAGCAGCAGCAGACTGCCTAGCCTGGGGCCAGCCTGTGCCCCGGCCGGGCCGGGAAAGCATCTACAGGCAGCGAACGCAGAGAGCAGGGAGCCCGGCCAGGCAACCCGAACTGTTTTTTTTTCCTTTGCTATTTTCTGTTTTAAAACTGTTTAGAAAACTTTCTGGAATAGAAATGCAATATCTCCCACATACGAACTCCGTTTTCGATATTCTTGGACTCGTTGGAATCGTCACAATGAGCACTACAAGAATATGCAGAGAAACATCATAGTCCAAGAATATAATATAAAGATAAATGGGGAAAGGTAAAATCTCCCATTTGCACATCAGAAATGCAACAACTTTCACCCACGAACTCCGTTTTCGATAATCTTGGACTTGTTGGAACCGTCACAACAAGCACAACAAGATTATGCAGAGAAACATCATAGTCCAAGAAAATATTATAAAACCAAATGGGAAAAGTTAAAAACTCATTTTCACAAACCGGAAATTCTATAACTTTTGCAATTGAAGTCCGAATGAAGTAAAACCAATTTTGTTGGAAAGAGGACAACAAAAGCAACCTTTGAAAATGGAAAACAAGCAATGGAGATTTTGCAAAGAAATGGAAGAGGTAAATCTTCCGCACGGATGAACCGGCAAAATCTCCAATACCGAAACCGCAAAAGAAGACGCATATGAAAACCGTTTTCGGTGAACTTAGCTTTGTCATGACGAGCACGACAAGCACCAAGACCACACCACGATTAGAGACAAATAAGAACCAATAAAGATGATTGCATGGATGCAAAGGTTTGTGCTCTCTACGGCGATACGATCACGATATTCGGTCGAGAGCCCCTCTTGATAGTACGGTTATCTATCCTATAATCCGGTCTCTCACTAAACAATATGAGACCGGTAAAATAGAAACCCTATCAAGATCATACCTTTGCCTTGCGCATAAATCCACTTGAGGTCGATGAAGACGATCTTCATCTCCTCAAGATGCACCACCTTCCTCGATTGCGCTTCGGTGAAGATTCACTTGATGCTCCCCCATACACCAAGATGGGAGACGCTTTCTTCGGCATATCTTCACTTGGCCTTGAGTGATGATCAACCCGCACAAAGCCTTGATCAACACAAACTTCTTCCCTTAACCTTGATTCCAACCAATGGAGATCAAGCAACTCAAATGGACACATCTATAAATATAGCTCAATGCAAACATTAGTCCATAGAGATTGTCATTAATTACCAAACCATGCATGGGAGCAACCATGCACTTTCAATAGTCTTTACAATGTTGACAATTTTGGATAGATTCCATCTGCCAAGTAGTATCCCTTGTTGTAGTGGTGCCCGTTGATCCCGTACTTCACTGGGGGAGCATGACCTTCAACAAGCTTGGCGAAGACATTCGAGCACTGCAGGACGTTGATGTCATTGTTAGATCCTGTCATGCCAAAAAATGAATGCCAACTGCGTAGCCAAAGTATCACAATGTAAGCTCCTTTGTGGCCTTTGTACATCCCCTCCCAAGCAAATGGACAGTTTTTCCATGCCCAATGCATGCAGTCGATGCTTCCAAGCATTTCAGGAAATCCTCTTACTTCATTCTCGGCTAGGATCCGAGAAGTGTCTTCCACAATGAGTGATCGCAAGTATTCTTGTCGTGGGGTTGTCACGGCAAGTAATTCCTCCGGGAAGCTAAGTTGTGGGGACATTGTGAATCAAAGTACGGGAGCTTGTCTAGCTCGACAAGGGGCAAAGGATTTACCCAGGTCCGGCCCCTCTCGATGGAGGTAAAGACCTACTTCCTGCTTGTTCTTTATTGCTGGTACTTGTTCTCGATTACAAGGTTCCGATCTCGCTATTTCGAGTATCGGCGACTATGGGACTTGAGAGCTCATCGATCTAAGGTCCAGGACCCCCTTATAAAGGCGGTCGGGTCCTTGGACGTTCAGGCTATACCGAGTTACACATGAATACAGAGTCCTACTCTAGTTCCTTGCCTTCCAAGTTGGTACTCCGGGTTGTATTGGGATTCTGGTCCTGCCGTGTCCTTTCCCTTTAGCTAACTCGTGACGGGCTTACCGGCTTGCTCCTAGCCCAGCCCATGTTGCTTGAAGTGTAACTCGGCTTGGGCCTTCTTGGTCTCGGCAGGTCCAAACACTGCCACCACAACTACAGAACTTGTAGAAACACTCCATGGCGGTGGACAAGGCCATGCGTAGATAGTCATCCTACGAATCACCGGGAGCTCCGTATGCAAGCATTCTCAATGCGGTCGTGCACTTATGGAGTGAGGAAAATCCTACTGTGCCAGTGCAGTCCTGCTTGCATATGAAGTAGTTGTCGAACTCCCGGCACTACTAGGGGAAAGGCTATAGGAGACATCCTTATAGGAGGCGCATATGGCAATATGCGCCTCTGCTAAATTACCCGAGGCGCACTGTTTGGCCATTCGCCTCCAACTATCAAATAGCTGAGGCGCATACTGGGGCCATGCGCCTCCCCTATTCCATGTACGGATGAATCTGGCGGCCCCAGGTTATGCGAGGCGCATTTCCGCAATATGCGCCTCTAATATCCGAGGCGCATATGATTGAAATGCGCCTCCCATAACCCTAGTGGGCCCGGGTGGGGGCGGGTGGTGGTCGGTGGTATCTTATCCGAGGCGCATACTGAATATGCGCCTCCAGTATCTCACATATCCGAGGCGCATATTGGCAGTATGCGCCTCGGATAAGTCGCGCCACCTTTTTGCTACCTTTTGGCACATGGAGCCACCTACCACCCCACTCACTTGTCTCACTTATTCCTTCTCCACCAAACAGATCTGGTCGACCCCCTCCTCCTCCCCACCTCATTTCCCCCATTGATTCACCATAGAAGCTTGCTCAACCTCCATTGGTTGACACTCATATGTAAGTGAAGTCTCTTGCTCCTCTAGATCTACAACATATGTGCCTTTGTTTTCTCGTCCGGATCTCTTGTGCAAGTCGTCGTTGGAGGAAGCGTGAAGGCATTGCTTGCATGTATGCGTGTTGTCGGCCAAACCGACTATATGATTGTGTTGTGGTGCTTCTTCTTGTGCAGGGATTTCATTTGAGATGCCAATGTTTCGCCGGAAAGTCAATTCATTTCTTTTCCGGCGAATTTCTGGCACTCGCGGATGTCCTCTTTTTAGGGGAGGTCATGCCGAATTTTTCCGGCGATCCACGTCCATATATGCTCTAATTACCCTCTTGCTCTTCGTACCGTGTGCAGGCGACCATGGTCCGACCACTGATCAGCAAAGAGCTCGTGGATAGGTGGATGAGATGCGCGAGGGCCGACATGGCACGCGCAAACAAGACGGAGATAAGATGTCCGTGTCGCGATTGCAAGCTAAAGTATCTGATACAGCACGATTCCGGAATGCTGGAGTCGCACCTCCTCCGACGTAATTTCATGGATGGCTACACTCGGTGGATACGTGATGATGAAGATGATGATGAGGATGTCAATCATGGTGGTGATCAAGATGCCGGTCATGATCATGAAGATCAAGATGCCGGCGGCGGGGCAGGTGATGATGATCATGAAGATGATCAGGGTGGAGCCGGGCATGGACACGAAGATGATGAAGGTGGTGATTCGAGCTGGCTGCAAGACCCTCATTATCAAGATCTGCTTCTCAAGGAGACGAGTAACGCCAGAGCCGCTGCTAGAGAGAGAGCTAAGCTGGAGCAAATGAGAAAAGACGCGGTCGCTCCATTGTTTGAAGGATGCAACGACGGGCATACCCGTCTGAAGGTAACACTCAGGGCTCTAGAGATTAAGGCGAAACACAAAATGACCGACGAATGCTTCGACGAAAACATTGAATTCGTGCATGATCTTCTTCCCAAGAAGGGTAACACATGTCCGACTAGTATCGCTGAGGCCAAGAAAATCGCGTGCCCTCTCAATCTACCGGTCGAGAAATACCACGTCTGCATAAATGATTGCATCATCTACCAGGGCGAGGATGCGGAGAAGACCACCTGTCCGGTGTGCAAGACATCTCGATACAAGAGAGGGACCAAGAAAGCTCCTAGAAAGGTGGTGTGGTACTTTCCCCTAACTTCCCGCCTGCAGCGGTATTTCGCGGACCCTAAGGAAGCACGGCTCATGCGCTGGCACGCGGAAAGAAAGAGGCCGGAAGACGATGATCCGGATAAGGAGGAGATGCTGAGGCACCCTTCGGATGCTTGCCAGTGGAAGGCGTTGGACCTCCAATATCACAAGCATTTCGGTAAAGAGTCAAGGAACCTAAGGCTGGGCGTGAGCACCGACGGACTCAATCCGTTCGGAAGCCAGAGCAGCACACACAGCACCTGGCCCGTGTTTGTATGGATCTACAACCTCCCACCCTGGTTGTGCATGAAGAAGAAGTACGTAACCATGAGTATGCTGATTCAAGGGCCAAAACAACCCGGTACAGACATCAATCTGTATCTCACGCTGTTGAAAGAGGAGTTGTCCACGTTATGGGAAGAAGGAGCCCGTACGTGGGACGCCTCGAGACAGGACTACTTCAACATGAAAGCGGCGGTGATCACGACGGTGCAAGACTATCCCGGTTACGGATACTTCTCGGGGCAGGTGGTCCAAGGATTCTATGGGTGCGTTAGGTGCAAGGACAATACATCGTACACCCAGCTGCAGAAAGATCTCGGGTCCGGGAAAACCGTGCACCTTTCGGCTCGGAGGTGGCTTCCCATGGATCACCCATGGAGAACGCTATCACATCTGTTCGATGGGAAGGTCGAGCCCCGAGGAAAACCGGACCAGAAGAGCGGCGCGGTAATCGCCGAGCTGCTGAATAACTGGAAGGAGTGCCCTGCGCCGGGAAAGACCCAGAAGAAGCCAGAGCCGCTGTTGAAGGTATGGAAGGCGAGGTCTGTCTTCTGGGACTTGCCATACTGGAAGATTCTCCGCGTGCCTCATAGCCTCGATCTCATGCATATCACGAAGAACGTGGGCGAGAGTCTGCTTGCCACTATCCTTAACACCGACAAGACCAAAGATGGGCCGAAGGCAAGGAACGACTTGAAGCATATGGGCATCAGGGTTGAACTTCAACCACCACATAGCGATGAAGATGAGGAGGAGGAGACGGAAACGCAGAATAGCCGTCGTCGCCGCAAGGGCAAGAAGGGCGAGGTCAAGCTAAAGGCCGCGTGCTTCACTCTGAGTAAGAAGGAGGCCATACAGTTTATGAAGTGCCTCCTCGGAGTCAAATTTCCGAACGGCTTCGCGGGGAAGATAAGCAGATGGCTAGACGAGGCGAAGCAGCGCTTCAGCGGGATGAAGTCTCATGATGTCGCTGTACTGATGACGCAGGTACTCCCGGTCGCGATCCGAGGTATAATGGACAAGCACGTCCGTGAAACTCTATTTGGCCTCTGCAACTTTTTCGACGTCATATCTCGGAAGTCGATAGGCATTAGGCAGCTCACGAGGCTACAGGAGGAGATCGTGGTGATAGTATGCGAGCTCGAGATGTACTTCCCCCCCGCATTCTTCGACGTCATGGTTCATCTGCTTCTCCATGTCGTGGAGGATATCGTCCAGCTCGGTCCTCCGTTTCTGCGAAGCATGATGCCGTTCGAAAGGCTGAACGGACACATCAAGGGATACGTTAAAAACAGGTCCCGTCCAGATGGAAGCATAGAAAACGGCTTCCTGGCCGAAGAGTGCATCTCTTTCTACTCGAACTTTCTACAATCCGAGACCCCTGTTGGTCTGCCAACCAACAAGCACTTCGGGAGGCTCACTAGATTGGGTCACCACGAGGGTCGACACCCAATGCATGTCGACTTCGAGGGCCGAACAAAGGACATTGAAAGAGCAAACCTCGTCGCGCTGCAGCACCTGGAGGTGGTCGATCCATACATAAATGAGCACAAAGAGTTTATCAAGAAGATTTACGCCGACCGGGGGCGCCAGGTCCCGACGGAGGCCGTTGTTATGAAGGAGCACAACTCCGGTTTCACGAGGTGGTTCAGGAATAGGGTCTTTGCTAATCCGCCGCATGGCGAGTACTCGGAGGAAGATAAACTCATATTCGCCTTGGCACAGGGCGCCGCACACAACCTGATGACCTATCAGGCATACGATATCAACGGATACACGTTCTACACCGAGGACAAGGACAATAACTGCGATTACCAAAACTCAGGGGTAACGGGGATATTCTACACCGGAGACGTCCCGGAAAGATACTACGGAAGGATCGAGGAGATTTGGGAGCTCGACTACGTTACGGAAAAGGTGCCAATGTTCCGTGTCAGGTGGGCCAAGAGCGTCGAGAAAGAAGGCCGGTATTTCACCACCATGGTTATACCGCCAAAGTCAAAGACCACCGGCACGAACGCACCCGCGAGAAATGAGCCTTGGGTTATGGCTAGCCAAGTCGACCAATGCTGGTTCATCACAGACCCGTCAAAGCCTAGCCGGGTGGTCGTCAGGAGAGGCAAAAGAAACATCATCGGAATGGATGGAGTCGCCAACGAGCAAGACTTTGACCAGAACGGCGACCCGAAGATGGAAGACGGATACGGCAACCAAACACCGTACACCACAACCGCACCTAAGAAAGGAGTGCTCCCGTACAAGAGAAGTAGCGAAGACGTCCCGGACCTAACCTATGCAACCGCGACAAAGAGAGGCAAGAAGAAGATGGCCGTCAAGAAACGCTAACGCGCTAGTTCCGACCATATTGTCAAGATCGAACCATTCATAAGTGTCACTTTTTGTATGTTATAATATTGCATTGAATATTATGTATCGAGATACACATTCATAATTGTCACTTGCATTGTATTGTTTTGACAATATTTGAATATTTAAAATATATTTAATATATTTTATAGTCTATATTTGTTTGGACAAAGTTTTTACATTGTATTGTTTTGACAATATTTGAATATTTAAAATATATTCAGTATATTTTATAGTCTATATTTGTTTGGACAAAGTTTTTACACTAAATCTGGCCTTTACAAAAAAGAATAAAAAAATTGAGCCTACCAGGAGTCGAACCTGGGTGGCCAGGGGTACATCATAGAACGCTAACCAGTGAGCTAGTGAGTGTTTAGTGACAAGATCTGAACCGCGTGCTATTTGAGTAGTAGCCACAACTATGCGAGGCCCATTTAGTCAATATGCGCCTCGGGTAATATTAAGCGGGCGCATTTAGCCAATATGCGCCTCGGGTAATATTAAGCGAGGCGCATTTTGCAATATGCGCCTCGGCTATTCGCTGTACTATTCCCCTTCCTTCTTTTTCCTCGATCCATCTCACACTCTCTCACTCACTGCTCTCCCGATCCGCCCTCGCCAAGGTCCTCGCCGCCGCCCGCCCGTCCGTGGAGTCGCCGCCCGCCCGTCCGTGGAGCCGCCGCCCACCCATGGAGAAGGAGCCGCCGCCGCCCGCGGAGAAGGAGCCGTCGCCGCCCGCCCGTCCGTGGAGCCGCCGCCCGCCCGTGGAGAAGGAGCCGCCGCCGCCCGCGGAGAAGGAGCCGTCGCCGCCGCCGCCTCCCGAGCCGCCCTCGCCAAGGTCCTCGCCGCCCTCGCCCGCGGAGAAGGAGCCGTCGCCGTCACCGCCGCAGGAGGTACTCTCCCTCCCACCTCTGTCTCAGGTTCCTCCTCCCCTACCCTCCCCGCCACGCCATTCTCCGTCTCCGCGGAGATCATGTGTACATATGATTACATAATTGTGTAAGCAGATCATGTGTACATAATTGTGTAAGATGCCATCAATATTTCTATTTTTTTGTCAATTGATTCAAGTAACAAATTATTCTAGGACCAACCAACACATTCTGAAAAACTGGTAAAGAAACAGTAAGGAAACAATATTAGTTGTTTTGGTAGTTTTTAGCAAAATCTGTTGTGCATATGAATGTAGCCCATCTATTAGTGCATAAGGAACAAATAAACATCAGGAAGATAGAAAAGAGTATTGGTCCATGGTGGACCAAAACTAATTGATTCATAATATTTTTTTAAATTTTACTAAAATTAAAGAGATAACTTATTCATCCACAATAAACAGAGAGTGGTTCTTTCGTTGAAATAACTACATCAGTTTTCACACAATGCTAGATCAATATTCTCTAATATCGATATAACAAATTATGACTCATGAATGAAATAATATGTATCTTGATTGAATTGTAAGTTTATGGTAATATGTATCTTCTCTTGACTGAATTGTATGTTTATAGTAATCTGCCAATTGTACTGCCACATGAATGAAATAAGCGGCTGCCGACTACGAGCATGTTTATATGTACCTGTTCTTGTTGATCATGTTCATCTTGTTATTCAGGTCGCCTCCTAGTCAAGCACACACTTGACCCAAAATGCTTTTTGTTGTTTGGCTTATGAACATCAGTGTTGGTTATAAGCTGAGAATTGTTGCGGTAGATGCTTAAATCATTGGGAAGAGAAAGTGTTCTGAAGTGGTTACCATCAATTGGCTGGCTGTGTATGTTGTCCAGCCAGCAGTTGCTGGCTGTGTTTGTGCCTTTTTAGGCCATTTTGTGCAGGTTTTTTCTTTTTGAGTTGCCAATGTTTCGCCGGGATGTTGATTCATTTCTGTCCCGGTGAATTTCTGGCACTCCTAGGCATAGAAATACAGGGGAGGTGCTGCCAAATTTTTCCTAGGAATTTTTGTGCTAATTAGTTCCATTTAATTGTGTGTTTAGATATGTCGGGGGAGCCGGGCCCTTCTAGCAGCAAGAAGCCATTTTGGGAGCAGCTGGCGGAACTGGAATCCCAAGAGGACCCGGAATTCATTCCGCCGGACGATGAGATGGAGGACGACGAGGATACCTCGTCTTCCGATGGTATTGAGGAGACCGGGAACGACGATGGCGACGCCACTAACACGGATGGCGGCGGTGAAGCTACTACGGACGGTGGTAGCCAACCGAAACCGAAGAAGGCCCGGAAGAATCGGACCCCCATCGTGGTCGACACCACCAAAAGGTCCATCTTCACAAGAGTGAACGATATAGGGGTGCCTCAGGAGCCGGAGGAGTTTGTCACGGGTTACGTAAACCAACTCGCTGCAATCCTCCGGAACACCGTCACCATCAACACGGAGAACCTGAAGGGCGAAGAGAACAGGGGTTTCCTGATTCAGCTCTTTCGGAAGCTGCACCAAAGATACGCGTTCCCGTGTGATGAAAATGGGGCAGAGCAGTACAACAATGATAAACTCAAAGGGAATCCGGTGAATAAGTACGCCATTAGGAAGTTCACGAAGGCCTTGTCGAATTGGAAGGCCCGGGTGAAGAAGCTGATTGTCGAGGACAAGCTAAGTTACTCGGAGCTCATCAAGAAGGAGCCTCTGGTCAAGGAAGAAGACTACAATCAGTTCAAGGCCAGATGTAACTCCGCCGTGGGCAAGGCCAAACGTTTGAGGGGCAAGGAGTTGAGAGCCCTGAACATTGGTACCCACCATCTCGGCTCCGGCGGTTATAGAGCCGCGAAGCCCAAATGGGACAAGGAGGACGCCGCTGCTCGTGAAAGGGGGGAGACACCTCCCTTTGACGACATAAAGGAGGAGCAGGCAAAGAACTTTGTAAGGGCCCGGTTTAAAAAGCCGAGAGGGTCCGCTGAGTATTCCTCGGAGCCCGCCGGTCCCTTCTCTTCGAAGGTGAAAGACTTCATGAGTAACTATGTAAGTAGTTTGCATGCAAGTCGATTAATTGATTGCGTTCACGATTAATCAATGAAGTCTAGTTTTCTGATCAAATGCTTCGTGTTCCTTGTGCGTAGGAAGCGGAGTGTAGGACCTCCTCATCCCAGGGCGGGTCGACGCCCGTCGCCAAGTGGGACAACACTTTTAACAGGGCGCTGAACAAGACCAAGAATGTCGATCCCCTGGCGGCCCCGTCGTCGGCTGGTCGTGTGGTGGGCTATGGCGGCCTTACATGGTCCGAGTACTATGGCCAAGAGCGGAAGGGATCCAAGGCCGATGTGAAAAACCTAAGGGAACGGGTGGACGCCATTCCCTCTATAGTCCAACAAGCCGTGAACCAGGCTGTGTCGGCTGCCGAGACAAAGTTCCAAGAACGAGTCTCACAACTCCAGACACAAGTCCAGTCACAAGTGAACGAGAAGCTCAACACCATCCTTCCCGTCTACATGGAGAAGTACATCAAGTGGGAGAAGGGTGGTAGACGGGGGCCGCCACCGGTTGCCAACGTCGACAGCGCCCAATCGGAAAACGTGGCGCGGCCGGAGGCGCTTCTGACTCCTCCAGCTCCGGAGCTTAACTTGCCGGCCCGCACCGCCGTGGCAACAGGCAGCCACTCAGCCGCCACTTGCGCGCCCAACAAGCCTGTCATCGGCGGCGCCTCGACATTGGCCGAGTTCGACGCCCTCAAGGTAACTAATTAATTAGCTGGGAGAGTCTCAACCACATGACCGACTAATGACTTGATATCCGTTTTACTGACGCCCCGCCTACATGTCTTTCGCAGGAAGACACTCCTTGCACCCTAATGCACTGGGTGGGCGGCCAGTTGAAGGATGTTGCCAAGGGTAGTATCGTTCAGCCGGAGAGCCGCGCATGGCACAATGGCACAATGGACCCCGGCAATATGAGGGTCAAATACACTATGGTGCTTCCGGGCTACGAGCAAGTGGAGCCTCCCTCTCAACCGGCTGGATGGGACGATGATGACCCGCCGGCGGTCCTCAGTACCGCCTTCGGCTACGTGTTCCAATGGCCGAAGAGCCAGATCCGTTTGGGGACGGAGGACCAGCACAACATCACCCCAGAGGCAACACGTCCACCACATGATGAGGCGGCACATCAAGCACAACCTGATGAAGACTTTGAGATGGCGGACTTGGACAACATGGCACAGGATCCCGACGATGGAGACAATGACCCGTACTTCGGCGACCAGTTCATTAACACAAGGTTTTCAGATTATTATGAGCCGGCACTATCAGGCATGCATGATCAAGTTGCCGAGACCCAACCAGCACCGGCGAAACCCCCTTGCCAGGTGCGTCTCTTCCGAAATAGTCAGGAGACGCCGCCACCCGCCCCCTTCACCGAGCCTCCGAGGCCAGCAGTTCCTATGAGCACCCTCAAGAAGGCAGTCGGTGAGGTGAACGCGGCCGCCGTGCCCAACGCCGTGAAGGGCAAGAAGCAAGGTGGTCGCAGAAGGAAGGCTAAGGGTGACCGGGGCCAGGAACAAATTCCTGTTTACCGGGCTAAGGACGGCCCTGTGGGAGAAGCTTCCAGGAGTAAGCATCACGTGGCTGGTACGCCGATGATGCCTCCATCGATGCTCGACGTCGCAGGCCCGCATATGCGCAATCTTCATCATAGCTGTCTACATGTCGAGGAGCGCCGCCTTCGAGAGAACGATCAGTCGTACATGGTTTACAGGGCTAAGGTGCCTTCTGATGTGCCGTGCCTCGTCAGTGTACCCCCCGGGGATATCTTCTACTTGCGGCATACCGACATCTTCGACATGTTGAACGGGTTCCGGCTGCATGATACCCTGGTCCGGCTGTTCTCCCTGAATATGGCCATGCAGATCATACGAGACAACATCCCCGGCATCCAGATAGTGGACCCCTTCTTCATGCGTGACGCCTTCCTGAGATCTGAGGACAACATCGCGCTGGCGTCCGACTACCTCTCAGCCTTCATGGAACAATACTCAGACAAGGATGTGATTCTCCTTCCCTACCATCCCATCACGGCCGGTGATCGGACAGGCTGCGTGCTCATATACTTAGACGTGAAAGACTCAACAGCCGTGTACCTCGACTCTAACAGTGCTATCCGGAAGGACTACTCCACTATCAGGAGAATTCTTGATGGTGCTCTCACCGGCTACGTCGCAGCGGGAGGCGTCAAACCAAGAACACCACGTCTGAAGTTCGGCGCGCACATGTTCCGCCACACGATGCAGTTCCCCTGCGTCAAGCAGCCGCCTGGCAGCGAGAAGGATGCCTTCTACGTCATCCACCACATGAAGGCGTTCTTCCAGGAACAGGAGAACCGCACGCTGCCATCTGACCTCAAGAGGTGGGCTGAAGATCTTGCAGAAATACAGGATCGCAACCTCAGGCAGAACTTCTTCAACATCCAGGAGGAGCTCGCGACAATCGTGCACCAGGAAGTCATGAGGCGGGGGGCGCCTTCAGTATCGCCTATACACCGCCCAACAAGGAGATAGACGCAGAGTTAGCGCGGCAGGGCGACGGCAGGTCATTCATGCAGATGGCGAAGAATCGGTCGGGCTTCATCAATGTCCCCTCGAAGAAGTCTTGATGATGCCATGATGTTTACCTAGCTAGCTAGCTGTTAGTTCCGAACTATATCCATGATGTCCTTGTGTGTTGTAAACCCTATCCCTATGTTTACTTGCCTAGCAAACTCTAGTGTGTTTCGTCAAACCGTTGAAACCTGATTGTGAGCGACGCTATCTAGTTATTTGTGTGTTATGAACTATTTCAATGCCTTGGTCATGTTGCTTTTTATTCGTTAGTTGCCGTCGTTTGCTTTTTGAAATGCCGATGATTAAAACGAGTTGTGGCACAATGTGTGTGATTATACCCTGACGATCTGGTGTGCCTTGTGATATGTACAAACACGAGTCGTTGTGCATCTAACTTGGCACACCAGATCCGTCAGCGGCATTGTCATTTCCGTGTCCAACCTAAGTATATATGAGGCATGCTCTATTTTTTGAGTTGGCTCTTTTCTTGATAACAAGTGCCGATGATTAGAACGTGTTGTGGCACTATGCGTGTGACTAGGCTCGCTGTTCGATCTTGTGTGGCAACTAGACTAGTAATTTGGGCATATACTCTACTTGCTGCACAAGATCGAATAGCGAGTCTGGTCATTTTCCGTGCCCAACCAAAGTATGAGGCACGAATCCAAGTCATTCTTGGGTTGCTTTCTTTGTCTTCTCTTCGAGTTGCCTCTTTTATTGACAAGTGTGTGTGTGTCTTTTTTTTTCGGGTCTTTCTTTGAAACGCCGATGATTAGAACGTGGTCTCTTACATGTTGTTGCACCATATATATGCATGATTCTATCCTGTGAACTGCTAGCTATTGTTTCCCACTGACATAACTAATATCATCTTTCTTGTGTGTGTGTAGGAGATGGCGAAGAAGTGCTATGTTGTTTACATAGGTGTTGTTCCAGGAGTGTACGACGAGTGGAAACACTGCCACAACCAAGTGAACGGGTTCCCGGGCAACCTCTACCAAGGCTACGAGAGTAGAGCGGTGGCGGAAGCTATGTGGAGACAACACCGGAGGAGAAGAACCGGGTGAGGAACTTCGTCATCGTCATCACCATCACCTTGCTCTTGGTGGTTGGTGGTATTCTCTACCGTGCCTACTAGTTTCAATGTTATTGTAATGAGATGGTGAAAATCATGTACTCGGTCTCGAGAGATATGTGGACATGGCACTTGTAATGTGATGGATATGTTCTACTTGTGTGATGATGATCTACTATTTGATGGATGTGTTGGTTTTATCCATATTTTGGTCCATTGGACCCTTTTATATATATATCTGTGAATATACTGTGAATATACTGCTGAATACCTGTATACTGTACAGTATACAGGTATTTTATTTTTAATTTCGAAAATGATATCAGAGGCGCATATTGGAGGTCATAGGAGGCGCATATGCCACCTATATGCGAGGCGCATCACCGAGCTATGCGAGGCGCACCCTATATGCGCCTCTGCTAATCTGAATAGGCGAGGCGCATATCAGTATGCGCCTCCGATATACTTATAGGAGGCGCATATTGATATGCGCCTCGCATAAGGCAAATACCCGAGGCGCATATCATATGCGCCTCCGGTAAAAAATACCAGAGGCGTGGACATAGAGGCGCATATGATATGCGCCTCGGATGGGCAAAGTGGTGCGCCTCGGCTAGCGTTTTCCCTAGTAGTGCGGAAGGCATGCATAATCTTGAGAAAGAGCTTCCTGTTCATCCTAAAACGGCGCCGAATACCTTCTCGCCGTGCAACGGATCATCGACGAAGTAGTCGGTGTATAGAATGCGGTAGCCCTCTGTCTGATGCCTATTTTGCTCTTGCGGAGCCATGGCGCCGAGCCACCACGCCGCGGCTCGGCTTGCCGCGCGTACAGGCCGGCCAGACAGGCGAGGACCATCAAGTGCTCTTCATCGTCGGCGGCGGCGGTGGCTTCCTCTTCCATCAGAGTGGCGAGCATCTCCTCGCCGTCGGAGTCCATCGCGAGCAGGAAAAACACCGAACACCTTGCGGGCGTGGTGGGCGCGAAGTCGGGCAATGCCGAATCACCGCGGAAACTCGGTCAGGGTGGAGATGAAGGTGGAGGGTTTGGTGCGGCGTGTTTTTGCGGAGGAGGGAAGAGGGGTGGTGCCGGCGACGGCATGGTGGCGAGGAGGAAAAATAGAATGGGGGCGAATCTGGATGGGGAATCTGCGTTGTCTCGCTGAAAGAGCTGGCCAATGCGGCCTTTTCCTTCCGTCGTCGCTGTGCGATGGGTTCGACTTAGGAATGCCGGATGACTCTTTGACCAAAACCGGCGGAAATCGAGACACTGAGGGGGCGAGTGGGAGAAAAAGATTCCGTCGGGAAAAAATGGTCCTGGGAGGCTCTCGGGGGACCGGCTGGAGTTGCTCTTAGCTGACGGGGCCCCTTGGTGTACCATCGGTATTGCGAAACCCGGGCTGCACCGGGGCGCTAGGATTGATAGCTTTTTTTCCTTTTCCTTTTTCTTTTTTGTCGACGATCTCTCTAGTAGCCAGCGTCCTCTGTCTTCGTCTTCAAACTCTGCACCGGATTTCCTTCAGAAATTGAAATTGTACTCCCTCCGGTCCGTTTTAATTGTCGGGAGAGAAAGCTATCGATAGTTCAAAGCAGTACACAGATTCCGACAGTTTCTACGGATCGGAGCCTTGTGGTACAAATAATGTGGAAATATATGTGTCACAATCTACGTGTGCAATTCCAGTGGCGTGTTTCGAGAAGTTCAGTTCACAGCTCCGCCGAGCTCGAGCCCATCGGAACATCCACCGATCGATGCAACCAGATATGCCTGGGTGACTCAGACAGCTTAGACTAGTCACAATGGGAAGTAATATAAACTAGTATCATGCATACGATACTAGTGTATGTTATTATCTTTACAGTGGATGGTAACATATTTGTAGTATATCATAATACATAGCATTTATTAGCTCATAGACTCATTATGTCTTCAAATCCGTTATGTTACGGTATCATATCATGATACCACTACCTCATCTCTATTCATTTATTGTTGTGCCACATCATATTTTTGTCAATATGATACTCTCGTTATGGCTAGTCTTAACAAACTCGGAAACCTAACCGGAACGTGAATCTTCATAAGTCAAAAGGCGTTATGTCTTGAAAGGGGAAAACTACTCTATTATTCCTTCTGCTATTTATTGACACCCATTTTATAACACTGCAACGCTGAATTTTCTCTGTAATAGGTTACATAGTACATACATATACACTCAAACCGACAACAGAGAAAAACAACAGGTGGACCTCCTCACTTCCATACCAAACCGAGCATAGATCAGCATCTCTCCGTAAATATAAGTACAAAGATTCCTAACACTTTCATGGATATCCCGTATCCGTATATACATTTCTGAATATTAGCTTAACCGAGTTGCACGCACAAGCGCTAGGGTCGCTCCGATGGAACAATTGCTCGGCAGCTCTCAGCTGCTCGTTGCGGATATCTGGGCCGTGAACAAGTGAGGTTCCAGTTGGGATTTGTCCGTGCTATAGATTGGAGGGCAGTCTTAATGGGAATCCATTCTCGAAAGCATGGCCAAGTACTTCCTCGATGCGCTTCACGAGCAGAATCTACGAGCAGAGTAAGTAGTAAATACAACAGGAACAAACACAGTAACGGAAAAAATTACATCCAGAGGGAGAAAACAATTGCAAACATATATATTGATCTACTTAATGTTCTACTCCCTCCCATCCGATTAAAGTGTCGTAAGAGTTGAACTAAACACGTACGATTCACAAGCATAGTTAGCGACATATATTTCGGATCAGAGGTAGTAGATGTTTTAGCTCAGCCCGATAGCAAGAACTACTAGATATTTTATGAGTTTTTTGTTCTGATTAATTCGTGCATCATAGGAGTACATATTAGGAGCAAGTATAAATGCAGAATCAAGTTAGTGCTACACTGCTAGTAGGCCAAAGTATACCCTCAACAATCAAGCTATACAATGTAGCAATTTAGATCAAATCTTGAGAAACCACTAACAGTAAGCAATCACATACCTCTATGCCAGATAGGATGGGCGCTGGAATCTCAGCCAAGTCCTTCAAGTTCCTTTCTGGCAATATTACTCTCTTGATGCCATATCGATGTGCTGCAAGTACCTGAGTTCCAGAGCACCACAAGGGAAGTGGTTCAGCCTTCCATGTTTTTCATGCGAGCAAGAAATAAAGAAAATCAGGAACATATATGGTGGTACCTTGTCCTTAACACCACCAACTGGCAACACCAGGCCCCTGAGAGTCATCTCTCCCGTCATTGCGGTGTCTGCTCTGACTTTCCGGTTACTAAACAATGACACCAGCGATGTTACCAGTGTTACTCCTGCAGAAGGACCATCCTTTGGCACAGCACCAGCAGGAAAATGTATGTGAATGTCACGACTCTCCAGTAAGTTAATATCCGAAGTAGGCGACAGATTGAGGTCAGCTGCTCTTGCTCTCACCTGTCAAAATCAACAAATTCTAAGTTAAAGAGGAGCAGAACGTTATTGAACTTGATATGTACTGATACAGAAAATTAAGCAAAGTGGAGCTGATGATGCTTAATTTAAACAGTATTTCAAGTAAGCACCATACTGCTAGAAAACAACTTCATATGGCAATGGCAGGACCTGCCAACTGAATATAAACAAGTAAAACATTACACCGTGTAAAGGAGATAGGTGAGAAGAAAAGAAGATGCTTACCCACGTCAGAGCTAACTGTGCTGACTCCTTAATTACATCGCCAAGTTGTCCCGTCAAATGCAATTCACCCTTACCAACCATGGCTGTAGCCTCCACAAACTGAACTTCCCCGCCAAAAGAAGTCCAGACAAGCCCAACAGATACTCCTGGGGATGACACACGATCCGCAGCTTCTCTATCGTCAAATCTAGGAGGCTGTAGCACAATGTGATGTAATATGGTAAGATACGACTAGCATAGACATACTAATCTAGCTTATCATGAAATCAAACTGAGTGGGAATGGCATACCCCAAGCACTTTTTCCAGCATAGCCTCGTCAACAACCATGGGTGATGGATTTTCATACGAATTTGATATGTCCTGGCCCATAGGAATAACTTCCATTTCAACTTCACCACCATCGGCAAGCCTCGAGTCCAGTAGAGTTGTGGTTATTGGCTGTATTTCCTTGCCAAGTCTTAGCGTACTGTTTAGCTCTGCAACCTTCACAGCAGCTGCACGGGCCAATGCAGCTAGGTTTCGTTCAAGATTACGCACACCAGCTTCTCGTGTGTATCTCTCGATGATAAGTTTGACTACAGCCTGGACAGACGAAAGGTACATGGAAAACAGAGATTAATTACATAGTTTTTATAAAGCTCAAATGAAAGAAAAATGGAAGAATAAATGAAAAAGGTTTAAAAAGACCATTTTAAGAAATGTTTTGGGACAGATGATGAATTCGATAGTACTCCCTCCGTTCCATAATGTAAGCCTTTTTAGCATTTGTCTTTCCATCCGTATCTAAGATACGGATGGAAAGAGAAATGCTAAAAAGGCTTACATTATGGAACGGAGGTAGTACTATTTAGTTGAATATAAGCAGTTGATGACTGCAAACAAAATGCAATGGTAAGTAGGTCCACCTTTGTTCACAAAAAGGCCAGAGATGGCTTCAAAGAGGATAAAGTATTAAAAGGGTAGGTAGACTTAGACTAGAATGAGAGAACTTTTTTAGAGGAAATTACTTCATTGTTCTGGCTTGATCAATAACAGATGCATGCTATCCCTAAAGAGAAGACCATATAAAAAAAAGTTTTATAAACCTATATAATTAAATTCATCTCTACTACATGGAGTAAATCTATTAAGAGTAAACCCAACTAACAAGGAAACACGTTATTCATATATCTGCTTATCAATGAAAGTCAAATTTACATTTTTTTAATTTAAGGAGCTAAAAATCGTACTAGCATCACATCTTCTCCTTGAAATAATGGAGACAACTCAAAATCAACTACATGTGCTGTAGCGCAAATAGAATAGCGTCCTCTTAAGCACAAGCACACTGCACTTATTGCTATAAAACTGAATTCAAATGTCTTTATACTTCCATTTTAAACTTCAGTTTATTCCCAAGGAGGTAAAGCAAACTGAACATTAATATGGCAAATGCATTCAACGGGAGCAACTGTTACTCTTCCAACAGATAATGTGAGCACATTCAAACCCTTTTTAATCATGGAATATCAAATAAAATATTTTGCAGACAAGGAAAGGTCCAGCAGAAGATAAATCCTTGTGGCGTACCTCAGGAATCTGAAGATATGCAGAGCTCAAGCCATGCTGTTCCAATACCCTAGGTAGGAGATGTTTCATGGCTATTTTTAGTTTCTCTTCAGGGGTGTAGCCTGGTAGCTCGATCACTTCCATCCTATCTAACAGAGCAGGGGGGATAGGTTGCATCCTGTTGGCAGTTGCAACAAATACGACCTTTGACAGGTCAAATGGAACATTCAAATAGCTGGTAAAAATGTGTTAAGGAATTTTAATATATAAAATACAGATAGCAGATTAAATACCATAATATCTCTCCCAAAGTACTGTGGTGCATCAGAGTTTAAAGTAACCCAAGAACATAGCCTCTTAGAAAAAGTATGGGACTAGAAAATTGCAATCCTCACAGAGATGGCAGTAAAAGGGTACCCAGAAGTGATAAGCCTAACTAACCAATACATGCGTAATCATAACAAACATATTTTAGAAAAGGGCCCAATTTCACGAAGGAACCAACCAGCTACTCATTATACACATAAAATGAAAGGATACTGGTCATTGAATGTTTTATTCTGCTCAGGATCAAGAACTTCTAGTAAGGCTGATGCTGGATCACCACGTACGTCTGAACCAGTCTTGTCAATTTCGTCAAGAAGCATCACTGGGTTGCTGACAGATACTCTCTGCATTTTTTAGAACAATATATAAGAATGACTTATCTGCAGACTATTAGATCAAACATCTCTTGGTTCAAAAAAGTATGACAGAAGGTGCTGTAAACAGATCTGAGTTACCTTCAGCCCATCGATGAGGCGCCCTGGCATGCTTCCGATGTATGTTCTTCGATGGCCCCTAATATCAGCCTCATCCTTTACACCGCCGAGAGAGATTCTTATGAACTTTCTATCCAGGGCCTTTGCTATGGAAGAGGCCAATGATGTCTTTCCAACACCAGGTGGTCCAACAAAACATAGCACGGGACCTCTGGCATCAGGTTTGAGCTGCAAGCAAATTAATACATCTCCATGAGATAGAATAATTAGGACAGGCACATAAGAAATACTGTACAAAAGTCAATTTACCAACCTTACGGACAGCCAAATACTCAATAATCCTCTGCTTAACTTTGGTCAGTCCGTAATGATCACGATCAAGACTCTCCTTTGCAGCTCTAAGATCAAGTTCCCTTTCTTCACTGACTTTTTGCCAAGGAAGGTCGCCAAGAAGCTCCAAATAAGCTCTCGAGCTACTATATCCAGGTTGCTGAGGTTGCATCTTTCTCAAGCGCCTGCACAAAGACTAGCTGGATAAACGAACCTCCAGTACCACATCTAAGCAAGTTGAAAAGGATATAGATAGTAAAAGTTACCTCAACTCCCGTTGGGCGTGCTTCCAAATATTAGTAGGCATTCCTGCATTCTGCATCTTCCTCTCCAATGCAGCTACGTCATCTTCATCATCGTCGTTATCACCAAGTTCATCTTTGATAGCCCTCATCTGCAAAACTAGCAGGGTCACTATCATACTAGAAACATAATTATATGCTGCACAAAAGGCCATAGATATCAAAGTTGCTTAACTCCCAAAACCCTCTATAAGAAAAGGATTACTTCCATTTTACGTATATTTATAGACTATCTAGAAATACAAGCATGCAAGAATGTAATTTTTAGTTGGTCAAGTGGAACATATGGTTTTAAAATAACAAACCTGCTGGCGTAACAGAAATTCTTTTTGGGACTTTGACAACTGCCCCTCAACCTTTTGTGTTATTTTCTCAGCTACAAGAATTGACTGTTCATCGAAAGGAAGAAAAACTTAGAAAACCATCAAATGAATAGATCATAGAAAGTTAACTTTACTAAAGCACGAGGAACTTTAAAATAGTTTAACACTAATTCACAGATCACTGGGTTTCTTGATATTCACCTGCAGGTGTCTGTCTACAAGTTCTGTTGCCTTGGAAAGCCTGACTTTCAAGTCAACTGAATCCAGCATAGAGAGCTGCTCCTCAAAGCTTATTTCAAAGCTAGCAACAAAAATATCAGCTAGCCTGTATACAGGAACTGTCTCGAGCAGCAACTTGGTCCTACCAACCGTCTTCTGCTTCTGCAGAAACACCAGAACAATAGTAAGTCTAAACTCACTGATAAGTATCATGAGCAGCAGTAAGTCTTCTGCTTCTACAGAAACCTAAACTCTACTAGTAATTTCTCCAACAGCAAAAGGAAAAACATCACGGAATATGAACAGATGCAGCTCATCTTTCACAATCTTGCATGGATGATGGATCTACCACTGATCTTCTAAATTATTCAATATTCAGTTCTCAACTCAATCTTCCTATTACTCTGTCAACTATAAGCACAAAATCTTGAAATCTAGCAGTGAAAAGAGGACATCAAGTTCTCCTAAAGTTACTTACCTGCTCTAGGACGGAAATCAGTTCCATGGCAGTTGCTTTAAATTGCCTAGAAAGAGCAATTAGATCAGGGTCTTGCTCTGCCTGCTCCAACTCTAGCAAAACGAAGACACAATAGTAATGTGAGTGTCAAAATATATATCATGTGATCTGCAAAAGAAAAGGTAGTGGAACTGTGGGAGTGTCAAAATATATATCATGTGATTTCGAAAAGAAAAGGCAGCTACACAATCAAGTAGTTCTTACAGGAAATAGGATCTTTTAAATTCTTTACAAGCTAATAAAGGATGTCAGAGAAGAAATTATACTATTCTAACAAACCATCAAAATCATCAGGGCAGACAGACACCAGATCAAGAAAGAAGATACAGTTGTGTGAAATGACAGCAGCTACCAGCTTATGATGATTACACGAAATGGGGTGAAAATTTATATGTACTTTTACGGCCGTACCAGTCTTTGTCATGTCAAGGCGTGAAACACGGGCAACATGATATGACCCCCTCGCATTTAGTTCTTGAACACTGAACCTACATAAGCCTTCAAGAACAACAATGTATGTAACCCTCCCACTTGGTTTCTCCACCCCTCTTGAAAGGTGCAGAGCTCTAGCAGCAACTCCACTATACATGGAAGGAAAATGAAAGTTTCAGAGAAAGTTGGATTAAAAATATGCCTAAGGTAGGAAAACACAAACACTAGAAATCTAAGATAATGTAACAAAGGGTGCAACTTTGAATTATGTACATTATACTTCACATTTCATCAGATTGGGCAATTATAGATCCAATATAGCCTTTGGTTATAGCTGGAGACAAGAAAGCCCATAGCACAGCAAACATTTGTAGAACATAGTAGGCTGACAAATAGAATGAAAACATCACTGGTACATGCAGTGTTGAGCTACATGTACCCTCCTATACATAAAGTGCACCCTCCTGTCGAACAAGATTTTATCACTGTCTCATCCAACCCCCAGAGCAGGATAAGCGAATAATGCATTCTTGCACTAGCCACACACTACATAAGCAGCTAGATATGTAAATGAGAAATCGTGTGCTTAATTCTATTTTTGATATGTTCACAGAATGAAATATTGCATGCCATTGTTATATCTGCATCCAGCCTATTCCATGTCAAAACTCCTAAATGTAGCAGACTTAACAACCTTTAGTGGCCAGGCACAATGTATTACTGTCAGATTTGAAGTCTTTTTAATCTCTGGAACCTGGGTCATGGATATAGTACGTACAGACGTAATGGAAAGGCACTACATAGCAAATGCTGATACAGACCGGTTGTGCCAGTGAATGGGCTCCTTTCCATTCTTTGCATCCTGTTTGGTCGACTCCCCCCCAGAACCACCGGGAGACTTGCTGCCTCCTTCGCCTGAATCACCACCCACACCTATAAGAGCAATAGTAACCCGGGTAAGAAAAATGCAGGTTCACAATGCCCACCAATGGCTCATTAGCTGAATTAGATCCCACAGTCGCTATCTCACCAGAAGACAGAATCGAACCAACAGCCGCGGCCTCGGAGTCTCGCACGGGAAGCACCCCAATGAGACCCTTGTCCTCCCGCTGCCAGAGCTCCTGCTCCACCAGCTTCACACTGCAGGCCAAAACAACCGCATTGCCAAAGTCAAAAACCGCCTGAATTTCCCGTCCCAACGCCGAGTCCACACACGCCCACAAGCTACACCCACACCAACAAAGACTCCAATAACCCAACCTAACCTGAACCACAATTGACCTGACCGAGACTAGAAAATTCAGACACCAAATGAGTGGTGGATAATTGGGGGCTGAATTAGTCGGTCAAAGCCATAAAAAGCTGCCGAACTGCTGAACACACCCCACCGTGAGTCCAACAAGAGCATCGATCAAATTGCAGCGAGAATTTAAAAAACAAATCCGCATCAGAAGTGATAACAACTACGCGAAAGCAGATTTTAACATGAATACTACTTGAGCCACACTGGTTGCAACTTGCAAGACATAGGAGTATACTTCAGAACAGGCAGAAATTCTACTTGAACCCACACAGGCTACAGGCTCCAGAGCAGAAATAAAAAAGGGTCTCTAAGAATGATTAGCAGCTAGCTCGCTGAGTCGACACCGAATCCGAAGCTGGGGTCACGCGATTGATCGCTCGGGGCGGAGGAAGACCTAACCACGGCCAATCCCCTTGCCCAAACCCGCCTGCATCGCACCGAATTAGCAGTGCCCCGAACCCCCCCGACACGAGCTGTACGCAACCAACTAATCGGCGCCCACGGAATCGCCCGCCCGCCGCACTGACCTGCTGGGGTTGGTGCAGCGGATCCGTACGATGGCGCCGGGGAGGAGCACCTTGTTGCGGAACGGCAGTATGGCGAGCCGGCCCGGCAGCTCCACGGGCGCGTCCGCCATATGGCCGCCGCTCGCGCGCGCGCGCGGTGCGGTCGAGTCGAGGAAACACGCGCGCACAGGTCAGAGGAACAGAATCTTTGTGGACAAATTGGGGAGGGAGACGAAGGCGAGAGGTGGGAGAAGACGGGGATGATATTTATGTGTGGCGAGTCAATGCTGGGCTGCGGGTGGGCCCGCCTGTCAGGTGCGGGGCCCGCGCGTCGGCGAGGGATGGGCGTGTCGTGTGGGCGTGGCGCTCTGGTTGGGGATAAAGGGTTGGCGCCGCGACGATCCGGTGCGGGGAGTGGTGTGCGGCCCGGACACGTGGCTGCGTTATGAACTTATGATGGCTGGTTTGGGTGTTGCTGTTTGGATTTGCCGGCGTGCGGGTCGGTCGGAGTTCAGACCGCCGTAGCGGTTGGGACACGGCCGGGTCATCGGATCTCGGCCGTCGGGTCGTCGGGGTCCGTGTGTCGGACGGTGTGGATCTTGGGCTTCGAGGTATCCACGTGAGGAATTTGCTTTGCTGCCAAGTGAGTGAGCCGTATGATTGGGAGCGTACGGAATCGCGCGTGACACGGGCTCATCCGATATGCACTGGGCCTTTTCTAACGTTGTCAAGTATAGTTAGGACGTCAACACCAAGAAAAAAAGGTAGACACCAAGTAAAAGTAGTAGTACTATCATGTTGAAGAAAGGAGCAAATTCAAAGAGGAGGTTCCACTCGTCTTAGAGCATCTCTAGCAGAGCCCGTAAACGCCTCGAACTGATAAAATAACCGTCCGATACGGTCCGCGCGAGGAAAAACGAGACACACCAGCAACCGAAAAAGTGTCCGGCCGTAAATTTTTTTTCGGGCGCCCGAGAACTTTCCCCCCGAAACCGTGTATACACGGTTTTGCCCTCCGAACTGATTCCCGTTGCCGGGAGGAATAACCTGCGAGGCGTTGGCGGGAGGGACATTTCAGCTCCGTGTCGGGTAGTTCCTCTCCCCCCCCCCCCCCCCCCCCCGAGTCGTCGCCGCCGCCACCCGCCGTCCTCGATCCCGGCCGTTTCCCGATGTATTCCTCCCGTCGAGTCGCCGCCGCACCGGATCCGTCGGTGAGTTACTTTTCCGCTCGATCCCGGTCGATTTTCCGGTGGATTCGTTGTTGATTTCTCTTCCCGTGCTCGTTTTAGATGGAGTTGAGCCCGTGCGACCAATTTTTGCTCGAGTCCTTGTTCGAGTCCGATGACTCGGACGTTGAGATGTTGCTCGCCAACCATCGGCAGCAAATGGCAGTGGTGGTCCTCGCCGTGAAGAAGTTAGAGGATACGCATCGAAGGACGAGGCGAGGATCCAAAGTCGGCCGCCTATGCATTCCCCGGAAATCGTTTCTACGGCAACGAGCTGCTGATGCAAGACTACTTCGCCAAGAGACCAACCTACCCGGCTCACATCTTCCGGCGAAGGTACCGAATGCGTCGATCCCTGTTCGTCAAAATTGTAGAGGCTTGCGAGGCCAATTGTCGGTATTTTACTCGTCGGAGGAATGCGGCCGGATTGTTGGGCTTTAGCGCGCATCAAAAGATATCCGCAGCTATGAGGGTGATTGCATACGGCATTCCGGCCGACTACGCCGACGAGTATCTTCGCATTGGCGAGGATACTACAATCGAGTCAGTGCGTATGTTTGCCAAAGTGATCATCTGTGTCTTCGGTCCTATTTATCTTAGAGCACCGAATGAGGAGGACACGGCAAGGTTGATGGCACAAAATGAGGCTCGTGGTTGGCCGGGCATGCTAGGTAGTGTTGATTGTATGCATTGGCAGTGGAAGAACTGCCCGAAAGCATGGCACTGGTAATATTGTGGCAAGAGTGGTGATGCAACAATAGTTCTTGAGGCTGTTGCATCCGAGGATTTGTGGATTTGGCATTATTTCTTTGGGCTGCCGGGCACACTCAATGATATCAACGTATTGCAAAGGTCTCATTTATTTGCTCGGCTAGCAAGTGGTGATGCTCCGGCTTGCAACTATACTGTCAATGGGAATGAGTACACAAAGGGGTACTATCTTGCCGACGGTATCTACCCTCCTTGGTCTACATTTGTGAAGACCATCTCAAAACCTGAGACTAAAATGGAGATCCACTTTGCCAAGGTACAAGAGGCAGCCGGAAGGATATTGAGAGAGCTTTGGGGTTTTACAATCTAGGTTTGCCATAGTTCGAGGTTCTGTTCGTTTTTTGGGACAAGAAAACCCTCAAAAATATAATGATATGTTGTGTGATTCTTCACAACATGATCGTCGAGGATGAGAGGGACTTGAACTTGGATTTAGTCTATGACATGTTGTGTAATTTAAACCATTATTGTAATTTGGATTATGTTTGTGTTGTACAATAAATAATATTCTTATTTCATATTGATTTTATATTGCTGTTATATTTTTAAAGTCGAATGATGCATATCTGTTAAAATGATGTGTTTTACGGGCTGAAAACGGCTGTGCGCAGAACAGAAACCGAAAGCCAAGCGGTAAAACAGATATTCTGTTTTACCGGTTGGTTTTCGGTTTCTGCTCTGCCGCAGTCGTTTTCAGCCCGTAAAACGCGCAAAACGCAAACCGTAAAACGAGTTTTCGATTTCGGCGTTTACGGGCTCTGCTAGAGATGCTCTTAGACCTGCACAAGCTGACAGTGGGCCAAGCCTGCTAGCCTAGCTGGATGGATATGTTATCTGCTTCGAAACAGGGAGTCGTTGTAACCTCGGCCGAGACGATGCTAGGAGACACCTACGACAAGCACGAGACGTGGACCGGGAGAAGAAGGTGAAGGGCGGGGCAGCAAGCGTGGGTTTTCACTGGTCCTAACTAACGGCTGGCAAGCGATCCAAGGAGACGCAACACCATGTCTACACTAATTAAAAGCATCGCCACGGGAGCTTATTGACGAGACCACCAACTCCACCGTGAATCGAGGCGGAAGAGCTCTCCCCCTACTACCCGTTAGTCGAATCCGGGGAAAACCAACTCTCATGTGTCCCGTGGCGATGTAAGCGTCAACGTGGCCGGAAAGGGCACGAGGTACTTATACACTACGAAATCGCCCCCGCCGTCGGGAAGAATGACACGAGTATACCAACACCTAACAATTATAATAATAAGAAAAAATAATGATCCGGCTTCAATGGTCTATTTCTCATCGTTCTAATCATAATATACTCGCTCTGTATCACAATATAATTATATAATATGTTTTAGATATTCATATGCGAACTACATGCGGAGCAAGATTAGTGAATGTACACACTAAATACATCTATATACATCTGTATTTAGTCTGTATGAGAAAAGGTAAAACATTTTATATTATGATATGAATGGCGTAGTAAGGATTTGGACAAGATCGCCCGCCAAGAACATGTCAGCAGTATGATTTCACATCTCTCCCGCCAAACCTTTGGAATTATTACGAGCATATATCTACTGCAATGGTCAATTCAGTGGTGTCACCAAGACAGAACGTATCACCTGATACGATTCTATCACCAACGAATCACTCGAACAAAAACAAAGGCATCGCTAACCTATCTAAGAAAAGAAGCATTCCCACTTCCAGGTTTTGCATCCCTGGCTAAGCAACCGGACTCGGGAGAATTTGGCGCCTGATTCACAGCCATTCAGACCTAAAAACGGCTTTAAAATACGGCATCGATCCCTGGATGGCATTCAGACCTACAAAAAGCTTTAAAATACGCCGCCGATCCCGGCACATCGACGGGCAGGGGCAGACCGCTCTAAAAATACACGGGACGAGCTCACCTCCACGGCCACGCGACCAAGACCGTGGCATGGCAGGTCAGGTCCACGGCCGCGGCGATGGGAACGTGTGCCGGCCGGATGCATATGGATCTCCAAGCTCGTCAGGGCAATGATCGCAACGCAACCAAGGAATTTATTAGACCCTGATGATAGATAAGATAGTAGCTAGAATTCAGAGTCTTCGTAACTTCGTTGCCGTGGTCGTCTCCGAGGTGCGAACTTCCATTGCTAACTACAGGTGGGAAAAGAAAGCCCCGTGCATGTTTGGAGTATGTGGGTATCTGCACAGCATGCAGGACATTTTCTAATCATAACATACAATCTGTCAACCGGATCAGTCGCATTCCAGCGTTCATCGCAGAAACTAATTCATCTGTAAGCATACCTCCAACCCCACAGTGACAACAACATCCCAAAAGAACTCCTCTCACCTAAATAAACCTATCAATCAGGCAACTTATACAAATGAATACGTTTAACCTTTTGGCAATCTGCGAATCCCACCATTTGTAACAAAAAAAATACTACATGTCTAAGGACCCACAAAAAGGTGATAATAAATATTTCGACAGAGAAAAAAATGGGCGGAAACTACGTGGTT
The DNA here is from genome assembly GCA_012064385.1 of Puccinellia tenuiflora. NCBI lineage: Eukaryota > Viridiplantae > Streptophyta > Magnoliopsida > Poales > Poaceae > Puccinellia > Puccinellia tenuiflora. The sequence continues at coordinate 106,368 of QRDG01002516.1, forward strand.
TTGCTTTAAAAGGAGAAACTAATATATATACAAATGGTACCTACACTTTCATCCAAGATTTACTTTACTGGTTCGATTTTAGACGGGCAAATAGGCGTAAGGGTGAAAAAAAAGAGAGGTGGTGTACAGCTCAGTTCCACTTTATAATTTTGGGTGGAATTTGGCAGAGTATCTTGTCCGAAACGGTTTTGGTGTTTAGCTCAGATTTGGAAATTTCAGCTAACTACCGAAGTTCTGCAAAAAAAAGGTATCCAACTAGCCATGCCCTGTACATTTTGTTTGAGTCTCGTGGTGTTTATTATTCATTCACATTACTAAGACTCTGGACCGAATTGTCAGAAAAGCCACATTTGAAGATGACGGTTTTGAGCCACTTGACATGCAGGAAAGCGAAACTCCCGACAAAAAGCCTAAAAATGATGTAATAAGATAGTAAAAACGTGTAACAATGGCATATAATAACTAACATGGATTAATAAAAAATTATAGATACGTTTGACATGTACCAGTCGCGCGAATCGTTTTCTTTTCCGTAACAGGGGTAATATGCAATTATGTATCGTTTTCACCTGGTCGGAACGAATCCTTTAACATCTTATATATCGGAACGGAGGGAGTACTCCACTATCGATGTAAAAGACACACTTCTAATTTGCTGGACGAAGCAAAAATTCCCAAATTCAGTATTTTTCCTTGATATTCAAGGGCCTGAAAAACAGTTTCATTCACTTTTATATCATACAACATGCTTGGTTATTCAATGTTGAGTATCCTAAAAATTATTATCATGCCTCAGTTGTATCTAAATAAAATATCATATGATGCTCTGCATTTTTATTCTTGGAACAATAGGCATAAATTCTGAACGTTCTGCTTAGTTAGAAAAGGAGGTAATTGCACTGGCCATATAAGAACTTATCCACCATGTGCACTTTCATACAACTTCTTGCAAAGTGTGGTGCGGTGGTACAATAACTTTGATTTTGCGTCCAAATTCATACAACGCGAATCAGGAGCTGACACGTGTCAACATCCACGTTAGAAAATGGCTCTAGCACGCACCCCCCCTGAACAGCGGATCGTTTTTGATTGAGAAATCAGCTTCAGATTTTACTTAGTTGCTACCTTTCTAAACTTCATTTCATTTCCATAATTCAGAATGCATCACATGGCACAGCTCAAATTCATAATGCACAATACTTCACACATTTTCTAAACTTCATTTTATTTCCATAATTCAATTCTTACAAAGTAGACCACACACTTACAACATACACACCAACAGATACCAACCATGTAAAGCTTTTGCTGCTGCCTATCATCTCTTCCTGCTACATACTACCTAACAGAAACACACTACTCTTCACATACACACATAAATTGGTTCAGCTTGTATCACCCGCAGCTTGCTTTGGCTTTGTATTTCTTCAGCTCAAATACCACTCATGCCCATATCAAATGCATCACCAACGTACAGCTTGCTTCAGGCTTCACAACCTCCATTACATTAGTTCCTCTGAACTCTCTTCATCGCAGCCTCGATTTCCATCTCAAACTCTACATAACTGATAACTCTATAGCAACGAGCATCCTCTGACCGTACGAGGAATCCCTTGACGCGTCCACCTGCGAAGCAAGCAACCAACCAACCACAACAAAGATCAGCAACAAATTTGCACCACAAACCACATGAAGAGCAAGACATATTGAAGCTGACAAGAACCAAACCGGCGCGGGCGCGGGCACGCCCAAGCAGGGAGAATTCGACGCGGTAGAAAACGTGGGGCGGCACGAGGCGGCTGCCGCCGCGGCCTCGGCGTCCCCGTGGTGCTCGAGGTGGCCCTGAGGGAGGTACACAACAACGCTCCCCTTGCAGGGCGTGGGCGCAACGGGCCCGCGCAGGCGTGCCACAATGTCGGTGGCGGAGGCGTGGCCATCACCGCGGATCTGGCCTGGCTGTGGTGAGAGAGGGAGAGGGACTGGGAGGAGCAGTCGCCGCCTCGCCACATGCCGCGGTCACCGATCAATCCATTGATGGAGCAGCGACTCGCGTGTAGGGAAGGGTGGAGCGGAGGTGTGCGTGCGAAACGAAGGTCGCCAACAAGGAGGGATTACGGGCGGCGGCGGGGACCGTGCGAATTGGAGGTCGCCGATTTTGGCCGAACGGATGAGGTCGAATGGATGAGGTCTAGTGAGATATATATATATATATATTTTTTTTTGCGAAACACAGTACAACACAGGCGCTCACATACACGCGCATACACTCATCCCTATGAACGGACACACGCACACCCTACCACTATGAGCACCTCCGAAATACTGAGCCGGCGGGTCAGGTCTTTAGATTGACGAAGTCACCACGGGCGCCTCGCTATCGACGGGAACGTCGCCTCCCACTGAAGAATATTCCGCCAAATATGAGAAACACCAGTGTTAAACCTGGGGTTTGAACTCTGGTGGGCTGGGGGTACAACCACCCACCTAACCATCCAACCAAGGGTTGGTTCTCAGATCTAGTGAGGTACTGAGGTGGGAGGACTTGACCGACAGAAAGAAAGGTGAAAGTTTTTTTTGCAAATATGCCACGCACGGGGTCCTCACCATTTTCCACGCTAGACAGGACACGTGTCTACTCCAGAGCGATTTGTACGAATTTGCACATATAAGACAACTTCTTGTACCACCGTACCACACGTTGCAAGTTTTTGTATGAAAGTGCACATGATGGACAAGTTCTTGCATGCCAGATGCAGTTACCTCTTAGAAAAATTACCTTCGAGTGCTAGTTTTTCACGTGTTCCAAAGTTAAATGATGGATAATTTCTTGCCTTCCCTCATTGCCGTATCAGGTCCCCAGGCTGATCGTTCCACTCTAGGAAGACACGGTTTGACACTAGATAAGTATATTTATGTGTTTGGTCATAATGGAAGGTGGCTAAACTTCAAAAAAATAATGGAAGGTGGCGTAAGGATGCCGTCTACTAGTTGCCAATTCACCAGGTTAGAGCATGTTTAATAGACCCTCTATTTTTCTGCCCCTTATAACGCGAGTAGAGGGTACTGTATTCACTTTTCACCGGCCGAAAACTCGTCCGAGCTAGCAGACCCCGTATCCCCACCCCGTAAAACAGAATATTTCTGTTTTACGGGGTAGGGATACGGGGTCTGCTAGCTCGGACGAGTTTTCGGCCCCTCAAAAACAGGGTTTTGGACACATTGCGTATTAGAACCAATGCAACATTCACATTGAATAAAAGTTTCAAAGCACACAATAATCATCATAATTATTACAATAATGTTTTTCGGAACTGCCAACCAATGTTCAAATGGAATAATCAAACAAATAACAAATGTTCCCGGAGTCAAACAAATAACAAATGTTTCACACATACAAGAATAGGAAATGAATCATTGGCCATGCAACTGCCAGTGGTGATCGATCAGATCTTGGGTGAGCTGGTGATGAGTCTGGGCATCTTCAATGCTGCGATGCGCTGCAAGAAAAGCTTCAAGCCGATCAGGGTTCCTCTGGGGTTGCACTCGGGTGCCCACATTGTCATAGAAACATGGCAAGTTCAACTCTCTCTCATCTTCAATGATCATGTTGTGAAGGATCACACAACATGTCATGATTCAACAAGAGTTTCCTTGTCCCAAAACCGTGCAGGACCCCGAACAATTGCAAACCGTGCTTGCAAAACACCAAAAGCTCTCTCAATATCCTTGCGAGCTGCCTCTTGAGCTTTGGTGAACCAAGCTTCTTTTCTTGTCAAAGGCACATCCTTTTTCTCTTTAATTGCCTTCACAAGAGTTGCATAGTCAGGGTAAATACCATCTGTGAGGTAGTACCCCATGGTGTACTCGTTGTTCATAACTTTGTAGTTGCAAGTTGGAGCATCACCCTTAACTATTCTTGCAAATAAAGGGGATCTATTCAAGACGTTGATGTCATTGAGAGTCCCCGGCAGTCCAAAAAAAGCATGCCAAATCCATAAGTCTTGGGATGCCACAGCTTCAAGAACAATGGTAGGATCATGGCTTTTTCCACAATACATTCCATGCCATGCTTTTGGACAATTTTTCCATGTCCAATGCATGCAATCCAGACTACCAAGCATCCCCGGCCACCCCCTCTTTTCATTGATCTCCATGAGTCTCTTTGTATCTTGCTCGTTTGGAGCTCGGAGATACGTCTCACCATACAACTTGATCACCATCTTGGCAAACATACGGACACAATCAGTGGTTGTTTGTGCACCAATGCGAAGGTACTCATCGGTATAGTCTGCAGGGATACCATATGCAATTACCCTCATGGCAGCTGATATTTTCTGAAATGGGCTAAATCCCATGACGTGGGCGCAGTTCCTCCGTTGCTTGAAATAATCACAATTTGCTTCACAGTCTCTCACGATTTTCGTGAACAAACTCCTACACATGCGATATCTTCTACGGAAGAGATGGGGAGGATAGGTCGGTACCTCGGCAAAATAATCTTGCCACAGCTGTTCGTGGCCGAGCGCGCGGTTCCGCGGGATACACATGCGCCCCATCGTGGACCCTTTTCTCTGATCCAGCAGCTTCGCGCGGTCTTCAATTTCCTTCATGCCGAAGAGGAGCAGCATCGTCTCCGTGTCGTCGTCGTTCAGCAGCTCGTCGAGCTCCGAATCATCGGAATCCGACGATGACCAATCCGACGAATCCACCAAATCCTCCATAGTGGCGTCCGAAGACATCTCCCACGGTGAGATCAGCCCCCAAGTTTATCGATTGCGCCGGCGAAATCGAAGAGGAACGCGGCAGAGTACTCACCGTGGGGCGGCGGCGGAAATGAACGCGGCGCGGCGAGCCGAGGGGCGCTGAGGTCCGGCGGGGGTGCGGCGGCTCGGCGGCCGTCGGAGGGGACCGGATGCGTAGGTTTCCGGCGGCGGCGGGCGGGCGGCTGTGGCGGCGGCGCGGGGGAAAACGGGTAGGAAGCTGAAATTTCCGCCCGCCCTAGCTCGCACAGAATAGTGGGTTCACCCTGTATTCCCCCTCCCGCCCCGCACAAGTAGGGGGCGACGAGCCGCCCCGTAGCCAAACTTGTAAAAATCCGTCCGGGGTGCCCAATTTAGGGGGTCAGTTAGACGGCCGGGTAGAGCCCAACCCCGTATATCGGCAGTTATTTTACGGGATTGAGCCTTTTGAGGGGTCTGTTAGACTTGCTCTTACTTTCTGCCCACATGTTCTGCTACTGTAGTATTTCCTTTTTGTTGTCGACCACACTCTCTGAAGCTTCAGTTTACCTGGGAGTAAGCATTTGAAATAATCGACCCGTTAAGAAAAGAACCTTAGTTAAATGTATAAATATGGGCATTTTGTGCATGCTTTATGAGTGGTGGAGATACTACTTTGTTAATAAAATATTTCTTAATTGTTCCTATTGAACAGGCTGAATCCAAGCATCATAGATGCTGCAAAGCGTTTTTGTAGAGATAGTTTGGATATAGATTCAAAGAAATCCAACTGTATCAATCAGCGAGGAAAATCAAATGACTCAGAATAATCTCAGAGAAAGTCAAGCCAATGAAACAAAAGGTAACAAAAACACAAACTGCTCACACTAATGGAGGCAGAGATACAGACCTCAGTCTGCTATATACCGATATGCTGCTATGGAATCCACAGAAGAATCGCCTAAATTAGCAAATACCTGAGTTTGTGTGTGCAAGACAATGTTCTTGTGCAGCTGCCAGTTCTGGCAGAGGCCTTGAGGCAGCGTGAGGAAGGTCTGACGAATTTGACGGATCATTGATTTAAGAGGACATTTTCAACCAGAGTAAGCGTCTGCGGGAGCTGCTCCGCGGGGTCCTCTGTTGCTCTGCAACCTGCCGCCCGTTGTCATTATTGAGGACCAACACCATGGTTGAAGACAGCAAACCGGCCGCTGGTGGATCTCGTTGTGGTGTGAGACGGTGGTAGGATGGGCGTCGGCAGCAGGACGTGCGTCGTGCCTAGGCCGATGGAGTGGCACTGGCGGCGGCGCAGTTCCTGAGATGAAGGCGGAGCCGGAACCGGTGCTGGGGGTGGTTGTCGGCGGCGGGATACACGCGAGAGAGGAAGGGTAGGAGTGCCGCACCCTGGACGGCGCGGCTACAGGCGGCTGACTGCATCCCCTACTCGGCGCCGGACGGCTTCTTACCCATCGGCGTCTCCGCCCACAGCGCTACTTGCAGGTATGCCCATGGCGTGACCCGGGTGGCTCACCCGGCTTGGGTCGACGGCGCCCCATGGACACGGCCAGCGCTTCCTTGGCGTCCGTTAGCAGCGGCGGCAGCGAGACCAACGGTGGAGGCTGACCAGAGCGACGCCCAACCCGCTGCGGCGTTACTTCCGTCGGCTCCCCGGCGGCAGGGGGCGCGTCCTAGGCCTCTGCAGCGGTGGCCTGGCCCACAGCAGGTTCCCGTAGCAGTCATATGCACACGGAAGAAGAAAGGGGATCAGGAAAAGGTCTGCCAGGGGCAGAACCACCATGGAGGCAGAGTTTCGTCTGCCCTTAGAAATTGCTAGATGTACCCTTTGGTGAGTTTTTTTAAGGGGGACGGTTAGATCTAATCTACTGGGTCAGATCGTAAGGTGAAAACTGCTTGTGGTTCTTTTGGGTGCATTTGTGGTGTGTACGTAGAAAAATTCATGTTGGCTTGTTTATTAGTATTAGTAGTGGAGATGTGAACTTCAACTCGTGCAAGTAGCACACAAGGGGATCAACCCATGTCCAAGTCCACATTCAACTTAACCAAACAGCCTCGTAAAGGCTTCGAGGCCCAATTAGCTGGAATTGGGTTTGCCTTGTGTCGCTAGAAAAAAAAAAAGGCTAGAAGAGGCACGGGCGCACGGCACGACACGGCAGCCTGTCGCGTGCGAGGCGGTTCCGTATAGGCAGAAGAAAACCGGAGCGTGGGGAAATCGAGAGTGCTCTATCAAGTTAGGGTTTCCGCCGCCCCACAGTTTTCTCCCATCCGTTCCGATCTGATAGTTCTCCTCCGTTGTCACCCAAATCAACCAACCTTCGATCGATTGCCCTCCCTAATTCTGAGCCCGATTCCTATGGAGGATACGCGAATCCACTTCTCGTCCCTCACCGTCGACGAGGACGGGATCTTGTTCTCAACGAAGGAGGACGAGATCTCATCCTACACGGAAGGGGATATCTACTCGTCGTCGTCGTCGGAGGAGGAGTCGTCGTCGTCGGAGGAGGAGGAGGAGGATGAGGAGGAGGAGGTCGAGGACGTCCGGTCGCCTGCCCACCCCTACGATTTGGACTCTCTTCCCAAGTCGGTCCTCCTCGACGTCCGGGCCTACTTCGACGACCGTACTAACGCCACCACTGTCGACGCCCCGTTGTGGAGGAACCACCGCATCCAGGTGACCTTGTGGATGGCCCACCCGCCGCGCGTCTCCTGCCTCACGGTCTACTCCAGCACCGTGGATGCCAAAGAGTTCAACAGGATGCCCAAGGTACTCACCGCTCAGGACGACCTGCTCCTCCTCCGTGCCACCCTTGGCCCTCACGACCGCCTCGGCCCCAGCCGTTATGTGAACAATTACTATGTCTACAAGGCGGGCACTAAGCCATCTCTTATTAAGCTCGCCGATGCCAGCTCCTTTGTATTTGACGACTGCTCAGCTGGCATCTTGCGCCTTGAAGACGGCAGTTTCATCATCGCTGCTATCAAATGGACAGGCACCCACGGACAGTATGATCTCCACCAGTTCGACTCCAAGACCAAGTCATGGAGCACCAGGCTGATGCATGTTGATAAACCAGAGAGATTCTCGCGCATTCTTACAAGCAAGGTGCTTGTCATCGGGGGCAAACATGGTCTGATGGCCTGGGTCGACCTATGGAATGGTATTCTGTTCTGCGAGGTGCTCTCCGGCCACGCCGTTCTGCGCTACTGTCCATTGCCGCCCCCTTTGAACAAGGCTTCCATAGGCCCTCCAGAGCATGTTCGAGACATCGCGATCGTCCAAGGCAGTATCAAGTTCTTTGAGATGAGGTTGAAGGTCAAACAGCGCCAAGTTGACTACAACACCACTGTGACTTCCAGAGCTTTGGTGGCCGCCACATGGAAAATGATGCACCCTTGGCAGGAGTGGCAGAAGGATTGCACGCTTGATATATTCAAGATTCCAGTGGACAAGAGTTGTTCTGAATTGCTTTCTAATCTGCAACGTAATCGACAGGGCACTCAAATAGCCTTGGAGAGACTCGAGGAAGGTCTCCCTGCTCTGAGCTTGCATGATGATGATGTTGTTTACATCATGGCCAAGACCAAAGAGATGAACAACAGGGCAATTGTGCTTGCTGTGAACTTGAGGAGCAAGGTCCTGCAAGGTGCGGCTAAGTTTGATGCCAAAAGAACATATGGCTTCAGTTACACCTACCTTCAAAGTGGGATATCCAACTATTTGACCGTTGGGTCGTCTGTCAGGTATCGTATAACCTTCGTACATCTAATTGCTTTACTTGCTGCGTATACCAGTCCGGATCTCATGGAAATCTGTCATCGTTAGATAGGTCTGAATAAGGGATGCTACTGAGTGGCTACTTAAGTACTAGTTTCGTGGACTTATTTTGGATTCACGTAAAACATGCTACTTCTGTTGTTAGAATGCCTCTAGGTGAAGAAACTTATAATATGTAGCTTAGACTGAGAAAATGAGGCAAGTTAAGCTGATAACCATACTTTCTATTTGATGTATAACCAGGAACAGAATGAATATATAATAGGAAAGGAACTTGGGACTCCAGAGAGCCATCAACTCTGGCTACTTAAGTACTTGTTTTGTAGACTTACTTTAGATTCCCTTAAAACATGTATTTCTGCTGTTGGAATGCCGCTAGGTGAAGACACTTCTAATGTGTAGCTTAGACTGCAAAAATGAGGCAAGTTAAGCTGATAACCATACTGTATATTTGATATATATACCCAGGAACAGAATCGCAATATATTATGAAATGAACTTGGACTCTAAAGTGACTCTGGGTTATGTATGGCAGCAGCTCTCAAGTAGGTCACTAAACCGTAGGTGGATATAGGAGTATGGGAATTCTGCATCCACAAAGAAAGCCTGGTTGACTGGAATTGTTTTCTTTAACCAGAACTCATTGAAAGATGATACTGTTTTATGTAAATGAACTTCATCGGCAGTACCCTCTTGCCACATAATGTGGTTGGTTTTGCACCTACCATTTTTCACTAAAAGCATGGGCTATTTCCTTCTCGCAGTGACGAAGGGATTGATGAATTGGAACTATCCCGACTTCGCGAGTGCCGAGTGACTACCGCTGATTCAAGCAGGTGTCCAATTACTCAAGCAGGTGATATGTACAAAGGGAAGAAAATGTTGCTGATTCAAGCAGGCGTCCAATTACACAAGCAGGTGATATGTACAAAGGGAAGAATGTTGCTGATTCAAGCAGACGTCCAATTACACAAGAAGGTGACATGTATGAAGGGGAGGTTGCTGCTGACTCAGGCTGTTGGATTCAAATTTCAAGAGCACGCAAGCAAAAGCTTGAAAAACAGTAAGTAACTACTCTTGAAATCTAACCATCATAAATGATAGTGTCGATATTCCCATTTAAATTAACACTACCTTGCTACTTTTGTATGCAATGCACGGAAGTAAAACTGTAAGGTTAACATGTGGGGCCTCAACTAATGGTCAGCTGTTACAGATTTTTTTTCAGATGTGGCTGGGAGCTCATAAGTACTGCATTTGATATGAGTTACAATAAATATTCTTCATAAATATGTTGGATTCCCCCTTTCTATGTGCCATATAATAGATAGTGTCTTAAATAATTAAATCCAAGTTGTCCTTTGCTTTTGCTAAGATATAAATCATGTGTAGTCAAATATAAGTAGTTAAGTTACATGGCAGGACAGTGAGTTTTTTCCGAAGATAAGACAGTGTGCGTTTTGTTCTTGTTGAAAAGCTTTCCTGTAGAAGTGGTACACTTTGCACAAAATGATCATTTGTCTTGATACATTATCCGCAGTTCACTTGGCCCCATGTTACTTTGTCTGTCTGTTACCTCAAGTACTTTCTCCCTTATTTTTCTCTGCAAGTAAGCTTACAATTTGATGTACCCTGCTAGTGTTTTTCCCAGGTATTTTCAAGACGAGAATACGATTGAAAAACCTTCTCTTCCGAGTCAGTACAAGCAGCGGAAGTTCGTGAACATGAGATATTGAGATACATGGTGCTCATCAAAAAGATCATCCTCTCCTCCCCGTCCTGCAGACTTACTCTGGTTTTGGGATTCTGGTTTGATGCTAAAAGAGATATGTTATCCTGCTATTGTACCTATCGCAGCCAGGCTTGATGTTATGCTCCCCTAGTTCCTTGCTGCTATGTAACCAAAACGTTCTGGTTGACTGTCATGCAAGGTTAATGTGCTATAATTTATGCTGGCCATATTCTCAAAAAATTGCTCTTGTGTTGTTCATGTCGAGGTTCTGTACTTTGGGGTGGTACTTGTTCCAGTGTAAATGTGGTGTCCCAAGAATTCCTGAGTTACCTTGTTGTCAATATTTGGGATCAGTTCCAGGCATGAATTTCTGCGCATCGTTCGGTGGTCAATTTTTTGTTTGTCTTCCGTAGCATCATACTGCACCGTTTTAGTATCACCTTGTTCTGGACTTGTTATCCAAAGGCGTATCTATCAGAGAGGCCATGACTCCACGCTCCACCGCTTCCTGTTTCCGGTTCAGCGATCTGGTACAAGCAATTGAAATCATCAGCTTGTGTTCTCACTAATACTTAGATTCATCTAATTTTTTTTTCTCCCATCACCTCAAAATCAAAAAGCAAATAACGCGTATGTCTCGTATCACATAACGGGCTAGGAAACCCCATCTGCGCATAGGCCCACATTCGGTGTGGCGAAAAAAAAGTATCCCTGCCCGATCGTAAACCCTAAACCCCACTCTCTCGTGAGTGACTCGGGGTTGATAGGCGCGTCGCGGCGCCTCTGCCTCCCTCCGGCGACAATCTAGCGAGTGACTCGGGGCTGATAGGCGCGTCGCGGCGCCTTTACCTCTCTCCGGCGACGACCCCTGCGATTCGCATACAACATTCGCAGTGCGGGGCGACGGGGACGGCCCGAGCGGTCCGCAATTCTCCCGTGCGACGGCGACGACCCGACGGTCGCCGATCGTCTTCCTCCTTCGAATACGGTTAGCTTCCCACTTCATGCCTTATTCGTCCCCTCACCGTGGAGTGCTGCTCCAGATCCAGGACTCGTGAGCACCGCCCCTCCCCTTCCCCCAGCGCTGCAAACCAGATTCACTTTTGAGCAGTGGCGGAGCTTCCTTAGGGCCAACAATTGTGCATTTCCTCTAATTAGTAGTGTTTGTAGGACTAAATAAATGAGATATTTGCTTTGCTTCGGCGTTGGCGTAGACTATTTGTGTTTGTCATGTCCATGTGGTGCGGTTGATATTGTAACCTTTGTGTGCAGTAGGTGTCACTGGATTAATTTAGCCGATTTACAGAGCTTGTTGCTCTGCTTGAAGATGAGCTCTTGTTGCATACACAATTTATTTCGTGTCAAGTTGGTTGTAACCATATTGCAATTTGGTTGTACAGGTTGCAGTGTGGACTTTATCAAAGGCTGCAAGTGTAGACAATTCAGCTTCATCTACCGGAAGCACGTTCACCGCCAACTGGCTTGAGATCAATTACTTCCTCACCAAGGTGTGTTACCTTCCATACTTGAAATAGAAGATATAAATTTGTGATGCTTAGTTCTTCTCCTAAATACCTTATGGATTACATGCACTACCTTTGATCCCGTTTTCAGTTAGGATATTAGAGTTCATGTTATATGGAGCAGAGCATTGTCTGACGAGGGGTGTCAGTTTGTCTACAAAAAGTTAGATTATTCATGCATATACTAGACTTTGGCGCAACATAAAGTTTCCATTTAGGCTATGTTCGGTTGCTAGGGACTTAACCCCTGCAGGGATTGGGTGATCCCCATCCCCTGAAGGGAATACATACCCAGGAGGTCAAGCATGTATCACTTTCCTGTTCTTGCATGAACTGCCTGAAACTTGCCTAGCATTATCATCAATAACTTCATAACAACTATTGGCCTATAAGGAACTAGATTATGTTCACCAAAATAATAGAAAAAATGGCACACAGAGCATGATGTTTTTGCAAACATGCACATCTATCTTCATCTTCTAATGAAACACCATCCACGAGCAAGATAAGATACAATGCTGGGATACATATAATTGGTAAGCATTATAGGCATGATATAAATGTAAGTGCTCCAAATCAATTTTAATCATATCCACCTGATAACTGATTAATTTAGTTGGTATTACCAAATAAGTTATGCTACTTAAGAGCTTCTCCTGATAAATAAGACGCTAATGACCAAAAATATCACATTCTGGATTCATCCCATTCCTAGACATCTTCGTCATTTGATGCCAATGCTTGCTTACCGACAAAGAAATTCTCGTTAACTGCTTTTGTTATGATTTTGTCGCTTAGTGTGTTGCGATTGTGCATTTTACTAATTTTATTCTCCATGTATGTGTAGTACAGTATAAACCTTAAATGTTGATGTATTTATTTCTAATATTTACAGCAGAGACTGAATCTGCCTCCATGGAGGAATATCAGAATGTCGACGATGTCCCAGTGAAAAGCTCTAAGGACGAAGGTGCTTACAATTGTCTACACTGTGCTTGTGTTTTTTCAGTCATTGTGGTGCATGTAGAACAGTTTGGAAATGTCAATCTTTTCAGCATTGACGCCATCTTTTTGTTCTTTGCAAGCAGGAACCAGAGCTACTGATGATGGGTCAGATCAGGACAATGCGGTTGAGGAACCTGAAGGGCCTGATCCGCAGGAAGGTCCTATCATGGCAGTACTTTCAAGGCGCATACGGAGCAAGACCAAGAAACTTAGAGAGGCACGCAGGCTGGAGAGGAAAGTTAAAAATGGAGAGCCAGTTAGCACAGCACAGCAGAAGAGAATCGCCCGGAAGGGCGATCTCAGTGTGGAAATTGCAGAACTTGTAAATTTGAAAAAGATACTTCCTGAAGTTATTGCAGAGGAGCTATCTTACAAGATCCATAAAAACTTAATTACCACGGGAAATACTAGTGAAAGTGGACATAATTTGGAGGTTAGATCTAACTTAACGGTTCTTTTCATATGCGCTGAAGTATTAGATCTTATTGAATCATTTTATTTCTCTTATAGGGCACTGAGGCTGATGAAACTTCATCAAAGAAGGATTCAGTGGCTGTTGTGAATGGACATGCGCAGGTAGATGCCACAGAGTTTAGATTTTAACTTAACGGTTCTTTTCATCTGCGTGGTAAGTATTAGATCTTATTGCATCATGTTATTTCTCTTATAGGGGAGTGAGGCTGATGAAACTTCAGAAAAGGAGGATTTAGTGGCTGTTGAGAGTGGACATGTGCAGGTAGATGCAACAGAGGTAAGATTTTAACTTAACGGTTCTTTTCATCTGTGCGGCAAGTATTAGATCTTATTGAATCATGTTATTTCTCTTATAGCGCACTGAGACTGATGAAACTAAAGCAAAGAAGAATTTAGTGGCTGTTGAGAATGGAAATGCGCAGGTAGATGCAACAGAGGTAAGATTTTAACTTAACGGTTCTTTTCATCTGTGCGGCAAGTATTAGATCTTATGAATCATGTTTTTTCTCTTATAGGGCACTGAGGCTGGTGAAACTTCAGCAAAGAAGAATTTAGTGGCTGTTGAGAATGGAAATGCGCAGGTAGATGCCACAGAGGTTAGATTTTAACTTAACAGTTCTTTTCATTTGTGCGGTAAGTATTAGTTTTTGCTGAAACATATTATTCTTTTCTTGCAGTCCGCCAAGAATGCTGAGGCAGCACTGGACCAAAAAATTGAAAAAGGTTTCTACAGTTTTCTGAAGAGGTATGCCTCTTGGATGTCTAGGTATAATATCTTGCTGTGGTTTTTTTTTATCCTAAAATCAGTACATCTCATTAGGTGTACGTTAGAAGGGGATGATACACCCTTGTACCATGGAGATGCCATGGCGCTAGTCAGTCGTCGTAACATGCGAGTTCACTATTCTGATATATACACACATGATAAGAGATTAGCAATGGAAATTGTTGCTGATTATGAGAGGTGAGTTTGGTTCCTAACTTATTCCTTCCATTTTTTTATATCTGCACACATAATGGAATTAATCAAACTTCAAGCATTTCTAAAAGAATGATAAGACTGCAATTATAGACAACATGTTCGATTCTTCGCAGAAGAGTAATTGGTAAGAGAATAGAATAACAATTGTACAAGGGACATGGTTTATGAAGAGGGACAAAGTATGATCGTTTGTATTTTATACTCCAAATCTAGCTCATGATCGTTCTCCTAGTATGCTAGTAGCATGTATACTTACGTACTCACATATGGAGGCAAATAACCACCACCATCATAGATTTTATTAGAATGTAACAACGCTACGTCTCTACAAATGTTTGGGAGCATTATAATTCAAAAAACATATTGAAATGCATTTTTTTTGGCAAGCCTCCATTCTGAAGAAACACATAGCCATTAAATATGTGGCAAATTCTAACGGAAAATCTTAGAATAGCCTTTGTACCCCACCCTTCGCACTGCCTCCCTACTTTTCTTTCCGCATTGTTCATCTGGTCCTTTCGACCTCCACTCCCCCTTCCCGTCTTCTAGTGCTGTGCCACGTGCGGTGATCGCTGATGACAGAAAGAATAGATGTGTGGTAGCAGCAGACAGATCAGGGGCAGAAAGCTCGGCCATGCATGTGGGGTTTTTATAATGGTTTGAAGAAAATTCGGCATATACATGAGCATCAATCCTACACGGGCTAAACATACTACGCTGAATTTTACAACAAGCTGCGCACCTGAAAAATGTTAAGAGGGTTAGCCCAAACAGTTGAAGGAATTAGAAACTTTTTAAGTCTCATGCACATATAGTTGTGTCCAGAGTACGGATTAAGTTATACATTGCTTATTGTTTTATGGACTTCACTTGCATCTTCCTAATTTCTGTTCCCAACTCGTTAGTGCAGGTATAATACTAAAATTGGCAGCGTTGCAGTCTAGTTGATCCTTGGCATCTATAAGATCGTGCAAAGGGAAGCATAACAAATACTTGTACTAATGTAAGAACTCGATTAATAGCTCACATGCGAGCCTTTTACCAGTGAAGCAGAAACAAATATCAGCCGTGTGTGCAGAGATTCAGTACTGAATACTGAATGTGGTGCAAATGCAGCAAACATTGCAAATGAAATGAATATGCTAGTGCATGATTCAGTAGTGAAATTTGCTAACTTTAAATGCAAGTATACTCAGCTGCCCTAGGATGGCACTGCTTCGAGCAACGCGTCAAGATGTCTGGACTCTGTAGAACGGCCGTGTCGGATTTTGTGTCCCCCGGGTGGGGAAACGGCAGCAGCGCTGCTTCCGTCGTGGGAGCACAGAGGGTGACACCAGATCGTGGTCGGCTGGTGTGCATGCGTGGGGCGCGGCGCCATAGGGCGACGGCGTGCCTTGTAGGAGAGAGACGCAGACGATCAAGCACATGGAGGCTCAGAAGGAAATGATTGTGAGGAGAGCGAGATTAGTAGTCAATTTTGACCGGATTGATTATAGGGCTTGAATTAGATCGGTTCCAGGTCGTCTTGTTTTTTTTCCTTTGGTGCGTGGGGTGGAACATTTTGTTTTTTCCACTGACTGCGGTCCGCTGGTGTTGCTAAACAATAGTTATGGCCGGATTACATGGCTCATTTGTTTTAGCCTTCACAATGCTGTGAGCTTATATATCTAGAATTGATACCAATTCTGCACCTCTTATCCCGATGCAAAAAATGTTTACTGCTTCAATTTATTTGCTGTTTAGAAAATCTTCAGATGTATGTGGCTGCCATTTATATATCATCCTGGTTGTTATGCTCTGCTCATTACATCGCGTGTTACAAGTTTGAGCTTCAAGAATCTTGATTTTCACCTTAAGCTACCATGTACTGAGACCTGTTGTACACTTGTACTAGGCCTGCCCTGTTCGATGAAATGCTGACCTGTGAATGCCATATATGTTGCCAGCAGTGGCTGCCTTTGACCTCTCTGAGTGATGCTTATTTCTTCATAGTTGTTAATTATTGTCTTCAGTTCAGAAACCTGGTGTGGTGATATTGCACTTGCAGACTGGCATTTGATATTAAAATTCTGTAAACACATTTGGGGTCCATATGCCAAATCATAGAGCTGTGATCTTGTACACATTTTCAAGTTAAATTTCGTGAGCATTGCATAGATGCATGTTTGCTTCTGTTCCTAGTGCAGCATAGCAAAAACACTTTTTTTTTGCTTCAGTTGGATCATTGATTTGTTAACAATATTATACTAGCAGATATGGAATGGATTACAGGGCTCATTTGTTTTAGCCTTCCCAATGCTACGCGCATGATGACTGGATTTCCAACTTTGCAGTACTGTTTCTTGTCCAAAAGTAAAATACTATGCAGATCCCGTGGTGTTAATTTATACAAGTAGGAGGGTTAGTATAATATGGAGGGTTAGATTTAATTAATCGTGCAGATTCTGTGGTGTTAATTCAGATGTGTTGTTTTGTGTATGTTTACTGGGTGCGCTTAGAAAATAAAAATGTTCTTTCTTCTATTGATAATGGAGATACTAATGGTTAATTGTTAACAAAATATTTCTTAATACTTCTTATTGAACAGGCTAAAGCCAAGCATTAGGGAGGCTGCTAAGCGCTTTTCTCGAGAAATCTTGAATAATACCATCAAAGGTTTAACACGTCAAAGGGCGAATGCTGTCAACTCAAATTTGGAGTCTCTAAATCTGACTGTTATTGGAAAACCGAAAAGGTTTGTTCCCTTAAACTACCTTTGGGCATACCTATTCATATGAATTCTAAAAATACTGTACAATTTTGCATGCAGTCATCAAATGCTCAGCACTTTTCTGCAGCCACCTACTGTCGTTATGGTAGATGTCACAGTTCAAAGTGGCACAGAAAATCCTATGAAGAAACCTTCAGATATAGGTGCAAGTTTATTGATGGGCATACTCAAAGATCTGATTAGCAAACATCTCTTAGGTTTGAGTTGCAATGGTAAGCTCGGTATAGAAAACGTGGAGATATATAATGGCAAAACGTATGCAATCAATAGTCCGTTAGTGCAATATGTCTTGGGCTCTGAACAATGGGCAGTAGCATGTAAGGCTGATTTCAAGAGTTATTCAGACTCTTTTATTGCTCTCTTCAAAATAGGCGAGATATATCCTCCTTATATGGCTGAGTTTAGGACAACTCTAACTACGGTGCCTATTTCTGTCTTACGAAACAAAGAGCAGTGTTTAGCGTTTCATGAGTTCGCACTTGAACACATGGCAGGCAAACCGCCTCCGGTTACGGCAGCTTTACTCTCTGGAATTCATAATTGCTGCAAATCATTCGATCCTAAAGATCCAGAAGCACCTTTCAAGGATCTTATTTGTGGGATGGTCTTAGCGATCCCTGGGTTGGGGTTTTGGACTGAGGCAGTCAATGAATCTGGAAATGAATTAATGAAGACATTCCTGAAAAAGAAGATCAAAAATGGAAAGGTGATCAAATGCAAGTATCTGAATGACTTGGAGTCGATGACCACATACCTGCGTGTCCTATATGAGCATGGGAGTGACTATACAAGGGACAAGAAGAAGAAGAATCAGGGGAAAAGGAGGAAAAACAAGAACCAGCGGGCAGGGTTGCAGCAGAACCAGCAAGCAGGGTTGCAGCAGAACCAGCAAGCAGGGTTGCACCAGAACCAGCAAGCAGGGTTGCAGCAGAACCAGCAAGCAGGGTTGCACCAGAACCAGCAAGCAGGGTTGCAGCAGAACCAGCAAGCAGGGTTGCAGCAGAACCTAAACCAAAATCTGAATGCTCTGAATCTGCTGGATGAGCCACAGGTTCAACGTCTAAAGACACTAGATGAGCTTGAATTGATTGGAGCTCGACATCTTGCTGGCTTTGTCTCAGAGATGATTTACGCACTTCTGAAGAACAAAGCTATGAAGGGGATGATGCTTCCAATATGGAAAGCCTATAAAAGTTGCAAAATTTCAAATGAAGAACCATAGCGGTAGGTAAAAAACCGGGCTTCAATGTTAATTACACATTGATGTACTTTTATGTTTTGTTCTCCGCAGCAAGATATAATCCTGTTGACTCACCTTTTGTCTGTTTGACTCTTAGGAACTGCTGGTGAAGAGTAATGAGGAGGCAGAATTTGCTGAGGGAGAAGAGGCTGAATATGCAAAGGAGGCAAGGATGAAGGATCGGACCAGTCTCTTCTCAGGACTAGTCCTAGCATTTGTAAGAAGTGGTGTTAGGAAGGATCATACAATTCCAGGGATGGTGCACACACTGTGGAAAATTTTATCACCTGAAGTATCATTTCCGCTGTGATTTCATTGTATCTACTGTACTCGTTGCCTTGTTGCTGTTAGCGTTATTGTCTAAGATTGAACGAGAATGCTTTCTGGTTTTGTATGATCCCGTTTGGCGTCCTCTTTTACCTGTTTGACGTTACTGTCCAAGATATATTCACCTCTTTTACATGTTTGACGTTACTGTCCAAGATATATTATTCTGCCAATTTATTGGCTTGATTCTGCTATGAAGGGAGGGAACCATCTCCTGCGGATTTTAGCTTTAGCCGCTGCCAGTTTATTTGCTTCGTATACTTCCAGTTCGTTTTGCTGCAGCATTTTTTTTTTTTTTTGGTTTGCTTCAGCATCAGCTTTGGCAGCAGCATCCGGGCCATCTTCCGTGATGTAGTATATTTTCTTTTGTTGTAGATCTTCCCTTGAGTGCGGACTAATAGAGCCCGGGCTCACCTGCTCCCTTTCTTTTTAAAAAATTCAAAAAATAGTAAAACATGAAGAAAAATTCTAAAAAAAATTAGAGTCATATGTATACAAGTACTTCACATTCATGCAAATTCTCGGAATCAAATGACATTTCATGTGCCCTGTGCAAAAAAGACAAAATTAGTTGTCAGAGAAAATGTGAATACACATTTTTGCAAATGCTGATTTTGTCTTTTTTGCACGGATCACATGGAATGCCATTTTATTCTGAGAATTTGCACGAATGTGAAGTACTCCCTCCGTTCCATATTACCTGACTTCTAAATGATTGTTCCTAGATTCATTTTGTGTCTAGATACATTCATTTAAAGGTCAAGTAATGTGGAACGGAGAGAGTACTTGTATAAATATTTTGTATACATATGACTCCAATTTTTTTTAGAAATTTTATTCATGTTTTACTATTTTTTGAATTTTTTTAAAAGAAAGGGAGCAGGTGAGCTCGGGCTCACTTAGCAGTTTTCGATCTTCCCTGTCCATTCCCTGCTAGCAGTATTGACATGCCTGACCTTCTTCGGACTGTGATTGGGAACGACGACATTCCAGGCTTTCTCACGGGTACATATTATGACGTCATGTTACGTGGACCTAATAGTTCGACTTATGGTGCTCTCTCATGGACTGGAAATGAAAGATCACTGCCAACATTTGCTGTCTGCAAACGTTTTTTGACACTGCAAATGCTACACTTGAGGATGGATTCCTTACTGAACTGTTCTACACTTGCAGCAAACGAAGACCTGGTCCTGCTCCGAGTCAACATCAATAACCCTCCGCCCGCGCCACCCTCGCCCCACCCATCACAGCATCGAGTTACATGTACCAGGCCGCCGGCGCCGCGCCGACGCTTCACTTGCTCACCGTTCCCTGCTACCTCTGCAACGTCGGCATCCTGCGCTTGCGCGACAACGGCGAGGCGGAGCCGGTAGCTTCCTCGTCGCCCGCAATCCAGTTGGTGCCGGATACCAACGGTGCGGATGCGCGTGGACAGGCCGGAGAGGTTCACGCGGACGCACACGACCAAGGTGGTGGCCATCGATCGGAGGCGAACGCGGCTCGATGGCCTGGGTCGACCTGTGGCACGGCATGCTGCTCTGCGACCTGCTCGCCGTCCACGACCTGATCCGTGGCAGAACTGGCGCAAGGACTGCGGGCTCGACGTTTTCAAGGTGCCGGTGGACAAGAGCCATGGAAGAGAGGGAACTCCAGGTCCTGCTCCTGCGATTTGATGAGCAAGAAGACCTAAATCCAGCTGAAAAGGAAGACCTAAATCCTACTGCGATCTGATACAGCCAGTTACAAGTTTCTTTTGCATTGCAATGTTGGTAGGTGAACCCATGTGCCGGGATATAACCCCGGGTACCTCAGAGTTGGTGCAGTAAAAGTAAGAGACAATGAACAAATACGTATAAGATAAAGAAAAAGCAGAGGAGGGCAGCCTGAGCCGACATTGGCGTGGCTTAGGCTGACACTCCAGTCGTTGATCCGACATAGGGATATGTCGGATCCTTTGACCCGGTTGGGCCGGTTCTTCGCTTCGGACATACCCCGCGGGCCGCATCCTCTACAACGGCTCCTCATGCCGGCATCACGCCAGCCGACATAGGCTTATGTCGGCAGAATCACTCCCGGGTCGACCCACCTTGACTACTCATCTGGTCGGGCCAGCGCCCGGGTCGCCATGCCGGGTAAGCGCTGCTACCTCGGCACGCCCCGGATCTCCTTCGACCGGCATCCAGGTTGCCAAGATACTCCAGGCCGACGTAGTATATGTCGGCTGACCAAGTTATCCCGGACGGCCCACTCTCCACTCCCGAGCCCGGGCCGGCATACGCGGCACTTCATCACCCCATGGCCGACTCTTCATCGGCTACTCTCCATTGATGTCGGGTCTTGGGACGCCACAAGCTCAGACCGGCATGAGCTCCCTCGACAAGTATAAGATACCCCTGCCATACAGGAGAAGATAAGAGCAAAGGACAAGATGACGAGGCCACGTACAGGCCACCCATGCCCTGCGTAGCTGCAGTGTATTCCGTGATGCGTGCACAGTGCGGACAAGACCCCAGTAATCAATTCCGGCAATAGTACAACATAGTGTAATGTATAGTGTTGTGTGGGACATACCTTGTCCCCTGGGCTCCCTTTATAAGGAGCACCAGGGGGATCATCTCAGAGGCACGCGGGGCGGCAGAACCCGGACCGGGTCTCACTTTTCCTTAGCTCCCTTGGAGCCTTCTTCCTCCTCTAGAGACACAGCTCTAGTAGCCACCTTGTAGCTCTCATATACACCATTGTTATATAGATCAGACAAGCAGGAGTAGGGGTTTTACCTCCTCACGAGGGCCCCGAACCTGGGTAAACCGCCTGTGTGCTTCACCTTGTGTGCGTATCCCTACGCATAATCCCTCCCCGAATCCTCTAGCGTCCATCGGCCCCAAACTCAAGCCTACCCCTAGGCATCTGTTGTTCACCACGACGACAGTTGGCGCCCACCGTGGGGCTGGTAGTGGCGCTTGCTGGGCTAATTTCGGATGGGATCTTCTTCATCGACTCCGGCGAGCACCTCGCGTGGCGTCGCGGGGTTTCCGCTCGCCGGGCCGCTTCATCAAGCTCTTCGTCACCGGCACCAACGTCGTCAACAAGGCTACGGTCGGCTCACCGTGCCTCTGGCTAGCTCGGCGGCTCTACGTCAGCACCGCCGCCGCGCTCGCTGATCTCTCTGGTATCTCCAACCGCACTCGGGGGCTGGCGTGACCGTCGCCGCTCCCGGCGTCCGCGCCGCCGTCGGCGTCTTCCCCGCGCCGGCTCTCCCACGTCCAGTTTCGCCCGCAACCAGTTACCCTGGATCCGGCGTCGCCTCGGTCAGCTTCGCCCGAGCCCGGCAGCCTCGCCACCGGCTTCACTCTGTGACCGGGTTCGCCCGGGGGCTTGACATCGACATGGCCTCCGCGCTCACTCCTTCTTCGTCACCGGCGCTGTGCCTGTACCCGGGGACTGCGGCGTGCGAGCCGTCTCTCCTGCTCGGCCCGGTGGCTCTACATCGACTCTGTCACTGTTGTCCGGCTCTGTGTCGTCCGCGTACGTGCGTGTATAGGCGCGCTCCCCGTTCCTGCACGCCTGCGATCGGCAGGCCGAAGCATAGGTATGACGGCCACTGATGGATGTGGCGTCGTAGCCGAGTCAAGTAGAGAAGCTATAGAGAAAAGCTGGTGTCGGCTTTGAGGCACAGACCGAGTTAGTGGATAGAAGAAAAGAAAAGAGATAGATCCCGACGGTTAGTGTGTGTCGGCTGAAAAGAGTCAGTTACCAAGGTAGAAAGGTCAGCACTATCATGTCGGTTGTTACATGCATGTCGGCTGAGTGTGCTCGCTGAGTAAAAAAAGGACTCGGGTTGAGTCGGGTGCTGATCGAAAACACGACCGAGTAAGATGATAACTCGGCTAAGTTTTGTGACACCGACATAAACATCATGTCGGCTGGAAGTAGACCAGCTGAAATAGTTTGGCCGAGTTGAAAACTGGCAGAAAACTACCGAGATAATCTGCCGACATAAGCAGTATGTCGGCCAAAGGAAAATCTGGCATGCTGTTGCCAGCAAAAGTCTACCGAGACTAAAGCATGTCGGCTCTATTTGGTTGACCCATGCAGGTCTCGCTCGTCTTCGACTCCGTTGGACGCCCGGGCCTGGGCAGACCTACGCTTCTCCGTTCAAGTCCGCATCAACAAGGCAATGTAAGTAGTTAACGTATAAATACTAGTACCAAGCATGGGAGGATAACCTCAAAAGTTGCTCGGGGACTGCCCCTTCGTATCTCCTTAGATGTATTCCCCGGGAATGAGATGTCTTGACCCGGGGACTGACCGGCCAGTCAGCCTTATGTTTTCTCCTAGATAATTAAAGTGACTCAGGGACTCGGTGGAGACTGAGTCCGCAACTTCGTGCGTAATTCTGCTGGTTCTGTCATATGCTAAAGTTAAATTCATCTGTTAGCAAAGTTGTTGTTAAATACTCTTTATAAATATGCTTGGACTAACCCGGTATGGTGGTATCGGTTCTACCGAGTGAGTGCTCATCATCAAAATCTTGATCATATTGATTATCCCGAATCACCGTTTATCTCAGTTTGCCCGAATCACCGTTTATATCGGCTTGCCAAATATCACGGCATCAACCCATATCTCCGAATCGCTGTTTATGTCGGCTTGCCAGAAATCACGGCATCACCCGTTCATATCGCCAAGTATCATGGCATCGACGAGTACGTCGGATCACCACATATCTCGGTTCGTCATGTATGCCGGCAAGGCCGGTAGACTTCATGTCTGTGATGCCAGCAAAAATCTGGTGGACCCCGCGTCCAAAAACCGACATAGCCCATGTTGGCAATATGTCGGTACCGCCCAAGCAGGCTTTACGGAAAATCCGACATAACCCATGCTGGCAATATGTCGATGAGACATTGCCCAGGTTGGCAATATGTCAAAGCAGCCCAAACTGGATATATGTCGGTCTAGCTAAAAGCTGCCGACATAATATTACGGTAATGCCCAAGAAGGCTAAAAACCGGTATACGATGATGCCCGAGCAGGCTATATGTCGTTTCAGCTAAAAGCTGCCGACATAATATTACGGTAATGCCCAAGAAGGCTAGAAACCGGTATACAATGATGCCCAAGCAGGCTATGTGTCGGTCCAGCTAAATGCTGTCGACATACGACTTTGGTAATGTCCAAGAAGGCTAGAAACCGGTATATAATAATGCCCAAGCAGGCTATATGTCGGTCCAGCTAAATGCTGCCGACATACGACTTCGGTAATGCTCGAAATGGATAAAAACCGACATATGATGTTGTACAAGCGGGATAAATGTTGGACCGGCTCACGCTATCGATATACGACTTCGGTAAACGCCTGGGTTGGCAATACAACAACATATGACAGTGTTCATAAGGGTCATATGTCAATTCAGCCCACGCCGGCTGTATATAAACCGACATAGCCCATGAAGGCTAAAGGATGATGAGACCTAGCCCGGCTCGGTTGTATGGTTGTTCAACCCGTGCAGGCCACATTGTGAGGACAACTCTGAGATACCATTTTTTGGTAAGACTATGCACAACTCTACGAGTCCCACATAGCCTCGGGGACTACTGTCGGGGATATAACCCCGGATACCTCAGAGTTGGTGCAGTAGAAGGAAGAGACAATGAACAAATACGTATAAGATAAAGGAAAAGCAGAGTAGGGCAGCCTGAGCCGACATTGGCGTGGCTCAGGCTGACACTCCAGTCGTTGATCCGACATAGAGATATGTCAGATCCTTTGACCCGGTTGGGCCGGTTCTTCGCTTCGGACATACACCGCGGGCCGCATCCTCTACAACGGCTCCTCATGCCGGCATCACGCCAGCCGACATAGGCTTATGTCGGCAGAATCACTCCCGGGTCGACCCACCTTGACTACTCATCCGGCCGGGCCAGCGCCCGGGTCGCCATGCCGGGTAAGCGCTGCTACCTCGGCACGCCCCGGATCTCCTTCGACCGGCATCCAGGTTGCCAAGATACTCCAGGCCGACGTAGTATATGTCGGCTGACCAAGTTATCCCGGACGGCCCACTCTCCACTCCCGAGCTCGGGCCGGCATACGCGGCACTTCATCACCCCATGGCCGACTCTTCATCGGCTACTCTCCATTGATGTCGGGTCTTGGGACGCCACAGGCTCAGACCGGCATGAGCTCCCTCGACAAGTACAAGATACCCCTGCCACACAGGAGAAGATAAGAGCAAAGGACAAGATGACGAGGCCACGTACAGGCCACCCATGCCCTGCGTAGCTGCAGTGTATGCCGTGACGCGTGCACAGTGCGGACAAGACCCCAGTAGTCAATTCCGGCAATAGTACAGCATAGTGTAATGTATAGTGTTGTGTGGGACATAGCTTGTCCCCTGGGCTCCCTTTATAAGGAGCACCAGGGGGATCATCTCAGAGGCACGCGGGGCGGCAGAACCCGGACCGGTTCTCACTTTTCCTTAGCTCCCTTGGAGCCTTCTTCCTCCTCTGGAGACACAGCTCTAGGAGCCTCCTTGTAGCTCTCATATACACCATTGTTATATAGATCAGACAAGCAGGAGTAGGGGTTTTATCTCCTCACGAGAGCCCCGAACCTAGGTAAACCGCCTGTGTGCTTCACCTTGTGTGCGTATCCCTACGCATAATCCCTCCCCGAATCCTCTAGCGTACATCGGCCCCAAACTCAAGCCTACCCCTAGGCATCTGTTGTTCACCACGACGACACCATGCCAAAAATTGATCCTTCACATGTGTACACAACAATCATCGACCTCAGAGTGGAACACGAAACTGGGAAATGTGGTTGTTATGTCCTATGGTTTACTATACAAAATTTCTTCAAGTCAAATGCTCATGGGAAGAATGCAAGAATATGTTTTTAAGTTGGCCCAAGAACTGGAGGTCAAGTAGAGACAAGATTTTTCTACAGCTTAAGCATTACCAAGATTTTCAGAGCAATTTACAAACTGAAAAAGAATGTGTGTCATCATCAGATTTGATGGAGATGCGGCGCCGACCTCGCCGGCGCGAGTCTTGGATGCTGGAGTCGACGACGCCGGCGACGAGCTCCTCCTTGCGCCGGTTGGAGGCGCGTCGGCCGCCGCCGATAGAGTGATTCACCAACATCCAGCTCGCCTTTTGTCCCTGCTCCTCTATGTCGAGATCGAGGTCGGCCGCCTCCCCGTGTGGCCGTGTGCGTAGGCCGTGGTAGCGTGGTCGCGGCATGTTGGCTGGTGCGTACGGTCCTACTGTTAGGATGATCTCCAACGGTGCAGTCCAACGGCTGCACCGCACCCATGGTCAATGCGCCCTGATCGGGGGCGCCCAACCCTATCCATGGTTGGTGGGCCCCTGTGGCAGCGCTATAAAGATAGGGTGGGGGCCGGGGCACACGTTACAAGGTTTATCGCTGTGCTGCTCGCCCCACCCGATACACCCATCCGATCTAGGGTTAGCGCTAGTCACGGGAAGCACCGCCGCCGCTGCACTCACCACCATCACCACCTCACTCCACACACCTCACCGTCGCTGGCCACCACCACCATGGCCAGCAGCTCGAGCTCTGCACCGCACGGAGGAGAAGGTATACCCGATCTCCTCTCTCTCTCTCTCTCTCTCGTTTCGGTCAAGGGCGAAACCCTAAAAGATGTTACCGTAATTGATCTAGACTAGCAGATGTGGTTTTAAAACCTACTCCTACAGGTTGATTGGTTTCCTCAGGTGTGGGTTGGGCTCCTGGTTTAGCCGGTTTGAGACCAAACCATGAACAGGCTTAGGTTGAACCAAGAAAGTGCTGCAATACAGTAGAGTACGATCTTTGCAACAAAATTGGTACTTTCAATACACGTACAATTAGCCAATGTAAATCCCTGAATCTTGGCTATCTTTGATTAGGAAAATACATGTACAGTTAGTCAATGCAGCATACCGATCTGCAGTCATGCCATCCTCGTTGGTAATTTCTCGTAAAGTAACCGCATGGGAGTGAGTTCACCCTGGACCCCAACTGTTTGGACAGGTCAAAACAGAGCAAAAGCTTTCCAAATTGTATAATACAGGCCTGCATCTTTAATGTCCTGAACAAATATATCATCCACCGGAAAGACATGAACAGAGCAGTTCACAATTAACACCATGCATACATTAAATATAATAATTTAGCAAAATTGCAATGGTTCAAAAAGGTCAAACCTGACGAAGAACCTCCAAAGCATTGCCTTCAGTAACATCGCCGAGGACACGTACAGCAAGACAAGGCCCAGGAATCTGTAATGCCATCGAAAGTCACACAAGAACAGCCCAAAAAATTCCCACGGTTGTACCCAGCAACAGCTGACACTGCGCCTATGTTCAAAGATTTTGCCGTAGCCACGTCAACATTGATCTTCGACATACCAACCGGACCAGCGATCCACTTCGGTCCTGTTTGCCTCACCCTGACTACCTGAGTTTTCTTCTCCGGATTAGACAGCTGCAAATCACTCAGAAAATTGTTGATGAAGCAAAAGGTAGACAATGGGCTATGGAATTCCTCATTAAAAATAGCCTTTCGACGAGCATACCAAATGGACCACATGGTGACTAAGATAGTGACAAACTCTTCCCTACTAATTGTATCCTTCAGCTAAAAAATCCATAGTTTCGCCTCCTCCTCCTGTATATGACAGATATGCTCCACTAACATCTCATCGCACAATGACCAAACACACTTTGACATAGAACAATCTAACAAAGCATGCCTCCATGTGTCCTCAGCAGCTCCACAGATACTGCAACACGATGTAGTCGTCATATTTCTTTGGTGTCTAGTTGCAGCAGTCGGCAGAGATGATCTAGCCAATCTCCAAAGGAAAACTTTCAGTTTCGAAGGAACCTGTATTTTCCACAACAAAGACCACTAGTTTTAACACTCTCGGTACCAGGATTGGCCGAAACTCCTTCTAGCCAATCTTCACAACGCTTCTTTGTTTCGATCAACAGTTTGTAGGCCGACCAAACCTTGGATGCCCGCCTAAATACGCTGCCATGTATAGGAGCTACCTTTGTTCAATTCACAGTTTAGGAGGTCACCTGAAGGATAATATTTTTCTCTTAGAACTTGGGCACAAAGAGATTCAGGTTCGGAAAGAATGTTTGGACAACATTGCCAAATTAAAGCTTTCAAGGTCTCTAAAACCCATACCTCAATTCTTCTTAGGGATACACATCTTCCACCAAGCAAACCAGTGAATATGCCTATGTTGATCGTCATCACCCCACAAGAAGTGGGACATTACAAAGATTATCCCCTTACACATCTGCTTGGATAGCTTGAACACCGACATCGCATAAACTGGAATAGATTGAATAACTGCCTTTATGAGTATCTCCTTCCCACCGAAAGATAACATGTTCTCCTTCCAACCACTAAGAAGCTTACATGCCCGATCAACAAGATGTTGAAAACAATCACTCCTGTCCACCCCAACTAGAGCGGGATGACCCAAATATTTGTCTGTGAGGGCCTCAATCATGATATCATGACTCGTTCCCCATTATGGGGAAAGCCCACCACTCGTACTCATGTTGCTCGCCCGCTTGGATGATAAGACACCGAGGACAGCTCGCGCGCACATTTTTTTTTACGATTTTTTTCATGTGTGCATTATTCGTTTCACAGATTTTCGTTCAATGCCCTTTCTTTTTCTTCACGCCTTTCCTTTCTTCCGTTAATTTGCTAGTGGCACGATGTATGTACATATACGTATGAAAAATGAAATGTGGTATCTACCGTTAAATTTCTATCTGAATCATATCAAACAACCTAAATTTTGGTGAACCCTATCAAACGGAATAAAAGTTAAAATGAAAAAAAATTAGGGGTGAACCAAATGAAAAAGAAACCAAAATTAAAATGAACAAATTTTGATGAACCATATCAAACATAACCAAAATTAAAATGAATAGATTATGGGTGAACCAAATAAAAAACAAACCAAATTCAAGTGTAAAAAATCGGAGAAACATATCAAACAGACCCAAAATTACAATGAGCAAATTTTGATCAACACAGAACCAAATTTAAAAGGACCAAATTTCGGCAAACCATATAAAAAATAACCTATGTTAAAAATAAACAAATTTTGGTGAATCATATCGAACAATTTTTTTTAAAAATGAGCAGATTAGGTGTGAACCAAAATTTAAATGAGCAAAATTAAGGGTGAACCAAATAAAATAAATAAAAGTAAAAATGAATAAATTTCGGTGAACAATATCAAGGGAACCAAATATCAGTGAATAATATCAAACGGAACCAAAATAAAATGAACAAATTTCGGTCAACCATCTCAGAATGAACCAAATTTAAAATGAACATTTCTACGATGGTTTGTAATACAACTAGAAAAATTAACCACTTCATAATACAACATTATTTAAGATATAGTTGGTTTAATATGTAATTTAACTTCAACGATGGAACTTGCACTAAATCTGAAACATATACTACTACGAAACTTATGTTAGTTGTTTCCCTCACACATTATTTCTTAAACATTTTAGGTTAAATTGTTCATCTTAATCAGAGAGATAAAAGAACACATTAACATGTCATATTGCCTCATTTCAATCTTCTGATTATGAAGACGATGCATCATTCCCATTCTTCTGATCAATCATCAATCAGCAGGTGTTGGTTCTAAGTGATCCTATGGTTTTGGTTGTGATAATCTTAGTAACATCATTTCTTTATACTAAACTTTTTAACTTTCCACAGTTAGAACTCATTCTTTCATCATGTATTTTAACCAATATTGTTTTGTAATACAATTAGAAACATTGACCACATCATAATACAACGTTATTTAAGATATAGTTTGTTTTTGTAATTTTAACTTTAATGGCGGAACTTGCACTAAATCTGAAACATATACTACTATGAAACTTATGTTAGTTTTGTTTCGCTCAGACATTATTTCTTTTCTTTTTGGTTAAATTGTTTCATCTTAATCAGCGAGAGAAACTAACACAATCACATGTCATCATAGATTAATTCTTGTTACTCAGATGAACTTCAAATATTGTTCATGTGTATTTTAGTTTCCTTAAATATATACCTCTAAAGCTGACAAAGGTTCCCGGGTACATGAATATCTATTTAGGTGTATTTAAATAGAACAAATAACAACCAATGTTCCAAATAGATATTTCTAGTAGAATATACAAGTGTAATAAGTTAAGACAGGACCGAAACAATCCTGTGATATCTGTTGGCAGCGACCTCCGATCGACTGGATTCAAATCAACTTGGATGGCTCCTTCGACCAACTCTCACGCACAGGTGTTGTATTCGCAACTGCAGCTACGATCGAGAGAAAGATTAGATAAAAGCACACTGAAGAGGAAGCCCTGTTGCAAGCCATCAGGATTGCGGAGAGTATGGGCATTGGAAGACCGATCTTTGCCTCTGACTGTATGGGTCTCGTTCTAGCAATCAAAAAACCTCCTCCTATGATTTGTCACCTCTAGGGGCCCTCTTCCGTGGAGCGAAAATGTTGCTTGCTTTATCTTTTATGGAGTTTCGTATCTTACATATATGTGCCTTGAGTGTAACAAGCCAGCACATGTCCTGACAGGTTTAGGCGCATCGGGAAACCCAGGGTCAAACCATATTTGGGTTGATGAGGTTCCTGACATTGTAATCCCTGCCTTGCCCGTCGATTCTGCCGTGCCGAGTTAATGGAATATCAGTGTTCCATGTAAAAAGAAAACTATTGACGACTGCGATGGCGGCCCGCCTACCCACTGCGTGAAGGCCTGAAGGGAGGGAAACTGCTGGCTATCGCGCAAGCGATTCGTACCATCGTTTCGCTGAATGAATTACTATCTTGGCCTCGGCCCGTTTAACGTGCCTTTTGTCTGTTCGTTCAGACTTCCGTTCGTACACGCACGCGAGGCAGCTTCGAGCCTTTCCTTCGTACGTGTAGGCACTAGGTTGCGTTATTCGAGAGCCACCAGCTTAGCTAGCTAGCTCCCTTCGCTCTCGCATAAGGAGAGCGACCCGTGTGCCACCGTCCTCCGCCGGCGGGCTGAGGGGTTCCTCTGCCCTCCGCCGGCCGCTCCGGCGGCGGGAGGGGAGGGGAACCTCGCCGGCTCGCTCATGGCGTGTAGATAGGGTAGGGCTAGGTCTTCGCTCGTCCGTCCTTTCGGCTTTGGCGGTGGGGGCGGCGGCGGCGAATAAAGTTGCCTCAGATCTGCTCCCACTGGCCTCCAGGAGGGTGGTCGACGGCGGATCTGGTGGCTCTTCGTCCGGTCGGGGCTGCTGCTGCGGCGGCGGCAACCTTGAAGCGGATTTTGTGCTCTGGCTTCGTCGCCGCGGTGGTGCTTGCTCCGGCGTCATCGCGCAGCCAAGGAGCTTTCCTAGGAGCAAGGTGGAAGATGGCGACGGTCCGGGTGCGGTTTGGTGGTGCGGAGGTGAGGGATCTGGCTCCCCAGATCCGGTGCAGGATGATCTTGGCGGGTTCCGCCGGCCGATACGGCTCCACTGGTTAGATCCAACTCGCTGGAGTTGGTGGATCTTGCGGCTCATCAACGCCATTGGCAAGGAGATCTTCTTGTTCCAGCTGTTAGGTTTGTGGTTGATGGTCTTTTTCCTGGACCTCGTGTTCTTCAAGTTCTTGCTCTTGTATCCGATCTGTTGTAATGTTTGACCTTTATGAATACAAGTTGCTTTCTCAAAAAAAAAAAAGGTTGCGTTATTCGTTCTGTTTTTTTTTTCATTTATTTTCTTGTTCCATTTTAAGGCATTCTATCTTTTTCTGTTTTTCTTCTTATTTCGTTTGTTCTGTTTGATTTTTCTAAGTTTAATTTTCTATTCTTCATTTAAGTTAGGTTCTCTGCTTTTGTTCTCTACTATTTTTTGATCACCAGAATTTTTGGTTCATCGGAATTTTCTAATTTTCGGGCTGACTTTTTCTATTTTTTCGTTCACCATTGTTTTAGGTTATTTGGTATTTTATGGTTCACAATTATTTTTTGGTTCAATGACATTTTTTGGTTCACTATTTATTTTTCATTTTTAACTTTAGTTCACATTTATTTTTGGTTCACTATTATTTTTTGGTTCACCGCCTTTTTTGATTCACTATTAATTTTTTGTTCAATGACATTTTCGGTTAA
This sequence comes from Puccinellia tenuiflora, assembly GCA_012064385.1. NCBI lineage: Eukaryota > Viridiplantae > Streptophyta > Magnoliopsida > Poales > Poaceae > Puccinellia > Puccinellia tenuiflora. The sequence goes on from QRDG01002516.1 coordinate 138,114, forward strand.
TCGGCATTTTTTGTTAATTATATTTTTTGTCACAATTAGTTTTAGTTTATTGTTATTATCGGTTCACCGGTATTTTTGGTTCGACGGCATTTTTTGTGATATCCTTGGATAAAACCTTCCAGCTATGATTCCCCGGCAACGGCGCCCGAAAAAACGTTTGATGTCAGAATTGATGAGAGTGTTCTTCTCCCTCAACTACGCCAACAAGCACTCTTGATACCCTGAAAGGAAATTAATGTATAAGGGATAGGTTGAGCCTCCAAGTGCAGAGTATGTAGAAGTGGAAGTTTTTTCCCCGAGAAGGTGACTTGAGGGTTTAATATCGAACTCTCGGGGAATCAGTAGTGGGGATTTTATCTCCTTGTCCTTCTCCAGATTTCCTGCAAACAAAGTAGATTGCTTTGTGCCCTCAACCTCACCAAGTGGTTGTCAAGCACAAGGTGTGAGAATGATATTAAGATAATAATGAATGCAAAACAGTTAATAAATATGCAATGGTGGTAAGTAGTAATGCAAGTATGATAGTAATGATGATGGATGATATTTTTGGGGTTTTTATATGTGAATGCAATGAATAAAAGTGTTTTTGTATTTTCTGATTTTAAAATGGCTGAATGTAGATGATGCTTAAAAGTGGTTGGAAAGTTGTTTCTTATGATTAAAAATGGACCGGGGTTCATGGTTTCACATATGCACTCTCTCTTTAATATAGTGTGGCAAATAAGTAGACATAGGATTAACATATGAGATTGCAAACAAGTTTAATGACATGTTACTAATTATATGGGCATCACGTCCTAACATAGAGACCTTTTGATTATTAGTCTCACTTATACTCCACCAAGATGCGAACTAAATCATACACCTCAGTAATTAAGATGACTCAGAGTATAGGTTTAAGATCAATGACATGAAGTGAAAATAAACACATGATGGATCTATTCTTAGGTAGAGGCTTGTCACTCCTCATACCTTGCAACATGGTATTTTGGTTTATCCCTAGTGAGGCAACAAAGTAAGGTAAACACCCAATGGATCATGATATTAAGTTGTCAGCTTATCACATCACCACACCCGTTACTCCAACTAATGCACACGTTCCCCCATACACGCTCTCATAAACATGCTTGATCAAAACAAGGATACAAGAACGGGGTACATAATATGCATCTACTTTCATAACTGAAATAAACATTGCAATCTCAACATATATTAACTCATAGAAAGATCCACCACAATGGTAATACAACGATGACCGTAATCATGTTCATCAGCTCATACGGTGCTAATTAGTGAAGCTCAAGAGAGAGAGAGAGAGAGATACATATGCTACTGCCACAAACCCATAGTCCAGAGGTGGACTACTCCCTATTCATCATGGAGACGGTGGAGATGTCGATGGAGGAGAAGGAGACCTCTCCGGCAGGGCTCCGCCGAAGTTTCCCCCCTCCAATCTACAACCTCCTGGTCTTTGTTTCTTGTTTCTCTCGTGTGGCGGCTCTCTCTTCGAAAAACATCGGGGGGCTCTTTATATAGGCGTTTTTAGGTCACGAGGATACTTCAAGGCGAAGGATCGACGCAAACGGGGCCACGAGGGCCAAAAGAGGTGGGCCCACGTGGCTACAGTACCTGGCCGCGTGGGCACCCCCTTTTGCCCCTCCGGATTTCGTTCGCTTGCTTCTTTCGCTCCTAGGTCTTCCTCCTTCCAAAATAATGATCCCCGTGAATTTTCAGCTCATTATGATGTGGTTAAGGCCCTGAAACAAATAAGGAAAGAAATAGGGGTTTTCTGTTTTCGCAGGATTAATTCCATAAAAAGGGGAAATCATTATTAATTAAAAAAATCATTAAATAACAGTAATATACCCCTTATATGATGCAAATATGAATGGAAAACAAGTGTTATAGTGCAAAGTTCATGTATGCATTTTAGATGCATCAACATCCCCAAGCTTAACTCATGCTCGTCCTCGAGTATGAAAGTGATAAAACTAACATGAACTTTGCAATATAATAATAACATGGATATAAAAGATGATTGCTACTGCTACATAAAGTTAAATGATTCATTATTCAAAAAAGTAGCAATATGCAAACAGTTTATATAGTGATATCAAGTATTCAATGCAAGGATGTTCAATGATAGTTCACAAAGTGTAACATAAAAGATAGTAATATGGACGTTCTTACTTTTGCATACTTGTGGTCCATAGAGTGTAGATAAAAATCTGAATATAAAAGGTGGACACTTTGGAAAAGATGTATAAATGAGTAGATGTCAATCATGCATAAGTTTCATCTATCCTCCATACTATTCTACTTAAGTTATTGATTGCAATGGTAATACATGGTGTCAAGCTCTCATTCCCCTATCATAGCATCTTGAATGATTAAACTTAAATGTGAAAGCAAATATGACTAGTGGCCTTGATAAAGTAAAGGTTAGATGTCTCATACCCCTTGAATACAAGTACCTACACCATGATTACTCAACTTGGGAAACAAAGCAAGTTTAAGTTATCTATCATTGTAAGTAATAATGGTATCATCAAGAGCCTCAACTAGGGCACCTCTTGTCCCATGATATGTATCAAGCCCACATCAAAACAACAAGACAAACAAACATAATGAGCAACCTCAACACCCTTTTTATTTACCACTTGATATAGCTTTTTATTGTAAGGTGTATCACAGAAAGTTCAAAATAGCATGTAAGTAAATTTCCACTATGAATGATGCATGGCTTATATTAGCGGCCTAGGTTTCTCTCTAACCATTTATACAAAAACTCATTTAAACTTACTCTATTTCCACATTATTTCACCATGATAGGCATCCATAAACAAAAGTACATGATATCAACTAAATAATGATGGAACATGTTGAAAGCTTTGCATGTGACATCACATATGTGCTAACTCCCAACCTTAAACATTTATCAAGCCACTATCATCATAATATTAATCACCATGATTCATCTTTATTGAATGCAATAAAAGTAAGGTGTGCATCAAGTTCGCGAGAGCTTTTAACCAACTTTTCCCAATATAATAAATAACATAATCATTTTCATTTAGAGGTATAGATAACACAAATAACATGATAAACATACTTGGAATAGCATAAAGCTAATAGGTAGATATGGTGGACTCACTGGAAAAACTTGGGTTGAAGGTGTTGGAAACAAGTTTTTACTTGTTGGGATTTTTGGGCTAGCAAAAAGGGAGAAAGATGATGAAAGTGCATGGTTGCCCCCATGCATAGTTTTGGTAATTAATGACAATCTTTATGGACTAATATTTGCATTGAGCTATATTTATAGGTGTCCATTAGCTTGCTTGTCTCCATTTGTTGGAGTCAAGGTCTTGCTTGTTCTCCATTTGTTGGAGTCAAGGTTAAGGGAAGAATAACATTTGTTGATCAAGGCCAAGGTGTTCGTCATCAAGATAAAGGCCAAGTGAAGATATGCCGAAGAGGTGCTTCTCCCATCTTGGTGTATGGGGGAGCCTTGTGAATCTTCACCAAGCAAAGCGCAATGAAGAAAGGTGGTGCGTCTTGAGGAGTTGAAGATCGTCTTCATCGACCTCAAATGGTTTAAGCGCAAGGCAAAGGTATGATCTTGGTAGGGTTTCTATTTTACCGGTCTCATGATGTTTAGTGAGAGACCGTATTATAGGATAGATAGCCGTACTATCAAGAGTGGCTCTCAACCGAGTTTCGTGATCGTATCGTTCATGGAGAGCTCAAACCTTTGCATCCTTGCATTCTTGAAATCTTCTTTAGTGGTTCTTATTTGGCTTTTATCCATGGGAGAATTTAGAGCTTGTGTTCATCTCCATACCAAGCTCTAGTTCATTGAAAACGGAGTCCGGATGAATAAGTTATGATTTTTCTCGTACCGGTGTTCTGCTATTTTTCAGTGACCGGAAGTACCGGCCTCTCGGGCGGTACTACCGCTCGGAACTTCCGGAGGTACTTCCGGAGCCCAGTACCCTTACGAAAATTGGGTACTGGACTCCAAACGGAAGTACCATCGGAAGTAGTACCGGAACTTCTGCTAAACCGGAAGTACCGGTGCTCCCAGCGGTACTACCGCCCGGCACTTCCGGTGGTTCTTCCGGAGCCCAGTGCTGCTTGCGAAAGCTGGGTACTGGACTCTCAACGGAAGTAACACCGGAAGTTGATCCGGTACTACCGCTAAACCGGAACTACCGGTCCTTTTCCCGGTACTACCGGCCTTGCGGGTGTTCTCCTCTAGCCGTTGGTAGGCTTTTTGTGTGTGGGCCGGAAGTACCGCCCTCTGGGCCGGTACTACCGGTCCTGCGGGTTTTCGCTTCCAAAGAGAGCCGTTGGGGCTGGTTTTACATGGGACGGTAGTACCGCCCCTTGGGCCGGTACTACCGGCCCTGCGGGAGTCTGAGCCCAACGGCCAGATTCCCAGGGCACCCTTTTAAGGGCCCCTTCTTCCCCCTTTTGATTCAACACTTCTTCCAATCTTTTGAATCTCTTTAAGCTCTCTCTCCTCCATTGTTGCACATCCTTGTGAGCTTGATTCCCCTCTTCCCCTCCAATGATTCTTGCCCAAATTTCGGGTTTCAAGAGAGGAGATCTAGATCTACCATTGTACCAATCAAATTCCCCTCTAAGTGAGGGAAACTTGTGGATCTAGATTTTGGGGTTGCTTTGTGTTCATCCCCTTTGTTCTTCCTCTCTTATTCCCCCCAAAGCATTTGTTGCTTGGTTGGAATTTGAGAGTGAAGGACTTGACCACTTTGTGTGTTCTTGCCTCTTGCATTTGTTGCATCGGGTTGCTCTCCCTACGGTGATACGTGAAGATCGACGTTGAGAAGCTTGTTACTCTTGGGTGCATTGTGTTCCCAAGAGCTTGTTGCCTCTTGGGTGCATCGTGTACCCTAGACGGTTTGGAGGTGCCGCGAAGTCTTCGAGTTGTGAAGCTTCGGCACAAGTTTGGGAGCCCCCAATTGAGTTGTGGGTGTGTGCCCCAAGAGAAGTTGTAAAGGGCTCCGGAATCCGCCTCGAAGGATTCCGATAGTGGAAGGTGAACCAAACCCTTGGGTGCAGTTCATCGGAGAATAGGGTGAGGCCTTTGTGGCATCTTGAGTAGGCCTCTTGTGGCGAGCTCACACCCCTCCAATGAGACGTATTCCCTTAACAAGGAGGAACTCGGGAATACATCCTCGTCTCCGCGTGCCTCGGTTATTTCTATACCCGAGCTTTACTTATGCAATTTACATTGTGATAGCCTTCGTGCTTGAAGTTCATATCTTGCTATCACCTTATTGCTTAAATTGCTTAGCATAAGTTGTTGGTGCACATAGGTGAGCCTAGTAATTAGGTTGTTGGCTTGTTAATTTAAACACATAGTTTTATTCCGCATTTATCAAGCCCCTAATTAGAAAAGGTTGTAATCGCCTATCCCTCCCCTCTAGGCGACATCCCGGGCATGTTTGTTCTTTCAGATGACCATCTAGATGCATGCATGAGTGTCCATAGAACTAACTAATTCATGTCAAACAAGGTGAAATAACATACAGCATCAAAACATGAATAAAAGATAGCTCATGATAAAGCATTTGCAAATTATTACTCATAAAGAAGCTCATGAATCATGCAACTATATGTGTCATTAAAAATCAACTTAGACATCCCTTTTCCCAATACAATAAAAGCATGCAAGATATTTCAACCCATATTTCTAGTAGCTTTCTCATATATAAATTATAGTGTGGTGGTCTCACAAAATAAAAATCAAAACAAAAACAAACAAAAAGACGTTCCAAGTTTATGCGATAAAGTGTTTCAAATGAAAAACAGAAGTTGGACGTGTGCAAACCGAGAGTATGTTGGTTCAGTGGGGATGTTCTCCACATCCCAAGCTTATGGTTTTCACCATCCTTGGATAACTCATGGTGCATCTCCTCCAATCTCTGTGAAAAAACTTCAAAACACAATTTCTCCCATTTCTTTTCTGTGCGGTGATATTAGTAGAGATAAACAAATAGGTTTCTTGCTGCATATAATCCATGGACTAAAATACATATGAATGATCAGAGAGTGTATAATGTTGAATGCATACTTATAAACTCAATTGGATCAAAAAGATTCAACTCAAAAGTTCAAACTATGCATAAAACAATATGGGACAGAATCTGTCCAGAAAAACAGCAGCAGCAAAACGTATTTTTCTGTCCTACTTAAGCTCGTCGAAAAATTCTGAACAAATTCAGGCATACAGAGGATGAAAATTTTCAGTTACAGTTAAAATCTCAGCTCATTCGGAGATACATAATAATAATGAAAAGTCAAACCGTGCACAGACTTCGTGCAGGAATAAAGTCTCCGAATAAAAATAGCAACTTTTTCAAACCAAAATAGGTAAAACTTGGCACTTTATTAAAAATTCCAGAAACTAAGCTAAGAAAACAATCTCTTGTTACATCAAGAGGACACAAAGAAAATCCAAATAAAAACAACCGTGTGCCTCCCGTAAAGCGCTTTCTTTATAGCCATATAGCTAGGCTTACTTACTTGTTGTTTACCGAACATGAAGCTCATGTGGGAGCTTAAAAGTTGTGCCCTTCTTCCTTGGGAAGTGTTCCATGCATTTCTTATATGGAAATTGAAACTTCACATTCCCTTCCTTTGAATCAATAATAGCCCCTGTGGTACGAAGAAAAGGTCTTCCAAGAATAATAGGACTAGAGGTTTTATTCTNAGAGGCACTTACGTTGCTCAAATCAGAAAACTTTGAACTAATGAAATGTGTATTAATAACTGAATATTGTTGTCGTAAAATTCAGGTCAAAATTCCTTTTCTGTGATTTTTAACATTTTTCTCAGTGAAGCTTAGGAATCTGTTTTCTGGACAGCCATGATAGTTTTAATGATGCTCACATAGGAATAAGAATTGAAACGCAAAGGTGAGAATCAAGGAAAAATATGAAACATATTTAAGTATCACCCACTTCCTATGCATTGGGATCTTGTAAGAAAATAAATCAATGAAGCATATAGTAATTAGCATAGGAAGGTAAAGCAAGTGCGACATTAAAACCTTCAACATAAAGAGAGGAAACATAGTATTATTGAGATATTTAGAGACATGTTTCCCTCTTTCAAAATAATTATTAAGATCAATATAAGGTTTAATATCATGGTTGCAACAAATATTTGGAACTAAAGATAATTGCAAACCACATAAGTATTTCTCAACATAAGCAAATTTCTCCTCCAAGGTGTGAATAGGGGAGTTCAGAAATAAAGTTGGACTCTCATGAGTGAGAGTATCATCACAAGCAGCAAGTATATCATTTTTATCCGCACGTAAAGTAGTAACAACTAAACATGGAGGATTATCAATAAGCATAGGACCATCATCTAAAGCATTATCATATAGCATGTCTAAATCATATTCTTCATCATTTTTAAAATCATTATCAATAATGTTCTCATTAGGCATAGGTTCATATTCTTCCTCATCATCGGGATCATAAAAGCAAAGTTTATCATTAGCAAAATCTTGAGTGTTACCCTCATCCATGTGGTGAAGGTGGAAGTTCCTTCTCTTCATTCTCTAGTTGTTCATCAATTTCTTCATCCTTTTGCTCTTCATTATCTTCTTCTTGGGGCTGCATGGACATCCCCAAGCTTAGGCTTTTCCTCTTCTTCACATACTTCCTCTTCCAAGCTTATGTTTTCATCATCTTCTTCCTGCAAAACATTAGATCTTCCTTGGGCAAATCTCTTCCTTGTGTCAATAACATAGATATTTTCATCAAATTCATCTATGCAGATATTAAGGATAAAGGCAATCATATTTTTAGATTGAGAAGCTATAGGGCAGGTTTCATGTTCATCAATGAAGGTGTTTAATTCATAGGCTGCCACAAAAATAACCAATTGCTCTACTTCTGCCATCCCTAAGTGAGCATAAATCCATGTATGATAAGTTGCAATAACAGGTTCAAATTTATTGGAAGGGCATTGGAATTCAAAGTGTCTACAGTATTCAGAGCAACAAGTTTCTTCCTTATGACAATTAAGCAGTTTACTAGCAATTTCATTTAGATACCTCATGATGGTTTGTAATCTTTTCCCTTCAAAAGATTCTCTAAATTCAGCAGCTATCATGGCATTTTTATAATAGTTTTCCATTTTTTAATTTTTTTGGGTTTTTGATATAATGCAAAACTGAAAGTAAAACTAAACTAAATGCAAAACTGAAAGTAAACTAGAGTATATGCAAAACTAAAAATAAAAATCTAGTGCAAACAAGAATAGAAACTTAAGCGCTACGCTCCCCGGCAACGACGCCAGAAAAGTACTTGATAATCCCCAAGAGCAAGGAATCACTGTAGCACAATTCAATGTGGAAGTAAGGTATCGATCCGCAGGAGCAAGAAGGAAAAGTTATCTATTCCCTACAACTAAAGTGTCACAAGTTTTAGTTGATTATGCACTAAACAAGTTTATAGAACAAGGTGGTTGATTTAATGGATGGAAGTTTGATGTAACAAAACAGGAGTGTGAAAGTGTCCCAATCCTCTTTAATGCAAGAGGACAAGACAAGGGAACAAGGGTGTGAAAGTGTCCCAATCCTCTTTAATGCAAGAGGACAAGACAAAGGTGTAAACGGTGCTTTGGAAATAAGGCCTTGTCGGCACAGTGGAAACCAGGGTACCACGGGCCGGCCTGCCAGGGCCCACAAGTTTCTTCAGAAGATTTCTCTAAGGACCAGGCTCTCCAAGCCTGACGAGCCTCGCGAGGATTTTCCCTTGCGAGGGACCTCTCCTCCTCGCCAAGGGTTTTTCCCTCGGCGAGGGACCTCTCCTCGAGAGGGCATCTCGGATGCCACCTGCAAATTCTGCTAAGGACCAAGCCGAAAGGCTCGGCGAGGCCTTTTGCCTCGCGAGGCTTCCTTCCTCTTGAAGCCAGCTCTGCCTCCGCGGCAGAGCGCACATGGGCTCTGCATCCTCCGTAGAGTGACGACCGCGCCAGCGCGCGGTGACAGCAGCGCCATAGTTGCCATTCTTATGAATAAAGGAGTCAACAAAGCCGCACCAAGCAAAGCGGACAACGAGACTTGCCACTTTGGTGATAAGGGAACCGTCTGCAGCTACGCTCCAAGGGCGACGTCATCGTGGGACACCTCCCACCTCAGCGACGCCAGCCCACCGTCCTGGCTGGACGGTAGCTTTTCCAGCTTTGGTGATGCTTCCCCCTGCCGTGGACCGCGTCCATGGACTTTACCTTTATGGTGGACTCTACCTTTATTGTGCACCGCACCTCCTCCTTCGTCGCCATGTGGTAGCCCTTCCCGCCAAGATGTTTTGGGGGAAGAGGCCCGAGATGCCTATAAAAGGAGGAGGAGCACGTTTGGGCAAGGTGTTCCACCCTGGTTCGCATTCCGGTTCCGAGATTCACAAGCCCAAACCCTAGATCTGAGGTTAGCAGTAGCCATTGTTAGCCACCCAGAGCTCGCCAAGCTCGCCCTGTACTGAAACCTCTCCAAGCAAGTGCTATACAATCCGAAGCAGGACGTAGGGGTTTTACCTCACCTAGAGGACCCTGAACCTGGGTAAGACCGTGTGTTCCTCTCTGCAGTGCTTCCCCGCAGCGATCCAGGCGAGCACCGTCGCCGAGGCACGTTGAGGGTTGTTTTATTCCGTGTTCAGCCCCTTACTCGATCCTTCGTGAGACACACCCAGTTCCTGGGACAGTTCTCCGACATTTGGCGCACCAGGTAGGGGGCTGAGGCGCATCTTCAACCTCGACACCGCCATGGCCAGCATCTCTCGCGCCGAACGACTCGCTCACCGGACGGCCAGCGCCGCCACCGCTCCTCCTGCCGGCCGCCCGTGCGGCCGCCCTCGTGGGAGTGCTGCTCCGGAGTGCCACGTCGACCCCGAGCCCCGCGTCGAGCACCCGGAGGACGACGACATCGACCACGCTGAGGATGACCTCGGCGAAGAGGAGGCCTCCTCCCTGCACCCGTCGCGGGACCGTGCTGCTTCCTCGCTGGGCCACCCTGCGCCCAGCCCAGCGACTGCGCTTCTCATGGCGCAGGAGCTGCTGCAGTACCGCCCCACGCCGGAGGCCCAGGAGGCCTGGCTCAACCGCCTCTCCGAGCTCGTCGGCGCCGCTCGCGTCGCCGCTCCCGCGCCGTCCCGTTCGCTGGTTCTCTCTGCTCGCGCAGGGGACGTGGCGCATGGCGCGCCTCATGGTCCTCCTCTTCCTCCTCGTCACCCCGCGCCCGCTCCAGTTCCACCGGTTCCAGCGCAGCCTGCTCCAGCCAGGGCTCCTCCTCGCGACTGCCAAATCGTGCAGCGAGCCCCGGAGGACGCACGCGTGAGCATCGAGCGCAACCAGGATCGCCACAATCGCGCCGTCCATGACGTCGCCGCCGCAGGGCGCCACTTTCGCGCCACCCTCGCCAACGGCACGGTCACCTACGGCACGACGGCCGCGTTCAGTCGCAGCCTCCGTCGCGTCGTCTGGCCGGTCAAGTTCAGGCCGGATCTTCCTCCGCGCTACGACGGCAAGAACAACCCCCTGGAGTTCCTGCAGCTCTACACTCTGGTCATCCAGGCCGCCGGGGGCGACGACAAGGTCATGGCGAACTGGTTCCCCATGGCCCTCAAGGACTCCGCGTCCTCGTGGCTCACCAACCTCCCCGCCAAGTCCATCAACACCTGGGAGGACCTCTGCCGGTGCTTCGTCGCCAACTTCAAGGGCACGTACGAGCGCGGCCTCACGTACAACGATCTCCGCGCCGTGCGCCAGAAGCCTGGCGAGACCCTCCGCAAGTACATCCAGCGCTTCAGCCAAGTGCGCAACAAAATCCCCAACGCCACCGATGCGCAGGTCATTTCGGCCTTCCAGGCTGGGGTCACGGATGTGCGGAAGCTCGAGAAGCTTGGCATCCACGACAACATCACCACCGTCGTCAAGCTTTTCGACTTGGCGGACAAGTGCGCCAAGGCTGAGGAGGGCCGCTTGTTCGTCAAGAACGAGCCAGCGGACCCTGCCGAGGGGTCCAAGAAGAAGAAAAATCCACCGAGAAGCGCAAGACCACTGCGGTCCTCGCGGCTGAGCCTGACGCCAAGCAGCCTCGCCAAGCTGCCACTCCAGCCGCGGGACCTGAGAAGAAAGATGATCGTCCCTTCTGCGTCTACCACAACAGGCACTCCCACGCCACCGAGGACTGCTACGACCTCAAGAGGCTTCGCGAGGCTCGCGAGGCAAACGACCGGCAGCAAGGCCGCGGAGGCCGCGACGGCGGCCGCGGCGGCCGCGGGGGGCGACGCTGGAACAACAACAACTACAACGACAACTACCAGCAGAACCCCCAGGCCAATGCCGCCCAGCCCATGAACGACAACTTGCCTGCCGAGACCGATGAGGGCTACCAGGTGCCTCGCGGGGCCGCTTGCATCCTCGGCGGGGCTCAGGCCCCCAGCTCCAACCGCCACTTCAAGCAATTCGCTCGTGAGGTCGCGGCAGCCCTTCCCGGGGTTGAGGCCTCCAGGCCCCTCAAGTGGTCCCAGTGCCCCATCACTTTCGACTCCAGCGACCACCCCAATGATGAGGACATCCATGCTATAGATACAACTACAACATCTACACCTACTCAACTATGAGGAGTTATAACTAGAGCTCATGCCCGACAATTCAATCAACAGGTATTTTCGTTTCTACAAGCCATTCCTAATTTATACAAGAATATGATGCTGCCTAAATCCGATGTGTTTGTCACTCTCAGGAATGATGGACCTAGCATCGACGAGAGGGGAAAGCTTTGGAGCATGATCACACATGGAGACGGCACTAGGAGTGCAAGTGATGGAGATATGATTAGGTTATATTCAAGAAGTTCTCTCACGTCGCCTTGGGATGAAGAGAAGCTAGAGACCAAGTTCTTCACGTTCTGGACGCAGATTCGGACTGTAGAAATATACCTGAGTTCCAACGATGATAACTTTTGCATACGGACTCCGAATTGGGTGATTCTTGTTTTGTTGGAAAGAGGAACTCGTGAACTTTCTAACACAATTAGCCGCACCTCCAAATTCATTACGAGAATAAATTGGCGTCCAAAAAGTACAAGGCTGTTGCAGAAACTGGGCCAGATTTCCAGTCAAAAGGTGCTGCGTCACCTCTAATTGGGCCCAAAGGCCTTGTACGAATTAGGGTTGAGTTTTGGGTGTCTTGGGGGCGTGCTCCCACTTCCTTGGCCGCCACCCAAGCCTCTCCTCCTTATATACCCCCCATAGGTCATCGTTTAGACTTGGATTTTGTTTAGTTAAAAAGAACTCAGCTTTTGCTAGTCTTCGCCATAGGCACGAGTGTCGGCTAGACCTCCTGTACTACGCACTTGCAAGATCCCACCATACATCAATAAAGTTCATCTTCCATCCGCAATTCTCGATTGCAAAATTGGTTCTTACTTGTTTCTCGATCGCAGGTAGAACTAGACCTCTTTGGTCAGGCCGATCGTGCTTCTGCAGGGTTGGTAACTCACGGAGATTGGTTTAGCGATTGCGTTGGCGCTGCGTACTTGTACGTGGAAGTCGGATCGCCAAGGTCGAACTCCACCAGAATCGACGTATCTTATCTCATCGAAAGATCGGACTACCTTTGCCCTATCAAGTGGTATCAGAGCTCAGGTTGCTCGGTGAGAAATTTATCCCTAGTTTAGATTGTTTTTCATACCTACAGTCCAGAAAAAGCCATACAAAAATATTTAGATTAGTTCATCCTCGCCCAAAAACAGTCTTTGCCTTTTCGCCTAATCGCTTGGTTTTTGTTTTCTTGAATTTTTGTTGCATCGTTGTGTCGAGTTGCTGGTTTCTAGTGTCTAGATTTTTAGAGTGTTGAGTGCTAGTCAAATTTGTCACGCTGCATCCTCTTTTGATTGTCTTCCGCCGCCTCTTTGTGTCCACGATATATCTTCACTATCCTATCTTATTTTATCATCGCATCTCCCGCTGTTCCATTGCTGCCTACCGCATACCATCCTTTGTTCGCTTGTAGTTATCATAGAGTCCCTTGTTCGGTTCAGTAAAAGAGAGAGAAAAAAAAATTCCTCCTATATAGGACACAGATCGGTTTCTTGGTCATTTTCTTTTTCTGTTGTCTTTCACGTACCTGAGATTGTGGATCGGTACGAGGCGTACCAATACTATTTTACTTGGGAAAGCATCGATCGGAAAATCTTGGCTGTTTGAAAGTTTGCCTGTACTTAGTATCTTTCACGTACCCGCACACCAGAAAAAAAAATTGTATAAAGAGAAGGCAAATGCAGATCAGATCCGGTTGGTTTCCATAGAAAAGTGGGATATTTTATTAGTGGGTCCAAGTTCCAAGAAAATCTCTTTGTTTTCCCATACTCCCACCGCACCATCCTTTCTTGAGAGACAGGTTCTGATCGGTAAAAAAGCATATTTATCTTTGGAAAGTTTCGGATCGTTAAAAAAAAAGTGCCGATCCGCTTGAGTATTCCCTAGAAGAAAATTTCTCCTGCTTGTTTTCCATCACCAGCCGTGTTGTTGCCTAGCTGTTTGTCCCAGCTCATCTTTTATTTTCATCGGACATCATCAGGATAATCAGTTGCCACCTGCGTTTTTCCTGTCTACCTCCTGAAAGTTTGTGATTACGTTTATGTCTTAGGCTCGCGTCTCTAGCACAGTCTAGACTAGGACCAGCACTTGACATACTTTGGACAGATTTTCAACTTTACATTGATTAACGTGGTTGTGGTTCCACATATATATAAGCCTACCTACAGCTCCACATATTTCTACTACGTGCATTGTGCTCTCGCCTGGCAATCGCTTTATCCAATCTTTGGGGTGCTGATCTTGTGGTTGCCGTGACGCCCTCCTGCTTGGTAAGAAACTTGTAAGAGCTTATATTTTGCTTGATAGATTACGCGATAGCCACCACATCATAGTAGTTGATAGGAACATATACTTGTATTTGTTTCTTGTTTTCTACTAATCATGACAGCTTCCGGAGTTAGGAGTTCTTGGGCTGCGTCTATAGTTGGAGATTTACCACCACCACGATCATCTACAACAACACAACAACCACCGCGAGAGGTACATACACATACAAATGCAGCTGATCATGATATTATTTCTATGCCACCGTTTGCGGGTCGTTATAATCCTGATATATATATTGAATGGGAATTTGAGATAAATGCTATATTTGTGTCCCATGATTTTTGTGAGGGTAAGAAAGTAAAAGATGCCACTAGTACATTCACTGGTTTTGCATCTATTTGGTGGAATGAATATTGTCGAACATATCCTGATTATATACCTACTACTTGGCATGATTTAAAACTTGCTATGCGGTATAGGTTTGTTCCATCATACTACACTCGTGACATGGTTAAGAAATTACAAAATTTGAAACAAGGTAATAATGGTGTAAAAGAATATTATGATACTTTACAAACTACCTTGTTGCGTTCGTTTGTAGAAGAAAGTGAAGAAGATGTTATGGATAGATTTTGGAGAGGGTTAAACCATGATATTCAGGACATAGTAATGCATGTAGAGGAATTATATTCTGTCGACCATTTGTATTGTCTTTGTTGCAAAGCTGAACAGGAAATAAAGAGACGTGTTGCTGCTACATTAACCAAGCATCAGGTGCATATACCAAGAGTTGAGTCGGTTGTCACTTCCACCATTGCACCTACTATGGGAACCACGTCTGCTGATCTCCACATTACCCCGCCTCCAACATGTGAATCGTCGCCGCCGACAGTACCTACACAAACTGAGTCATACATACACGGTAATAATAAAGGTACCAATGATATTTCTCGGCATGAGATTGATTTATCCTCTAGTTCTTTAGATAATTCTTGTGTTGATTTACCCGCTGATTTGAACATACCATCTATTTTAGGGAATTATATTGATGTTTTGAATGTGCCAAGTGATCACACATTTAAATTATCTATTGCTTTAAATACATCATGTGTTGAATTTCCTGCTGATTTGGTCACACTACCTGTTTTAGAGGACATTGCTACTGATTTGAATTTACCATGTGCGCAAACAAGTGAGATAGATGATGTTTCGGGTGCACCTATTGCTGAATTTAATTCTTCTATTGATTTGGGTGCGTCTCCTGAAATAATTCATGATGAGAATGAACCGAGTGTCTTGTCTACTAAATCTGATTTGGATCACATAAAATTGTTTAAACATGATGAGCTTTTCGCTAAAGTTGCTTATGATACATCATTGTGGTCTATTATCATGGATCCACCTATGTCTTTGTCACACGCTACAAATAAGATAGCTGAACTCACATGTTTAAACAATGTTTATGCACCTAATGTTACATTTAACTTGATCGGAGAGTATGGTGTAGACAATGAATTTTTGGTGTGTAGAATTTGCATAACATGTGATGACCTTGCTGTTTTGAAAAAGGATAGTTTGGTGCAAATGTTTCATCATTTTTATATGACCTCCAATGTTGGTGTTGATTTTCTGGCAAATAGCTTGAAACACAATTACATATCTAAGCAAGTTGTGGCATCAAGTTCCGATACTTTGAAATTTTACTCACCATCGTTGGGATGGTTTAATGATGATTTTTGCATGCTTGATTATATGAATAAGAGCTTCGCTTATATATGCAAACTGAGTTGCAATAGTTTCATGTGGTTTATTTGTGGTGATAATTATTTGACTTCATATTTGACAAGACATGACAATGACCACCGTATAAATATGTCATATGTGCAACAACTGAGAGAAGTTAAAATGGATGACATCTACATATACAATGTGTACACCTTGTCTCTTTTGCTAACCATGTTTCAGAAAAAACGACGCCGAGGACGGCTTTATTTTCAAGAAAGGGGGAATGATATGGGCATGATTAGCGTGGATATGACCAATACTATCACTACTTCCTCCACATTTGATCAAGAAAAGGATGAGATGGCGTCGGGGACGACTTCAATTCGAGAAGGGGAGGATGATGACGACATCCATGCTATAGATACAACTACAACATCTACACCTACTCAACTACGAGGAGTTATAACTAGAGCTCATGCCCGACAATTCAATCAACAGGTATTTTCGTTTCTACAAGCCATTCCTAATTTATACAAGAATATGATGCTGCCTAAATCCGATGTGTTTGTCACTCTCAGGAATGATGGACCTAGCATCGACGAGAGGGGAAAGCTTTGGACCATGATCACACATGGAGACGGCACTAGGAGTGCAAGTGATGGAGATATGATTAGATTATATTCAAGAAGTTCTCTCATGTCACCTTGGGATGAAGAGAAGCTAGAGACCAAGCTCTTCACGTTCTGGACGTAGATTCGGACTGCAGAAATATACCTGACTTCCAACGATGATAACTTTTGCATACGGACTCTGAATTGGGTGATTCTTGTTTTGTTGGAAAGAGGAACTCGTGAACTTTCCAACACAATTAGCCGCACCTCCAAATTCATTACGAGAATAAATTGGCGTCCAAAAAAGTACAAGGCTGTTGCGTCACCTCTAATTGGGCCCAAAGGCCTTGTACGAATTAGGGTTGAGTTTTGGGTGTCTTGGGGCGTGCTCCCACCTCCTTGGCCGCCACCCAAGCCTCTCCTCCTTATATACCCCCCATAGGTCATCGTTTAGACTTGGATTTTGTTTAGTTAAAAAGAACTCAGCTTTTGCTAGTCTTCGCCATAGGCACGAGTGTCGGCTAGACCTCCTGTACTACGCACTTGCAAGATCCCACCATCCATCAATAAAGTTCATCTTCCATCCGCAATTCTCGATTGCAAAATTGGTTCTTACTTGTTTCTCGATCGCAGGTAGAACTAGACCTCTTTGGTCAGGCCGATCGTGCTTCTGCAGGGTTGGTAACTCACGGAGATTGGTTTAGCGATTGCGTTGGCGCTGCGTACTTGTACGTGGAAGTCGGATCGCCAAGGTCGAACTCCACCAGAATCGACGTATCTTATCTCATCGAAAGATCGGACTACCTTTGCCCTATCNGGGTGCTCCTATGGTATCCCCTTAGCCTATAAAAGGAGGACCGAGGCACCCAAGGGGAGAGGAGGGAATCATCGTCGAGTTGGAGGCTAGGCTAGGTAGCGCACAAGTTCGAGATTAGCATAGGCAAGAGGTGATCTCCTCCGGGTCAGGATCTGCTCGTCTTCAACCTCTAGCCAACACCTCACGGGTTCCCACCCGCGACCACCATTGTAAAGCCACACCATGATACACCACTCAATCCAGACATGCAGGAGTAGGGTTGTTAGCCTCTGGGCGGCCCGAACCTGGGTAAACTCCTTGTGTCCCTGTGATGCTTGCTAGTACGTAGATCTCGAGCATAGACGAAGCCCCCGGGCGGAAGATGATCTTCGGCCTCCTCTGCACCCCATACCGAACCTAAAAAGGGGGTATCCTTTACTCCCGGTGTCCGTGATCCAAGACACGACAACGAGTTTATGTTGATCAAGGCTAAGTGCAAGTTGATCAGTTTATGTTGATCAAGGCTAAGTGCAAGTTGATCAACACACAAGACTAGGGATGTACCATGAGGAATCGTATGATCCCATGGTATGGTAAGCAATTGTCAATATAGCTTTGTGAACTAACCCATGATCTATGTGCTTGTATCTCTATGTGTGGATAGGTAGTTCTCCATGAGCATGCAACGAAAGGGATATCCTATGTAGCCCATGGAGGATGGCGTCACGTGGTGATCGTCATCAAGATAAAGGCCAAGTGAAGATATGTCGAAGAGTGTCTCTCCCATCTTGGTGTATGGGGGAGCACATTGCGAGTCTTCACCGAGCGGAGCGCAATCAAGAAAGGTGGTCCAACTTGAGAAGGTCAAGATCGTCATCATCAAACTCAAGTGGATCATGCGCAAGGCAAAGGTATGATCTTGATAGGTTTTCTATTTTACCGGTCTCATGATGTTAGTTGAGAGATCGGGTTATAGGATAGATAGCCGTACTATCAAGAGGGGCTCTCGAGCGAGTATCTTGATCGTATCGTCGTATAGAGCTCAAACCTTTGCATCCTGGGCATCATCTTTATTGGTTCTTATTTGGCTCTTATCATGGTGTGGTCTTGGTGCTTGTCGTTCTTGTCATGACAAGGCCAAGCTCACCGAAAACGGATTTCATATGCATCTTCTCTTGCGTTTTCGGTTTTGGAGATTTTGCCGGTCCATCCGTGCGAAAGGTTTCACTCTTACATTTATTAGCAAAATCTCCCTTGCTTGGTTTCAATATTTCTGCTTTTTGTTGGGTAGCTCTTGTCATCCTCTTTCCAACAAAATTGGATTTACCTCGATCGGAATTTCCTAGCAAAAGTTATTCAGTTTCAGGGTTTTGCTGTTTTTCTCTGTGCAGCGGTAGTACCGCCGGTGGTACCCCCAGCACCACCGCCAGGGAGGTGCTCTGTTAGCCCTCAGTGGCAGTACCGCCTCCTCTGGCGGTAGTACCGCTCCTGAGGACTGAAAGGACATCTCTTGCCTAAGTAAGTTTTGTGTGTTTGATAACAACATGAGTGACATCTCATTGTGTGCTAAGTGTGCTAGGTACATTTAACAAGTTAAGACGGAAGAGAATCATCCAAAAAGGGATAAGACAAGCGAAGACGGAGCAAGTAAATCCTGTGATTTGTTGGGCCGGAATTCATCCGGATTGGTCCGGAATATTCCGGATGGTCCGGAACAATCCGGACTCAGTCCGAACAAATTCCGAGGTGACCTCAAAATGGTTCTGTTAGGGTTTCGGATTTCATCCAGAATGGTCCTGAAAATTCCGGACGATCCGGCATGGATCCGGATTATTCCGGATCTAGTCCGGACTGGATCCGGAATATTCCGGGTGATTCCGGACGACCAGTTTCGGGCTGAAACGGCTAGTTTTTGGAGGACCTATATAAGGGCATCTCTTCTTCCTCAAGAGGTACCACGACCAAAAAGAAGAACACCTCCATTGTTTGAAAGCTTCAAATCAATAGATCTCCCTCTCTAGCCACTCAATCACTTAGCCCTTTGGGGATTTGAGAGAGGAGACCTAGATCTACACTTCCACCAAACCGATTTGATTTCCCCCTTGATTTGTGAGAGGGGGCTTGCTACTCTTGGTGTTCATTGGAACCCTAAGAGGTTGTGGTCCTTCGGAGCTTTGGGAGCTACGAAGACATTGCCGGGAGCCACCAATTGAGTTGTGGTGTGTGCCCCGGCCTTGGGCATCGAGTCTTGGCGGCTCGGTGCATTTGGTGAAGACCCTCCAACTTGTGGAGTGTGCTTCATCCTTGTAAAGGTTCTAGTTGTCAACCTCAACGGCAACATAGTGACAAGTGCCTCGCCACATCGGTGGTAAGACACAACGGAGATACGGTGTGCCATATCAAGGCTACTCGGTGTTTCACTTTGGTGAACACCGCGCCGCTCCAACGGAGATTAGCTTCCATTGGGAAGTGAACTTCAGGATAAATCTCCGCGTCAACTTGTTGGTTATTCCTCAACTTTCCTTTACTTGTTGCTACTAGCTTACTCATATATATATCTTGTGCTAGTAGTCAATTGCTCAACATATAGGGTTGTTCATCTAGTTGCATAATCTAGAGAACTTATATTTGAGCAATACCGATTTAAAACGAAAAAGAAGTAAAATTTGTAGTTAACCTATTCACCCCCCCTCTAGTTAACCTCATCGATCCTTTCAATTGGTATCAGAGCCTCGTCTCTTTATTAAAGGCTTCACTGCCTAAAGAAGAGGATGGGGGATCCCACCGAGATGGATTTGATTAAAAGTCAAATACATGACATGGCCGAGAAATCCGATAAGAGGATGGATAGGTTGGAGGAGTTACTAACTAAACTTGCATCCGCATCTAGCAATGCAAATGAAAATGAAAATGTTTCTCTAGATGAAAATGGTAACCCTAGAAATCCATCTAAAGTAGAATCTATCAAATCTAGGGAACCAAATCAATTTGGACATGTTTATAACATTGCTCCTAATGTCCAACACCCACATGTGAACAATCTTGGTAATCCACCTTTAGTAGATAGGACCCGTTTTACTAATTGGAAAGCTTCTATGAAGTCTTATGTGTGTAGCTCTTCAATGCAACTATGGAGAATCATTGAGAGGGGATACTATCCTAAGGATGTCAATAATTTGACCTCAAGTGAGATCATTGACGAACAACTCAATGCACATGCTCGAGAAGGCAATGGTCAATGAAGGTGTTGAGCATATTCGATCTCTCCCAAATGCCAAAGAAGCTTGGGATTATCTACTTGCTATGTATGATGGCAATGTGAGCATGCAACGCTCGAAGAAATCACTTCTTTAACGGCAAGTTGATCACTTTATCATGAAGGATGGAGAAGTTCCGGAAGATGTATATCGAAGACTCAAGGCTCTTGTTGTGGACATGAAGGATGTTGGATTCAAGGATTGCGATGATGATTGGTTCAAGGGAAAATTTCTTCAAACCTTGATTCCATACAATGAGAACATGGTAATGAATGTCCAATCAAGAGCGGACTACATGGAATTAACTCCCAATGATGTTTTGGGTACCTTTGTCACCATGAACATGATGAAGAAATCCTCGGAAGATGTTCTAGCTCATGTGAATGGAATGAAAAGAGTATCTCTTGCTTTGAAGGCAACATCTTATGATGAGGAAGAATTAAGTGATGAAGGTGCATCCACCTATGTGCCATCCGAGAAGGAGAAGAGGGTGTCACACAATGAATGTTTAGCTCTTGCCAATCATAATTGGTGGAAGAAAGGAGACTTTAGATCAAATGCAACGAAGAACAAGGGAAAAAAGGCTCAAGTATGAAGAAAGCAAGAACTTGCTTCAATTGTGGAGATAGTGAGCACTTCGTTGCGGATTGCCCTTACAAGAGTAGAATTGAGAATGGAGGACAACTCATTAAGAAAACCAACTTTATTCCCAAGAACAAGAACTTCATGAAGAAGGTACCTCGAAGGGCAATGGTGACTAATGAGCAAGAATATATATCCGGAGGTGAAGAAAGTGAAGATGAAGAAGGACAAGTCGGCATGGCGGCCATGGCAATTGGGATTATTCCCCCTTCTTTGGATTCTCTCTTTTCAACTCCGAATGATAAGAAAGGTCCTACCAAACACAAGTGCCTTATGGCCAAGGGTACATCCCCAAAGGTAACCCACTCACTAAAACCCTCAATTTCCTCTACTCCATCATTGTTAAATTGTGTTGAGGAACTTAATGATAAGAATGCTAATAATCTTTCAAAAGTTATGAGGTCACTTGAAGGTGAAAATAAAATTGCATTTGATGCCTTCATGAATTAACTTGGTAATGCATATGGT
The DNA here is from genome assembly GCA_012064385.1 of Puccinellia tenuiflora. Taxonomy (NCBI): domain Eukaryota; kingdom Viridiplantae; phylum Streptophyta; class Magnoliopsida; order Poales; family Poaceae; genus Puccinellia; species Puccinellia tenuiflora. The sequence goes on from QRDG01002516.1 coordinate 159,520, forward strand.
CTCATTGAAGAACATGAAGAAAGAATATGTGAACTTGAGGGTTTTGCTCGTGATGATGCTAATAGGATAGCAGAGCTTGAGGAAGCTCTAGATAATGCACTATGCCTTAAAGATTCTATTGAGGAAACCTCCACTTTAGATCTATCTAAAATGACGGGTGACCGTGATCATGCACTGTAAGCTTAGAACTTATGGATGAAAATGATAACATTATGAACGGTCACAATGAACTACTTAAGGATTTTGAGCATCTTGAGAAAGCTCACATGGCACTCTCAAGAGAGCTCAATGATGTAGGGCTAGGCCCGATCTTCACGGATTTGAGCGGAAAACGGGGATGAACACGAAGAACACGGAGGGTAGCGAGGGAGATTCGTGGGAAAAACACAAGGATAACTAGCAAATCCTGCTGAGAACTCCACCCAACAACAAACCCTCAAAAAGGTAGCCTTTGGATCGAAGAATCAAAGCCAAACTTACTCTTGTTGAAACCGATTGCTCTTACCGGCCGGTCCACCGATCCAATAGAATCACCGCAGTGAAAGATTGGTTTGCACTACTAGAGACACCGTAGTGAAAGAGTAGCAACAACAAGATCTACCTCAATGAGGCACCCTAGCTACGAGGGAGGAGGAGCATAGCTCACACAAGTCTCAAATTCAGTCTGACCTCAAATGGGGAAAGGGGAAAGCTATTTATAGTCTTAGTACAAAACGAGGCAGGGAGGTGGGGATCCGGCCTGGAAACCGGCCTAGGCCGGCCTGGAGGCCGGCTGCGTCGGGTGGAGGGCCAGCCTGGAAACCGGCCTAGGCCGGCCTGGAGGCCGGCTGCGTCGGGTGGAGGTCCGGCCTGGGGGCCGGCCTGGAGGCCGGCCGACTCGGGTGGGGGTCCGGCCTGGGGGCCGGCCCAGGCCGGCCTGGAGGCCGGCTGGCTCCGCCTTGAGCTTTTGCCTCCTTCTTCCTCTTCTTGCCCATCTTCTTGGATTTCCTCTTGGCCATCTTCTTGACTCCATTGTGGGTCATCTTCCGGGTGGATCCTGAGTATACACAAGGTACCGGCATGAGGTAGCAAACAATTCAAAGGGAGGTCGAGGTCACACATCGAGAGGAGCGAGGTCACCTTTTCATGAAGAGCTTTGACTCTTGATCTTGTCATTGGGCCAATCGGCATGGTGTCCATGGTGTTGTCCACCTGTGGGGCTACATCATCTCCCCCCCCCTTCGGAAAGAGTCGTCCTCGACTCGTCATCCTCTTGAACGCTTGCATCTCCGTGGAAGGGAGATAGGTCGGCGACGTTGAACGTGTCATGCACCAAGTACTTGGATGTTGGGATATCGATCTTGTAGGCGTTGTCGTTGATGCGCTTGAGCACTTTGAAAGGCCCGTCACCGCGAGGAGCAAGCTTGGATTTTCTTTCATCTGGAAAACGGTCCTTGCGGAGGTGTAGCCACACAAGATCCCCTTCTTCGAATATCATGGGCTTCTTCAACTTGTTGATCTTGGTAGCTTGGCGCTTGGTGTGCTCCTCTAGAGTTGCTCGAGTTGACTCATGTAATGACTTCATGTAGTCGGCTCTCTTGTCGACGTCCATGTCGGTGCGCTCGTGTAGAGGAAGTGATAGGATGTCCAGGGCGGTGTTGGGGTTGAACCCATAGACAACCTCGAACGGGCTTCGCTTGGTCGCCCGGTGGGAGGCACGGTTGTAGGCGAACTCGGTGTGCGGTATGCATTCCTCCCAACCTTTGATGTTTGGCTTGATTAATGCGCGAAGGAGAGTTGATAAGCTTCGATTCACCACCTCGGTTTGACCATCAGTTTGTGGGTGGTAGGCGGTGGAGAAGAGGAGCTTGACTCCTAGCTTTGCCATCAATGCCTTCCAAAAGTAGCTTGTGAACTTGACATCTCGGTCCGAAACAATGGTCTTTGGCACTCCATGTAGACGAACGATTTCCCTAAAGAACAAGGTTGCAATGTGTGAAGCATCGTTGGTCTTATTGCAAGGAATAAAGTGTGCCATTTTAGAGAAGCGATCGACAACAACAAATATTGAATCTTTGCCATTTTTTGTTCGAGGTAATCCTAAGACGAAATCCATGCTAATGTCGGACCAAGGTGTGTGTGGAATTGGTAAAGGCATATAAAGACCATGAGAGTTCAACGTGGACTTAGCTTTGAGGAAAGTTGGGCAACGGCGCACCAAATGTTCCACATCACGCGTCATTCGTGGCCAAAAGTTGTGTGTAGATAGCATGGCGAGTGTCTTGTCACGTCCAAAGTGTCCCATGAGGCCTCCACTATGTGATTCCTGTAGAAGTAACAAACGGAGCGAGGACTCGGGAATGCATAGTTTGTTAGCCTTAAACAAGAAACCCTTGTGCAAGTAGAAATCATCGCAACCTTTGTCAATTGTGCACTTGGTAAAGATAGGACCAAAGAAAGAATCGGAAGCATAGAGTTCTTTAAGGTCATCAAGACCCAAAACATTGATTTCAAGTTGGGTGAGTAAGATCATCTTGCGGGAAAGAGCATCCGCAACCATATTGTCCTTGCCTTTTTTGTACCTCACCACATAGGGAAAAGACTCGATGAATTCAACCCATTTGGCATGCCTTTTGTTCAAATTGGCTTGGGTTTTCAAATATTTCAGAGATTCATGATCAGAATGGATAACAAACTCTTTGGGCCAAAGGTAGTGTTGCCACACTTCCAAAACCCGGACTAAGGCATAGAGTTCCTTGTCGTAGATTGGGTAGTTTAGGCGAGCACCATCAAGTTTTTCGCTATAATAGGCAACGGGACGGCAACATTGCATGAGGACGCCACCGATGCCAAGGCCACTAGCGTCACACTCAAGTTCAAAGGTTTTGGAGAAATCCGGCAAAGCAAGTAAAGGAGCTTCGGTCAATCTCTTCTTGAGTTCATTGAAAGCCGATTCTTGAGCATTGCCCCAAATGAAGGGTACATTCTTTTTGGTAAGCTCATTCAAGGGACAAGCAATTGTGCTAAAATCTTTCACAAAGCGGCGGTAAAACCCAAACAAACCAAGGGCGCTACAAAGTTGAGCAAGATTAGTTGGCGGTGGCCAATTTGTGATTGCCTCAATCTTAGAGGTGTCAACTTCAATCCCTTTGGAAGAAACTACATAACCCAAAAACACAAGCTTGTCGATGCAAAAGGTACATTTCTTGAGGTTGGCAAAAAGCGAAGCATTACGAAGGGCCAACAAAACTTGCTTCACATGGTCGACATGTTCATGCAAATATTTGCTATAAACAAGGATGTCATCAAAGTAGACAACCACAAACTTGCCAATGAAAGCGCGCAAGACATGATTCATAAGACGCATAAATGTTGAAGGAGCATTGGAAAGACCAAAGGGCATGAAAAGCCACTCATAAAGACCAAGTTTTGTTTTAAATGCGGTTTTCCATTCATCACCTTCATGCATACGGATTTGATGATAACCACTTTTCAAATCAATTTTGGAGAAGATAGCGGCACCACTAAGCTCATCTAGCATGTCATCAAGTCGTGGGATAGGATGTCGATACCTCACCGTGATATTGTTGATGGGACGGCAATCCATGCACATTCGGAGTGTATCATCTTGCTTGGGGACGAGGATGACCGGAACGGCGCACGGACTCAAGCTTTCACGAACATATCCCTTGGTGAGGAGTTCTTGAATTTGGCGCTCGATCTCCTTTGTCTCCTCGGGGTTGGTGCGGTATGGCGCTCTATTGGGTAAAGGGGCGCCGGGAATGAGGTCGATGCGATGCTCGATTCCACGGAGGGGAGGAAGTCCTTGAGGTAGCTCATCCGGAAAGACATCTTTGAATTCCTGCAAAATAGACAACATAGACGGAGGAACTTGGGTTAAGTCGTTAGTGTCTTTGCCATCTCCTTTGCATAAGAGCACGAAGTGGAAAGTGGATGGGTTTGCTCTCACTTCTCTCATCTCACTTTTGGTGGCTATCAAGACTACGCCGGGACTCACTCTTTTCCCTTTCTCACTCATATTTGGCTTGTGGCTCTCACTCACATGAATGTGGTTCGCTCTCTCACCACTCAACTCACTAGGGGATTGTTTTTCTTGCGCTCTTACAATTGTCTTGGCGTTGTCGGTGATGATTTGGCTTGGAGTCATTGGGCGGAGCACTAGGATCTTATTGTTCCATTTGAAGCTATAGTAGTTGGTGCGCCCATCATGAGTAGCGGCCTTGTCAAATTGCCAAGGGCGGCCAAGAATTAAGTGGCAAACTGACATTGGTACCACATCACAATCCACCGTGTCCTCGTAAGAGCCAATCTTGAAGGATACTTGAACCGTGTGTTGGATCTTCACGGTGCCGGAGTCACTAAGCCATTGCACATGGTAAGGATTGGGGTGCTTCTTGTACGTCAAGTTAAGTTTCTCACATAGCTCCTTGCTTGCCAAGTTGTGACAACTCCCACCATCAATGATTACCTTGATTGATTTGCCGTTGATTCCGGCCTTGGTTTGGAACAAGTTGCACCTTTGAGCGTCATCACCTTGGTTGATTGCAGTCAAGACTCGAGTGACAACTAGAGTGGGGTTGGGGTCACCATCACAATAGATGTAATCATTGGCATCATCCAAGCTTTGCATCGTGGCCACCTTGTTCAATGCGTGGTACTCATCTTCACTCATAGACTCATAGTCTCCATTTTCATTGACGATCATCACCTTCTTGTTGGTGCACTCAAATGACTTGTTCCCTTGACCTCCACACTTGTAGCAAGTGATATATGACTTGGTTGATTGGGGTGAGGGCGACGTCTTCTTGGAGGTTGTAGTGGGCTGCGGTGTAGGACTTTTGATATTTCCTTGAGCTTGGACTTGAGTGATGGGTTGTGTTGATGAAGAAGCTCTAGTGGCGAAGAAGGACTTGGCCTTGACATACTTGAGTTCTTCGGCGACTTGGCGCTCGGCCTTCATGGCTTGATGAACTAGCTCAACAAGGTTCTCATAAGGTTGGAATTCCACTATCTTCTTGATGGGGTACGTGAGGCCGTTCAAGAAGCGTGCCATTGATTGTTCCTCGGACTCTACAATGTGTGCACGGGAGAGAGTGGACTCCATCTCCTTGTAGTACTCGTCGACCGTCTTGATACCTTGCTTGAGTTCTTGTAGCTTCTTGTACAAATCTCGCGCATAATGATGTGGCACAAAGCGCTTGTGCATTTCCTTCTTCATGTCATTCCATGTGTCGATTGGGTCTTCAAAGGATGCTTGGAGTTGTTCCCACCATAGTTGCACATAGCCTTCGAACTCGAGGGATGCGAGGTCAACTCGTTTGTCTTGCGGCACCTTGTAGACTCGAAATAGCTTGGAGACCTTGGATTCCCATGCCATGTAGTCCTCCGGGTCGTTGGTGCCATGGAACTTAGGAATGACGAGCTTGGGAGGATTGAAGCGGTTTTTGTGATCATCCTCATCATCATCATCATGGTGGCGATGGCGGTCTCGGTGACGATGCCTTGGGTGATGGTGTGTAACATAATCCGCGTCATCTTCAATATCAACATGATTGTCGGCCAATGGCACTCGGCGGGCTCGATGTGGAGGTAGATCATGACGATGATGTCGATTGTCCTCATGGCGGTGTGGGGGATCCAAGTTAACATTTGGAATTGGAATTTCTTGTCGATGGTGATCTTGATGTTGGTGATGGTGTACGATCGCTTGGGGGTGCGGCTCTTCTTGACGATGTTGGTCTTGGTGTTGTTGAGGATCCATGTTCGCTTGTTGATGAGGCATCTCGTGGTGATGGCGGCCGTTTTGTGGACCTTGACCAACGTCGCTTGGAGCTTTGCTTCTTGCGTCAGAACGGTGTGAAGACCTTGAGCTTGGTCTTGAAGAGTGTCGGTGTCGTCTTTCGAGAAGCAGCCCCTCGATACGAATGGAACGCTCATCGCTCACGCGTTGGGCGTCTTGTAGTTGAGCGAAACGCTCAGCGTTTTCATGTTGCGCGGCATGATGACGCTCCTCATAGCGGCGTAAGTTGTCGTCGATGTACCTCCTAAGGGACTCCGCTTGTTTGCCGAAGTCGGCGTCTTGTTCTTCCCTAGCCATGATAAGCAAACACAAGTGATATGTGGAATATGTGGTGGCTAATAACCGCTCTTACCTTGGTTGATAGTATTGGACCAATGGGCCTGCCTTCCGAGACAAAAGTGTCACAAGAGTAAGAGTTGGTTGATTAGTGATCCAAAAGCGACTCACACACACACTTATGAGGAGCTTAGGTATGGTAAAGTGGCAAGAAATCGAAACGAAACCAACGAAAAGGCTATTGCAACAAGTGGAGGATAACCACAAAGATCAAGAAACAAAAGAGACTAACCACACAATCCGAGAAACAAAGGAGACTCACACGTGGAGACAAACGTGGATGGTGCGACTATAGGGAGGAGCAACTTTGACCTAACGAAGACTATGCTCGTGCCGCACCACCTCTCGAAGGACAACTAGCTCAAGTGTATGGGAAGGAGCACCCGATTTGCACAAGTGTACCCATTTCTCTATTGGTAATTGGAGCTTGAGGATGACTAGGATCACGGCTCGGCTTTTCTCTTCTTCTTTTTTTTCTATTTCTCTTTTGCTTTATGCTTTTGCCCGAGCCGAGTCCGCTACAACTAGATGCTCACAAGATTATGATATGGTCACTTGGTGTCACACTAGTGCAATGCTCACACTATGAAGAGCTAGCTCCTAAGAAAAAGTTTCGCGAAATGGAAAGGGATGTGTCGGAAGCTATACCTTTGATGCCGTCGAGGTAGCGATGAAGCGACATGAATATGAAGTCGGTGAATAGTCGTGCGGCGGTAGCACCGACCGAACGGGCAGTAGGACCGATTGCGGGCGGTAGTACCGGCCGTTCGGACGGTAGTACCGCCGGCGACGAATTGCGCGGCACGCTTGGACTTGGAGCGGAAAAGGCCTCCGGAAAACACCAACGGAAAGTGAGGAAAAGGTCTTAAGCACGAGATCCGTGGATCAAAACCACAAATCGCTCACCAAATCGAAAGATCGAACGAAATCCATATGGGCTATTTATTTTTTTGAATTTTCGAAATTGGTATGGGAAAGAAAAATTTTGGTGGAAAAATGGCTAATAAAAGGTGGAAACACGATCCAAATCCGTGGAAACCCTTGCTCTTGATACCAAATGATGTAGGGCTAGGCCCGATCTTCACGGATTTGAGGGGAAAACGGGGATGGACACGAAGAACATGGAGGGTAGCGAGGGAGATTTGTGGGCAAAACACAAGGATAACTAGCAAATCCTGCTGAGAACTCCACCCAACAACAAACCCTCAAAAAGGTAGCCTTTGGATCGAAGAATCAAAGCCAAACTTACTCTTGTTGAAACCGATTGCTCTTACCGGCCAGTCCACCGATCCAATAGAATCACCGCAGTGAAAGATTGGTTTGCACTACTAGAGACACCGTAGTGAAAGAGTAGCAACAGCAAGATCTACCTCAACGAGGCACCCTAGCTACGAGGGAGGAGGAGCATAGCTCACACAAGTCTCAAATTCAGTCTGACCTCAAATGGGGAAAGGGGAAAGCTATTTATAGTCTTAGTACAAAACGAGGCAGGGAGGTGGGGATCCGGCCTAGAAACCGGCCTAGGCCGGCCTGGAGGCCGGCTGTGTCGGGTGGAGACCCTGCCTGGAAACCGTCCTAGGCCGGCCTGGAGGCCGGCTGCGTCGGGTGGAGGGCCGGCCTGGAGGCCGGCTGCGTCGGGTGGAGGTCCGGCCTGGGGGCCGGCCTAGGCCGGCCTGGAGGCCGGTCGACTCGGGTGGGGGTCCGGCTGGCTCCGCCTTGAGCTTTTGCATCCTTCTTCCTCTTCTTGCCCATCTTTTTGGATTTCTTCTTGGCCATCTTCTTGACTCCATTGTGGGTCATCTTCCGGGTGGATCCTGAGTATACACAAGGTACCGGCATGAGGTAGCAAACAATTCAAAGGGAGGTCGAGGTCATACATCGAGAGGAGCGAGGTCACCTTTTCATGAAGAGCTTTGACTCTTGATCTTGTAATTGGGCCAATCGACATGGTGTCCATGGTGTTGTCCACCTGTGGGGCTACATCACTCAAGGTTCTTAAGGAGTCACATGACATCTCTCAAGATAAAGATATAAATGAAAATGCTTGTGCCACTAACCCCCTGTGTGTCAAAGCATCTCTCATAGTGGAGAACAATAGGTTGAAGGCTCAACTTGAGAAAGGTCTAGTCTCTTGCATCCAAGGAGAAAAGAACCTCAATGATCTTTTGAGAAATCAAAAGAAAGTTGTGGGTAAGGAAGGACTTGGATTTGGATTCTCATCCAAGAATACCAATGAGAAGAAGAAGTCAACTCCCTCCACTAATGCTATTGTTTTTGTGAAGGAGGGAGAGTTGGCTAACGATGAAGATGAATTTGATATTCTTGCTAAAAGCATTTCTCCTAAGAACACATATTCTCACAACAATTTTGCGGGAAAATATAATCCATCATATGTGCTTTTGAAATCTAATGATGGACATGTTTATGCAAAATATGTTGGCACTTCATATGGTAGTGATTATCATGTTTCTATTTGGGTTCCCAAGACCCTTGTGACTAACAAGAAAGGACCCATCAAAACATGGGTACCTAAATCAAGGACTTAATTCTTTGTAGGTATGTGCTTCCGGAGGATCATCATGGCTTATTGATAGCGGTTGCTCCGCACATATGACCGGAAGTAAAGAAGTGTTAAGTGACTTAATGTATCAACTTCTCAAGGTATCTCATGTCACGATTGGTGATGGTTCCGAACTCAAGGTATTGGGACATGGCAAGGTGGTCATTTCTCCGGATACATCCATTGAGAAAGTCCTCCTTGTTGAGTCCCTTGGTTATAATTTACTTTCCGTTTTGCAACTTTGCGAGTGCAACTTTACTGTTGTCTTTGGACGGTATCATGTGCTTATCCTTCACACAATTTCTCTTAAAGTAGCCTTTGTTGGATTTGTGGAAAACCGTATGTATGTAGTGGATTTCTCGAAAGAAACTACACATATTGCCACAAGTCTAATGGCTAAATCCGACGTGGGTTGGCTTTGGCATCGCCGGTTGGGCCACGTCGGTATGAGAAACTTGCAAACACTTGTGAAGGGTGAGCATGTGGAAGGACTAACAAAAGTTAATTTTTCCAAAGATCATCCTTGTAGCTCTTGTGTTGCCAGAAAGATGCATGAGAACAACAATCAATACAACGAGGCCCTTCCAACTCATTCATATGGATTTGTTTGGGCCTCCTACTTATGAAAGCCTTGGTGGCAAGAAATATTGCTTGGTGATTGTTGATGATTATACAAGATACACTTGGACCTTCTATATCAAGAAGAAGAGTGAAACTCAAAAGGAATTCATTGATTGGGCTACTCAAGTACAACGCCAATATGATACAACAATCTTGGCCATAAGAAGTGACAATGGAACCGAGTTCAAGAATTGCACCATGGATGAATTCTTGAGTGATGAGGGTATTAAACACCAATATTCCGCTGCGTATACCCCTCAACAAAATGGTGTTGCGGAAAGGAAGAACGTACACTTATTGATATGGCAAGAACTATGATGGCCGAATTCAAGTCTCCATATAACTTTTGGGCCGAAGCCATCAACATTGCTTGTCATCTATCCAACCAGCTCTATCTCCGTCCATTCACTAACAAGACTTCTTATGAACTTCTTGGTGGTAAAAAGCCTAACCTCTCTTATATTAAAGTTTTTGGTTGCAAATGTCAAGTTTACATTAAAGGTTCTAAATTGCCTAAATTTGAGCCTAGAACTTTTGAAGGCATATTTGTTGGTTACGCCAAGGATTCCCACACTTATAGAGTCTACAACATATCCATCGGGTGTGTTGAAGAATCTATGAATGTGGTGTTCCATGAGGATAATGGCTCCCAAGTGGGGCAAGTTGATCTTGATGATGTAGGTGATGAGCCCTCCTCCATAGCCATAGGAAGAATGGGTATAGGTCCTCTTATACCCGTTGAGGAACCCCTTGTGGCAACGGAGTTGGACTCAAGCTCGACGCAAGTGGAGCCCTCTACATCAACCATCGATCAAGCGGCAAACCAAGAACAAGCTCAAGATCTACAAGATGATACCAACCATCATGATAATGATCAAGATCCACCCAATGACAATGGTGGTAAAGATTTTGGTGATTCTTCACCAAGAACTCCAACCCACTCTCGGATTAATCATTATCAAGATGAAGGAGATGATGAAGATGCACCTCCTAATGAGAGACCCTCAGATGCCATTGCTCGTCGAATGGCTAGCAAGGCCGTGGCATTACATCAAAAATCTCTCTATCAAAAGTACATCATTGGTGGCCTTGGAAGGAGTGTGTCCACTCGGAGGCAACTATTACTCTTTTGTGGCATTCATGCCCATATATCACATTTTGAACCCACCAAGGTGTATGAAGCTTGAAGATGAATATTGGGTCCATGCTATGCATGAAGAGCTCCATAACTTTGAGAGAAACAAAGTATGGTCCCTAGTGGAAAGACCCAAGAACCATAATGTGATTGGAACTAAATGGGTGTTTAAGAACAAGCAAGATAATCATGGACAAGTGATTCGCAACAAAGCTCGTTTGGTTGCTCAAGGCTACTCTCAAGTCGAAGGACTTGACTACGGTGAAACTTTCGCTCCCGTAGCTAGACTTGAATCCATTCGTATATTACTTGCATTTGCCTCTAGTCATAAATTCACCTTATACCAAATGGATGTTAAAAGTGCATTTCTAAATGGTCCACTTAATGAGATGGTATATGTTAAACAACCTTCGGGGTTCGAAGATCCCAAGTGTCCTAACCATGTCTACTTACTCCACAAGGCTTTGTATGGCCTCAAACAAGCTCCACGTGCTTGGTACGATCACTTAAAGGAGTTCCTAGTAGACCGTGGTTTTGCACTTGGGGTAATCGATCCCACACTCTTCACCAAGAGTGTAAATGGAGAATTCTTTGTATGCCAAGTATATGTTGATGATATTATATTTGGTTCTACTAATGTCTCTTTTGTAGACCAATTTGCTAAGCTAATGACAAGTGAATTTGAGATGTCTATGATGGGCGAATTAAAGTTTTTCCTTGGTTTTGAAATTGAGCAATATGAAGAAGGAACCTTTATTTGCCAAGCTAAATATATTCAAGACATGCTCAAGAAATTTGATATGTCAAATGCAAGCCCACTGAAATTTCCAATGACAAAAAACGTGAATCTAACACTAGATCACAAAGGTATTCCGGTTGACCAAAAGCTTTATCGCTCTATGATTGGTTCTTTGCTTTATCTTTGTGCATCTAGACCGGATATCATGTTTAGTGTGGGTTTGTGTGCAAGATTTCAATCTAACCCTAAGGAAAGCCATATGACCGCCGTCAAAAGAATTCTTAGGTACTTGGTTGATACCTCTCATCATGGCCTTTGGTATCCTTCAAATACAAGCTTTGATCTTGTGGGGTATTCGGATGCGGATTGGGCCGGTGACAAAGTGACTAGGAAATCAACCTCGGGTGCTTGCCAATTTCTTGGTAGGTCACTTGTGTGTTGGTCTTCGAAGAAACAAAATTGCATATCCACTTCCTCCACGGAAGCTGAGTATATTGCCGCCGCAAGTTGTTGCTCTCAATTATTATGGATGAGACAATGTCTTGAGGATTTCGGAATTAAGAAAAAGACATTGCCTATTTTATGTGATAATGAAAGTGCTATAAGAATTGCTCACAATCCCGTGCTCCATGGCAAGACGAAGCATATTGAAATACGGTATCATTTTATTCGTGATCATGTGGCCAATGGAGATATCTCACTCTCTTATATCAATACCAAAGATCAACTCGCCGATATATTCACAAAGCCACTTGATGAGAAGAGATTCAAGGAATTGAGGGGACAAATAAATGTCGTATGTGCAAGCAATTTTAGTTGATTGAAGATGATGCATACACACCCGCACTAGATTTTTATTTTGACTCTAGATGTGCGCATGGACATAGGGGGAGTGTAGCTCAACTCATGAGTCAACACTACTTCTATAATGCATAAATAAACAAATCATGCAATATAGTCATTTGTGACAAAATGTGCTTAAATGATGAGTTTTGATCATGGACCCAAGATACATCTTCGCGGTGCCATATCAAATAGGGTTTATTACTCCTGTGCCCCCCATTCCTTAGTTGTACTCAGTTTTCCCCAGGTTTTAACATTTTGCTCACTTTTTCCCATTCCCTTAGCTGAAACTCTCACGAATGCCCAAAGCGGACGTTTGCCCTCGTCTGCCGTCGGGTCAATGCATTGACCGTTAACCGCTGACGAGTGGGGCCGTGGAGGGCTGGTTCCTCTTTTGACCATGCGTGCTGACGAGTGGGGCCTCAAGGGAGACACGTCGGACAGCTTGTCTGAACCTGAAACTCACTGTAACCTGAAGAAATCGAGACACCCAGGCGCCGCCCTTTCCCCTCCGCCGCCGCCGTCGTGCCGCCTCCGGCGCCATCATTCCCACCACCCTCTAAACCTATTCCATTTGCCGGCGACGCCGTGTCTCCTCCACATCTAACCCATCTCCCCATCTCGGATTACGAAGCGATGCCGACGGAGGACGTCACTCGGCCCATCGACCGTGGAGAAGATTGGGTCGAATCCAATGGCGATAATTCATGGATTCCAGATGGGTAAGTATCGTATACCCTCGAATTGATTATCATACTCGTAAATTAGGCCGTATTTGACCAATCCTTGTTCGAATCGATCCAATTTTGCTGAATTTGTTTCCGGACTAACTGCATTTTTTATTTGAATCAGATAGGATTGATCCTGAGCTGGCTTTTCGGCTGGCTGTTAGGATGGAAACTAGTGAGCTGCGTGGTACAAAATCGCATCAGCTAGGTGGATTTTACTATCCAAAGGTGGTAGAAACGAGCATTTGTTTCAATGCTTTTCGGGAAGCTCTCCGTTCTCAGTATCCTTGGAGAAATGCTGATGCTGTTGAACTGCAATATTTCAACAGTAGCGAGCAAAGATTTCTCCCACTAACTTGCGACGAGAATTTGAGATTGCTATTTACGTTGAATGCTGATAGCTGATTCGGTAAAATTCATATCGATGTGCTTCAGCCATGCAAAGCGCGGGTGAAGCGAAAGAGTGTTCAGGCATCGTCTGTATCTGCTAATAGTCAGCGGCCCAACACTCCTTGTAGGTCGATGCCAAGTAAAGCCAGTGGTTCTGAAAGCCACAACATGTCCGCTACCGATTCTGCTACTTCTCCTGTCCCTTCTGCAGTCGCTGTTGAAGAAGATGCAGAGCCTGACGAGGAAGTGCCTCGACTTGATGATGAAGACGAGTTGATGTACCCAGAACTTGTAGATAAAGCTAGTCAACAAGCAATGGAGGATGGATATCCGGAGCAGCCCACCAGCCGTGCTAGGTTTGATGACACTGACGATGAAGAGAAGGAGGAGAACATGGACAGCTTAATTTCAGATGAATATGATGGTGAGGACATGCCAACAATTGAGTGGAACAGGGAAGATCCTCAGCTTACTGAAGGCACCATATTCCAGTCGATGGTGGACTGTCGTAATGCAGTGACTACATGGTGCTTTCTGAAGGAAAATACCTACAAGATTGAGAGGAGTGAGCCAACTAGGTTCACTGTTTATTGCCCATATGATAGGTGCAGGTGGAGGTTGCATGCATCCCGTATGCACAAGAGCAAATTGATTCAGGTATTACTCTTGTGTATTTTAGTTTATTGATTCATTCTGTTTGCAGATCATTGTGCAGTGTTTCTTAATTACAATTGACATCATCTTTTTTATTTTGTTTCAGATAAAGAAAAACCAACACAAGCACACTTGTCCACCTGGAGGGGGAGGGGGGAATTCCAAAGCCAAGCTTGCAAAAACTAGGTGCGTGGCAGATGCAATATTGGATTGGCTGACAGAAAATCTTGAACTTGGTCCAACAGCACTCCATGGGAAGCTTTTTGAGAAGTACAAGATTAAAATTCCTTACATGAGGATTTTCAGAGGTAGGGAAATGGCTCTTGATAGGATTAATGGTCAATGGAATGAGAGTTTTCAGGTGCTTTACACATTCAAAGATGAAGTGGAGAGGGCTATTCCAGGAAGTGTTGTAGAGATTGACAAGCATACAGTTGCATACAAAATAAAAGGGAAGTCATTTCAGAAGGAGTGCTTCTGGAGGGCTTTTGTTTGTTTCAAGGCTTGCTGGAAAGGGTTTCTTGATGGCTGCAGGCCCTATTTGGCTCTAGATGCTACCCATTTGACTGGAAGATGGAGAGGACAGCTAGTAGCTGCTTCTGCAGTTGATGGACACAACTGGCTATTCCCAGTTGCATTTGGTGTGTTGGAGGTAGGGTCTGAAGAAAGATGGGTCTGGTTTCTGCAGCAGTTGCGCAACATTATAGGCACACCCCTAGGTTTAGCTATACACACAGATGCTTGCAAGGGTTTAGAGAGTGTAGTAGAAATTGTATTCCCTGGAGTGGAGCATAGGGAATGTATGCGACACTGTTGGGGAGATGAACCCCGGATACCCCAAAGAGGCTCACTCCTTCAAACTCCTCATGCCGCCTGCACCACGCCGGCTGGACCGGGCCGCCTGCGTCCACCCGGACGCCAACGTCCGGCTGGACTGGAGCCGGACCAACCAACCGACAGCTCCGTACCAGTGGGCCAGCCCCGCGTAACCGTTCCCAGTGAACAGTACTTCCTGTCGGGCGTTCTCTGTACAGAATCATGACAACGAGCTCCAGCCGGACCAGAGAGTAGTTGGTGTCATAGGGATAACCTTGTAATTTCCTTGTAACCCAAAACCCTAGCCCGTTGCCTATATAAGGCGGGCTAGAGCTCCCTGCGCAAGCAAGCAAGGGAGGAGAGAAGGGAGATAGACGGAGGACAGTAGTGGAGAGCAGGAGAATCATCATCAACCTCCAGCCGGCTTGGACTTCCAGCCGGCTGCCACCTGAAACAGCTCCAGGAGCACTTTGTAGCCCATTCTCTGTGATCAAGCAATAAGAAACAAGAAGAGCAGGACGTAGGGGTGTTACCTCCACAAGAGGGCCCCGAACCTGGGTACATCGCGTGTGTTTGCGTGCTTGCTACCCAATCCCGGGCGAGCGCAATCGTTGCCTTGTCCCACACTTCTTTCCATCCTAGATGGATATGCCGTGCAACCCACCATGACAGACACCTAGCGCAGAATTTTAAAAAGAAGTTCAAAGGTAAAATTTATGATGAGAACTTATGGCCAGCATCATACACATGCAGCGAAAGGAAGCATGACCACCATTTGAGAGTGTTGTATGCTCACAATTCTTCGGTGAAGGAGTACATGGATGCACATCATGGAAAGGTGTGGTCAAGAAGAAAATTCAACGAAATCTGCAAACTAGACTATGTGACCAATAACCTTGCAGAATGCTTCAATGCTAAGTTCAAGTCAGTGAAAGGTTATTTGTTGTGGCAAGCATTTGACGAGATGAGGCAGATGATCATGATAAAGATGGCTCTTTGGAAAAGAATAGAAGAGACACAATATGTTGGTCATGTTATGCTCTCATCACAGATTAAGGCATTACATCTCAAGGCAAGAGGACTGAAGATGAAATGCATTCGATCAGCGACATACAAGGCTGAGGTAATGAAAGGACACGGATGTCGCCTAGAAGGGGGGGGGGGGGTGAATAGGCGATTTAAAATTATTTCGGTTAAAGCTTGAATAAATGCGGAATAAAACTAACGTTTAATTTATCAAGCCAAAACCTAATCTAGCTAGGTTTACCTATGTGCACCAACAACTTATGCTAACCAATATAATCAACTAGGTGATAGCAAGATATATAACTTTAATCTCTATGGCTGTCACAAAGTAAATAGCATAAGTAAGAAACTCGGATATAGAAATACCGAGGGACTTGGAGACGATGATTTATCCCGAAATTCACTTCCCAATGGAAGCTAGTCTCCGTTGGAGCGGCGCGGTGTTCACCAATGTGAAACACCGAGTAGCCTTGATATGGCACACCGTATCTCCGTTGTGTCTTACCACCAATGTGGCGAGGCACTTGTCACTATGTTGCCGTTGAGGTTGACAACTAGAACCTTTACAAGGGTGAAGCTCACTCCACAAGTTGGATGGTCTTCACCAAATGCACCGAGCAACCAAGACTCATTGCCTAAGGCCGAGGCACACACCATAACTCAATTGGTGGCTCCCGGCAATGTCTTCGTAGCTACCAAAGCTCCGAAGCGAACAAGGTTGGGCCTCCCTCCACAACCTAATTGGAGGCTCCCAACAAATCCCGTGAGCCACCAAGACTCCGAGAAATCAACAACCGTCTAGGGTACCAACGTGCCCTAGAGGAACAAGCTCTAGGGCACCAAAGCACCCAAGAGGAACAAGCTTCTCAACTTCACTTCCACGTATCACCGTGGAGAACTCAAACCGATGCAACTAATGCAATGGCAAGAACACACTAAGTGGTCAAGTCCTTCTCTCCGAAATCCAACCAAAGCAACTAATGCTATGGAGGGATTTAAGAGGAACAACAAGGAGAAAACACAAAGCAACTCCAAGACCTAAATCAAAGATATTCCCCTCACTTAGAGGAGATATGGTTTGGTGGAATAATAGATCTAGGCCTTCTCCTTCAATCCTCCAAAGATCAACGAGTTTGAGTGGAGGGATTGGGAGATCTATAGGATTTGAGCTCTTGCAACAATGGAGAGAGAGAGGGGAAAATGTGCTCAAGAGGTCAACAAAAGTTGGGGTTCACTTGGGGAAGAAAACCCCTTAAAAGGGAGCCAAAAATATGGCCGTTAGGCCAATTTTCGGGCAGCCGGAGGAGGGAGGCCGGCCTGGCCAGCCATAGCCCGGCCATGATGGCCGGCCATGCAATCAGAGAGGCCCCGGCCATGGGGCCGGCCATTGGCCGGCCATGCTGGCCTAGCCAAACCAGTGAAACTAAAATTGCAATATCTTTTGCATCCGGACTCCGTTTTCGACGATCTTGGGCTCGTTGGAATCACCATAATGAGCACTACAAGATTATGCATATAAACATCATAGTCCAACAAGATAATAACATATGAGGAAAGGTTAAACCTCTCTCTTGGAAACTGGAACCGTCATATCTTTTGCAAATGAAGTCCAAAAGAGGTGAAACCAATTTTGTTGGAAAGATGATGATAGTAGCTATCCTTGGAAATATTTGAAAACAATTAAGAGATAAATTCTCAACACATGTATGTGTGGATAATTTCTCAAGGACAAACCGACAATATTTCTAATATCGAAAACGCAATGGAAGACGCATATGAAAACCATTTTCGATGAGCTTGGCCTTGTCATGACAAGCACGAGAAGGACCAAGACCACACCATGATAAGAGACAAATAAGAACCAATAAATATGATGCCAATGATGCAAAGGTTTGATCTCTCTACGACCGATACGCTAAAGCTCACTTGAGAGCCCCTCTTGATAGTACGGTTACCTATCCTAAAACCCGGTCTCCCAACTACACCGCGAGACCGGTAAAATAGAAACCCTATCAAGATAATACCTTTGCCTTGCGCATTCCACTTGAGCTAGATGATGACGATCTTGATCTCCTCTCAAGTGGATCACCTTTCTTGATTACGCTCCGCTCGGTGAAGCCTCGCATATTGCTCCCCCATACACCAATATGGGAGAGACACTCTTTCGCATGTCTTCACTTGCCCTTATCTTGTATGTTGATCAACTTGCACTTAGCCTTGATCAACATATAATCTTCTTCTTTTAGCTTCGACTCCAACATATGGAGTTCAAGCATTCCATACGGACCAACACCTTATCTTGTATGTTGATCAACTTGCACTTAGCCTTGATCAACATATAATCTTCTTCTTTTAGCCTCGACTCCAACATATGGAGTTCAAGCATTCCATATGGACCAACACTACAAATATAACTCAAAGCACACATTAGTCCATAGAGATTGTCATTAATTACCAAAACAACAAATGGGGGCAACCATGCTCTTTCAGGTAACATATACTGATAGTAAAAATAGGGTATGGAGGTATCCAGTGAACCTAGAAACTAGGGAATGCAGTTGTAGGCAATGGCAGATCCGTGGGAGGCCATGCATACATGCCCTACATCTGATGACTGTTATCGGGGGTGCAGATGGTGAAGTTGATCAGTATTGCTCTGATTATTTCTCTGTTGCCAAATTTAGGGCTTCTTATGCTGATAATGTGCCTGCACTCTTGGGAAAAGACCAATGGAACATAGTAGATCCAGGGTTCAAACTCCACTCTCCTGTACTGACTAGACCACCAGGAAGACCGAGGAAGAACAGGATAAGAGCAGGTGAAGAGGGTCGAGTTAAAAAACAACGTAAGTGCAAAAAATGTGGAAAACCAGGGCACATTGCTAGGAAATGTACCAATCCAGTGGATGCATCGTTTGGAGAAGAGGAACAATGGACAGCAGAAAATGCAGAGGAGAATGCAGCAGCAATGGAGATTGAAAATGCAGAGGAGAATGCAGCAGCTATGGAGATTGAAAATGCAGAGGAGATTCAAACAAATGCAGCACTACCTGTACCTTGGTATGTGTGCATTACATTTTTTATATGCATCAGTTCCCTTTTTTACATATGGCTTATAATCTTATTTCTCAGCTCTAGGTTAAGTAGAGGCAGAGGGAAGAAAAGGCCTAGGGAGGAAGAAATCCAAGAACCCACAGATGACCGTGCACTGGTGAGTGGAGAGGAAGAGGAATTTGAAGCCATGGCTCTTGATGGTTTTGAAGCTATACGAGAGGAAGAGGAGGGGGTAATTGTTCCAATTGTTCCTTTAAAGATTATTGAACCCACAGATGACCGTGCACTGGTGAGTGGAAGTACTCCATCAGCACCTCCACGGTCACAACCCCAAGTGAAGACCAAAAGGAACAAGATGATTTTGAATCCAAAGAGTATCCCAGCTAGGGAAACCCGGAGCAAGACGGTGAAGCCATCTGCAAACACAAGGAGCAAGTCGAAGATTTGAATTTGAGCAACGTGTTTGTGTTGTCAATTTGAGCTACTATGAAAACTTATAAGTTGTAATAATGTTGTTTGTACTTTGTGAAAGGACACGGATGTCGCCTAGAGGGGGGGTGAATAGGCGATTTAAAATTATTACGGTTAAGGCTTGAATAAATGCGGAATAAAACTAACGTTTAATTTATCAAGCCAAAACCTAAACTAGCTAGGTTCACCTATGTGCACCAACACTTATGCTAAGCAATATAATCAACTAGGTGATAGCAAGATATATGACTTTAAGCTCGATGTCTATCACAAAGTAAATAGCATAAGTAAGAAGCTTGGGTATAGAAATACCGAGGCACTTGGAGACGATGATTTATCCCGAAGTTCACTTCCCAATGAAAGCTAGTCTCCGTTGGAGCGGCGCGGTGTTCATCAATGTGAAACATCGAGTAGCCTTGATATGGTACACTGTATCTCCGTTGTGTCTTACCACCAATGTGGTGAGGCACTTGTCACTATGTTGCCGTTGAGGTTGACAACTAGAACCTTTACAAGGGTGAAGCTCACTCCACAAGTTGGAGGGTCTTCACCAAATGCACCTAGCCACCAAGACTCGATGCCCAAGGCCGAGGCACACACCACAACTCAATTGGTGGCTCCCGGCAATGTCTTCGTAGCTACCAAAGCTCCGAAGCGAACAAGGTTGGGCCTCCCTCCACAACCTAATTGGAGGCTCCCAACAAATCCCGTGAGCCACCAAGACTCCGAGAAAACAACAACCGTCTAGGGTACCAATGTGCCCTAGAGGAACAAGCTCTAGGGCACCAAAGCACCCAAGAGGAACAAGCTTCTCAACTTCACTTCCACGTATCACCGTGGAGAACTCAAACCGATGCAACTAATGCAATGGCAAGAACACACTAAGTGGTCAAGTCCTTCTCTCCGAAATCCAACCAAAGCAACTAATGCTATGGAGGGATTTAAGAGGAAGAACAAGGAGAAAACACAAAGCAACTCCAAGACTTAAATCAAAGATGTTCCCCTCACTTAGAGGAGATATGGTTTGGTGGAATAATAGATCTAGGCCTTCTCCTTCAATCCTCCAAAGATCAACGAGTTTGGGTGGAGGGATTGGGAGATCTATGTGTTTTGAGCTCTTGCAACAATGGAGAGAGAGAGAGAAAAGGAGCTCAAATGGTTGGAGGAAGGAGGAGGGGTATAAATACCCCTCCCCAATAATTGAGCCGTTGAAGGCAATTTTCTGTGTGCAGGGAGGCCGGCCTTGCTGGGTCCAAGGCTGGGTCCGAGGCTGGCCTGGAATCTTCACGCGCAGGGAAGCCAGCCTTGAGCCCAGCCTAGGCCGGCTTGCCAGCTTCCGAGGCCGGCCAGGAGCCAGAGACGGCCAGCCTTGAGCCCGGCCTTGAGCCCGGCAAGGCTGGCCAAACTGCAAAAATGTTCGATACCAAAAACGCAATAACTTTTGTATCTGGACTCCGTTTTCGATGATCTTGGGCTCGTTGGAATCACCATAACGAGCACTACAAGATTATGCATAGAAACATCATTGTCCAACATGGGAGGGAAAAACCAAATGGGGAAATGTTAGATCACTCTCTAGATGAATAACCGGTAAACCCCCAAAATAAAAAACGCAATAAGTCTTTCATACGAAATCCGTTTTTGATGAACTTGAGCTTGTATTGAAGATCAAGACAAGCTCTAAAACCACATCTATATAAAAGCAACATAAGAATAGGCAATGGAGATTTTGGTATGGGTAGGAAGGTGTGAACCTTTCCTCACTAGTGAATCGGCAAAATCTCCACCACCGAAAACGCAATAGACGATGCAACGAAATCCGTTTTCGGTGAACTTGGTCTTGTCATGACAAGCACGACAAGCACCAAGACCACACCACGATAAGAGCCAAATAAGAACCAATAAAGATG
Source organism: Puccinellia tenuiflora (assembly GCA_012064385.1). Classification (NCBI taxonomy): domain Eukaryota; kingdom Viridiplantae; phylum Streptophyta; class Magnoliopsida; order Poales; family Poaceae; genus Puccinellia; species Puccinellia tenuiflora. Next base: position 180,602 of record QRDG01002516.1, read on the forward strand.
ATTGCAAGAATTCAAGGATGCAAAGGTTTGAGCTCTCTACGACCGATACGCTAAAGCTCACTTGAGAGCCCCTCTTGATAGTACGGTTACCTATCCTAAAAACCCGGTCTCCCAACTACACCGCGAGACCGGTAAAATAGAAACCCTATCAAGATCATACCTTTGCCTTGAGCATTCCACTTGAGCTAGATGATGACGATCTTGGTCTCCTCTCAAGTGGATCACCTTTCTTTGCCTTGCACATTCCACTTGAGCTAGATGATGACGATCTTGATCTCCTTTCAAGTGGATCACCTTTCTTTACCTTGCGCATTCCACTTGAGGTAGATGATGACAATCTTGATCTCCTCTCAAGTGGATCACCTTTCTTGATTACGCTCCGCTCGGTGAAGCCTCGCATATTGCTCCCCCATACACCAATATGGGAGAGACACTCTTTTCGCATATCTTCACATGCCCTTATCTTCTATGTTGATCAATTTGCACATAGCCTTGATCAACATATAATCTTCTTCTTTTAGCCTTGACTCCAACATATGGAGTACAAGCATTCCTTATGGACCAACACTACAAATATAACTCAAAGCACACATTAGTCCATAGAGATTGTCATTAATTACCAAAACAACACATGGGGGCAACCATGCACTTTCAATCTCCCCCATTTTGGTAATTGAGGACAATCCCTTTTAAGAGGGTTTATATAATGAATATAGCAACCTTGCAAGACAAACAAGCAAGGATGCAAAGCGCATTAAAGGCAAATGCAACAAAAGCATAAAACCCAAATTCCCTTTAACCCTCTAAAACTTCTCCCCCATTGGCATCGATTGCCGAAATGGGAAGAAAAATTTAGAAAGCCAATATAATATGAATTCCTCCATAAAGTGTGCATTTCTCAAAATGTGAGTGGAATCAAATGCACATATCCATTGACGAATAATTAGAGGAAATCAAACTATATTGAGGATCCAAAGATTGCAAAAGGATGAAATCATTCTAAACATCTCCACGAAGGAGAAACGCAATCAAAAAGATCCAAGGCGAGAGTTCTAAATAAAAATGGGGAAGCTCCCCAATGTTCATGCACTATTGAGGAGTGCACAAATATGGAATCCTTGCTCCCCCAAAATAATCTAGAACACTCACCAAGTGCAAGGATAAAAAATTTAAAGCAAAACAAAGCACTTGCACCAAAGATGTGGTTGAGCCATAAGGAGATACCAATTAAAAGAAACTATCAAAAAGGGTCCAACCAAGAGTATGTGTGTGTGTGACAAGACCATTAATTTGGTAAGACACATAGTCTTAACCGAATGGAGATAAGTTATATATCAAGTATTGACACACACAACTTACAAAGAAGATTTTTCAAGAAGAATATGTTCACAAACTCAAGGATACCAATTTTTAAAGATTCAACATAGGATAGGCCCAACCGAGATAAAAGGAAGATCTTTAAAGGAGTATGTTCACATGCTTAGGGATACCAATTGGAAACTAAAACCAATTGAAAATGCCAAAAGCTAGTGAGAGCATTTAGCCAATAAAAATCAACATGCTCACCATGATAAGAATGAAGTCAAAGATCCTCAACAAATACATGAGTGTGCAAAGATACCAATAAAAATGAGACAAGCACTCATGAGACAAAATTGGAGCCACCAAATAATTATAGATAAAAGACAAGGTGGCTTGAAAGAAAATAGGATACCAAATCAAAGGTGACCTCTCTCATATGTATAGGTTTCTAAGTAGACAAATCATTAATGATATACATCGACAAAGAAACTTACACATATAAAATGGTCGAAGAAAAGCAGACCATGGTAACCAAAAGTAAGTCATGAATATACAAAAAGAGATTATTGCTTAAAAGCATAGCACATAGCTCAAATTTATCTTATTGTATATAAATGAACTTCAAACACATCAAATGCATCACACATATCACTAAGGGAACAAGAGATAGTGGAAATGCTTTGAGATAGGCAACAAGTATCACAACGAAACAATACCAATTGAAGAAAAAGTTTTTTTTTTGCAATTTCATCACAAATATCACAAAGATATATCAAGTGAAGGAAACAAGCCAAAACCACAACAATTGCAAAATAGGAGCTTTCATGCTAAGAAACAACCTACACAAGGTTGAAACTAGAAAAGTATGCATGAGGTAGATACTTGTTACCGAAATAGCATTGGTGATGATGAAGATGAGAATTTTTGTTTATCATAAAAGCTTGACTCCAATAATCACATGGTGAGAACACCTTCCTTATGAATGAGGCAAGCATCCAATGCATCTCCATTGTACCTAAAACAAAATTCAAGTACAACATGGTTCCCAAACTCATTGGGTTCCATAATAGTTAGATACACTATAATACATAGGTAACACTCCACATAAATATGTGCATATAGATATGAAATTGAATTTCATGCACATCTTAGCCGATTTAGGATTTGGTGGAGTATCCCCTATATATTGGATCAAGAAAGACTAGCATGCCATAAAATAAATATACTAGTAAATATGCATGCATGGACTTACAAGAACCAAATGAGATACAATTTGGACAAAACACCAAGTAAACCAAGAAGAGAGTACACCAAAGTGTGACACAAAAAGGTTGTCCAAATTATATCAAAATCCAAATAAACACATGATTGAGGAAAGAATCAAATCAACATATGATTGATTCCAAAACACATCAACACATGAAGTGTGATATCAATAGGAGTCAAATCAAACAACACATGAGAGATAAGACACCAATTGACAAATAAGATACCAACTAGGAGACACGATACCAAGAAGAGGATAATACTTGACCGGAATCAAGTAAAGTAAAATAATAGATGTTCCCCTCACTTAGAGGAGATATGGTTTGGTGGAATAATAGATCTAGGCCTTCTCCTTCAATCCTCCAAAGATCAACGAGTTTGGGTGGAGGGATTGGGAGATCTATGTGTTTTGAGCTCTTGCAAAAGGAGCTCTAATGGTTGGAGGAAGGAGGAGGGGTATAAATACCCCTCCCCAATAAATGAGACGTTGAAGGCAATTTTCTGTGTGCAGGGAGGCCGGCCTTGCTGGGTCCAAGGCTGGGTCCGAGGCTGGCCTGGAATCTTCACGCGCAGGGAAGCCAGCCTTGAGCCCAGCCTAGGCCGGCTTGCCAGCTTCCGAGGCCGGCCAGGAGCCAGAGATGGCCAGCCTTGAGCCCGGCCTTGAGCCCGGCAAGGCTGGCCAAACTGCAAAAACGTTCGATACCAAAAATGCAATAACTTTTGTATCCGGACTCCGTTTTCGATGATCTTGGGCTCGTTGGAATCACCACAACGAGCACTACAAGATTATGCATAGAAACATCATTGTCCAACATGGGAGGGAAAAACCAAATGGGGAAATGTTAGATCACTCTCTAGATGAATAACCGGTAAGCCCCCAAAATAAAAAACGCAATAAGTCTTTCATACGAAATCCGTTTTTGATGAACTTGAGCTTGTATTGAAGATCAAGACAAGCTCTAAAACCACATCTATATAAAAGCCACATAAGAATAGGCAATGGAGATTTTGGTATGGGTAGGAAGGTGTGAACCTTTCCTCACTAGTGAATCGGCAAAATCTCCACCACCGAAAACGCAATAGACGATGCAACGAAATCCGTTTTCGGTGAACTTGGTCTTTTCATGACAAGCACGACAAGCACCAAGACCACACCACGATAAGAGACAAATAAGAACCAATAAAGATGATTGCAAGAATTCAAGGATGCAAAGGTTTGAGCTCTTTACGACCGATACGCTAAAGCTCACTTGAGATCCCCTCTTGATAGTACGGTTACCTATCCTAAAAACCCGGTCTCCCAACTACACCGCGAGACCGGTAAAATAGAAACCCTATCAAGATCATACCTTTGCCTTGAGCATTCCACTTGAGCTAGTTGATGACGATCTTGGTCTCCTCTCAAGTGGATCACCTTTCTTTGCCTTGCGCATTCCACTTGAGCTAGATGATGACGATCTTGATCTCCTTTCAAGTGGATCACCTTTCTTTGCCTTGCGCATTCCACTTGAGGTAGATGATGACAATCTTGATCTCCTCTCAAGGTGATCACCTTTCTTGATTACGCTCCGCTCGGTGAAGCCTCGCATATTGCTCCCCCATACACCAATATGGGAGAGACACTCTTTTCGCATATCTTCACATGCCCTTATCTTCTATGTTGATCAATTTGCACATAGCCTTGATCAACATATAATCTTCTTCTTTTAGCCTTGACTCCAACATATGGAGTACAAGCATTCCTTATGGACCAACACTACAAATATAACTCAAAGCACACATTAGTCCATAGAGATTGCCATTAATTACCAAAACAACACATGGGGGCAACAATGCACTTTCACTTTGGTATCATATTTGAGGCAGACTTAAAATTTGTAGTCCAACATTTGAAGTTCAATATTTGAAGGTGATCAATCCGAATGAGAAATGTGCTTGAAACGAGCTCCAAAACTAGGGTAAACAACCCCATTTGTAATCAAGTTTTTTTTTCGACCTTGTCAAATTGAGCCAAATATTTTTTATAAACACCTATTACATCTATGTAGTGTCCAATCGAAGTCTCACTATTTTTTGAATTAATCTTCATATTATTACTTTTTTTGAAAAAAATTGCTTTTAGTTGAAAACCATTATAAAACATGTTTGAAATATGAAAATGAAAAATTAACTTCATATCCGTCTTATTCACTCCAAAATGAAGCTTTGTTAATTTTTTTGATTTTTTTGAATTTTATCAAAACCTAAACCCTCTCTAACCCTAGCCCGAAACCGAGACCGTAAACCTTACGACAAACCTAAACCTAACCGTAACTTCGATCCAACAAAAACCGTCAAAGATCTCTAAAGAAAGTATACATTGTGGATCTAAAAGTGATTTTTGCAAAAAATCATGACCAAACTATGCGACACTCGTAGTTCAAATCAGACCCACTTCCAACGAAATCAGCAGGAACTTATCTGAAATGTTTGAAATGCCTAAGTATGTTTTTATATCCAAACCCAGGGTTAAATGCACTTATAAGGTGGTCTATTATTTTCTATCTATTTGGATGTTTCTCTTTCGGTGAACCATTTTGGTAGCTGCTTCACAAAAAAAGCCTGTTTTGACACGAAAAAAAATGAAAAATGTTTTTTTATTCAACGAAAACCCTAAACCCCTTAGTCAATACTATTCTACAACCAAGATACACAAGTGTGTCAAAAATTGCCTCATTCCGACATTTTTTGCTATGTTAAATGTCATACCCTACCTCATTTCAGTCGATCACTCTCCTTCGAACACTTTACAGCTTCGTACGTGATGGCTCATTTTGTGTGAAGCTTTTTCATGAAAATGTACCTACACCAAGTTTATATTTTTTTTATCATAACCATGTCACATATGACGGCAATGTGCACAGGTTTTGTATTTTTTTGATTTTTTTAAATTATTTATGCTCATTTGCATTTGAATTTGATGAAAATGGTTTTTGATGAAAATGAGCCTATACCAAGTTTATATTTTTTTTTGGTAACAATGTCTTGTAAACCGATGAACTACAAAGGTTTTTTATTTTTTTGATTTTTTTTTGAATTACTTATGGTCATTTCAAATTTGATCAAACCCTTCTAACCCCGTTGACTCATTTCAAATTTGGCCAAACTACACCCGTCAGGTATGGCCTTCTAGAAGGAATTTCATGGGCAGGCATGCGCGCCGTATCCACGCCGTTGGATCGCATGGACAGTTCTGATCATATTTCAAACAGCGATCCATGCGACGTTGGTTCTGCATCCTCATTGGCCGTTCACGAATCCAGGTGAAGTAGCTATTCGAGGGCCGGTCGTCCACTCGCACTCGTGTCCCTCTCCTCTCCCCTGACATTGCTCTGGTTCTCGACTCCCGTCGCTGTAGAGTCGTAGATCTCCGACGAACGCCGGCATGGTTTCGTGGAGCGACGGTGACGAAGATTCCCCTATTCCAAGCTCGCTTGGCAGCGTTGTAAGTGCTCCAATCTCGTGTACTTGGGATTTGGGGATTTAGGGTTAGGGTTCATATGATTTGGGGATTTCTGATTTGAGCACGATTCCGAGGTCTTGCACTGAAAATTTCTTTTGGCAGGGCCCAAATACCATCCACGATTCCGATTACTGCGGATTAGCCGATGAAGATGGGATCCCTATCCGTTGTCTTTGCAATTCCACACCCCAGAAATTTGTTGCTTTCGACGGATGTTGGACCGGCAGGAGGTTCTTGGCCTGCGCAGGGACGGTACGTGAAAAATCTGAACTTTTTTAGAGTATTTCAACTTGAGATGTTTGTTAAATAATCTAGTATTCAGGTTCAGTTTAGCTTTCAATTTCATAGTCTGTTTAGACAGTTAGCACGAGCCGTGAGTTTAGCTCGATCTGTTGCGCTGCAAAATCACTCGAGTTCATTCTACCAATTCTCTGAATTCCTTTGACATTCAGCATGATCATTTTTTGTGTGTAAATTAGTAACATAAACTTGTCTGATACATGCATTGTAGAGTGGAGAAACTTGTGACTTTCTGTACTGGGTTGATGATGTGTGGCCACCTGCGTTGTCCAAATCCCTGATAAAGCTGTGGGAAATGCATGGGGACGTCAAAGATGCTAGAGTCCGTGAAGCCTTAAACGCTGTTGAATCAAAGTGGAAGTACCAAGATGAGATTACAAAGCTTCACCGTGACTTAAAGAATACCCAAGATGAGCTGAAGAAGGAGGTTGAGGAAAAAACAGGCTACACTAGCCCTGAAGGCCAAAGTTGAACAATCTCTTCTTGATGCAAGAGCTGAACTATAGGAGAAGAACAAACTGGATGCATCAACTTCCAACATGCACAAGTTTTTGAGGCAGAAGGCAGAGAAGGACAGGGATCTGATGAGGGCTAAGTTGCAGAAGATCAAACATATATGTGATGAGTAAAATCATTTGCCTTATCATGTGTTGTAACAATAATTTGCTATTTGTTAGTTGAACTAGTAGTGGTTGAATTTCAGTGTGGTTGTTGTTACTGTTTACCTTAATCCATGTCATGGAATCTTAATGCGATGGATTTCAGTGTGTGCCTGAAATGCGAGAAAAACCATGCCTCTGTTCAGTTCGTCAGTTACACCTAGTGGTAGAAAAAAAATACTTTTCGGCCCCAAACAGAATCAAGTTGTGATAGGCCCACAAAGGATAAATGAGGCCCACAAACAAGCGATGCCTCTGTTCCTTTGTTTTTTTTTTGAACGACGGCTTCATTCGTCCTTTTGCTTTTGATTTATTCCCTTTCTACGATTCAAAGAGCATTCATTAATCTGTTTTTGCCCAAGCTCTTCTATTGCCTCGAGGATTTTTCTTTTTTGCTTTCATTTACTTGATTTCCCTTAATCGTAGGTGCTTTTTAAAAGACGTCTCTTTTCTTGCTTGTTGACAAACTAGTAAAATACAAAGGGTTCCCAAAAATGAAAAAAATAATGTTTTTTCGTTCCTTTCCTTTTCCTTTTTGACAAACTAGCAGTCGTGCAATTGCAACACAATATGTTCTTTTAGTTGGGCACCCTTTTAGTTTGATTACTTTTTTTAGTTCAGAAATATGTTTTGACACTTTATTCTCATTTTAGTTAGTTTGTTTAGTTTCTCCCACGTTAATTAGCCGTGGGAAAAACTTGGGACAAATAAAATACAAATATAACAATACACATGACTAAAATAAGTAAAATATAGCACACCATTAATATAACACGCACAGCTTAAGTAAATAAAGCGAAATACAAGATCTTAAATATAACACCACATAGATAGATAGATAGATAGATAGATAGATAGATAGATAGATAGATAGATAGGGCAACACACCCTCACGACTGACACAACACATAAGAAAAAGAAAAAATAAACCCTAGCTACGGCACTAGCTAGGGCAACAGTGGCTTGGCTTCACCGCCGTCTTCACCACCGTCTTCACTCCTCCTCCTGTCCATCCTCACCGAGATAGTACGGGAGCCTGTGCATGCGGTTGGCGGTGGGGAAGATGCTGTCCAGGTCGGTGAAGATGTTGTACGTTGTGAATGTGATGAACTCGCACCCACACTAAAACACCTGGCCGAACAGATAGTAGGCATCGAACCTGTTGGTGAAGTGGGCGACGAGCCCCTCAGGCAGCGTGTTGGAGTGGGGACGCAGTTCTTGGAGGGTGAACATGATGGGCGAGCCCTGTGGGAGGTGGGCAAAGCCCGCACGGAGGAAGCAGTGTGCAAGCTCACGACCACCCCTCCAGCGTGAGATCGCCCACACGCGGAGCGAGTTCTCGACGACAACTCCGTCAGGGTACCTAATCTCCGGCACGGTGGGCGGCTCGCGAAAAGTTGGCCCGTTGTACTGCATCTTGGCGTTGCTGTGAGCTTTGGCTTTCGCTGAAGAACAGAAGGGAGGAAGAAGCGCAGATGAGATGGATGTGTAAAGAGGCAACGAGCGGTGGTTTAAATAGCCAGGGAGAGGAAGAGGGGAGGTACATAGAAACGGCGTTTTTCACACTAGATCGAGCCGTGGTGTCGATCCGTGTCTAGCCTAGGCTTTTGACCGTTTACACACTGCATCAATGCGTGAGTGCATGACTCGACGCGCGAAACGACGTGGAAAATGAATTGAGTCTGCGTGTCTGCGTGCATGCGTGAATCAGACCCGTGGCGGAGCGACTGAATCGGTCCATCGATGCGCGATGGCATAGCAGAGAGGGAAGCAGCCATTCGTGGATGCTTGTGCTGCTTGTGTGCGTGCCGGCGCGCATGCATGCGAGCAGGTCAATGCATGGGTGCGTGGCGAGCAACGCATGCATACCAGGCTGCGTCGATGCCAAAGCAGCGCATGCATAAAAGGCTGATCCAGTCGAAGCAGGCTCAATTGATTATCAACAACGGCCCAACCACAGAAATGCAGCCCCACACCAACAAGTGACAGCCATCAGAGTCCCACGCGGCCCCACACGTCAGATTTAATGGACCAGACGGAAACGTCCGCTTTGGGCATTCGTGAGAGTTTCAGCTAAGGTAATGGGGGAAAGTGAGCAAAATGTTAAAACCAGGGGAAAACTGAGCACAACTAAGGAATGGGGGGCACAGGAGTAATAAACCCCATCAAATATACTTATATATGGTGGCTACGGCCACCCGACATCCTTTGAAAGAAAAGTTGGATGGTACGATTATCATTTTGGATTTTATATTGTTTGAAACATGCTCCATGTTGTTTGCGTTCAATTCGTATTTTTCTCCATTGAGCATGTGTAGAACACTTTATATCTCTTTATCTTGGTTCTATGCTTATACCTAACCCTCCCTTCATCTCTAATCATATGCCATAGTTATGTTCTCACCAAATAGGGCTGGCTACTGTGCATTCGGAATTGGTCCGGATTTTTTCGACCAAATTCCGGACGTCCGGAATTTTCCGGGACAAATCCAATTTTTTTCCGAGGTGACCCTATTTCCTTTCGGGAGGGGTTTCGGAAAAATTTCGGATTCGTCCGGAAATATCCGAATGGTCCGGAACTCATTCGGAAAATTCCGGATCTATTCCAAATGTCCGGAATGGATCCGGAAAATTCCGGATCTATTCCGGAAGAAGGACTTTAGGGCTGATAACCTTTCGGCCAGGGGGGAGAAGTTACATTCTCTCTTTTCCCCCCGACTCCTTACTCTCTCCTTCTCCTCCTAGCCGCCTCACGTTCGTCGGGGATCATTCCCACCGTCCAAATAGCCGAATCTTCGTCAAGATTGGTCTTGGGCCTCTTTGAAGAGGATTCACCGAAGGATTCTCCTCGGTGACATGGATTCGGGTACCTCTCTTCTTATCTCTCTAGGGTTCTTCGTATAGATTGTAGATTAGATACTAGTGCTAGATACTATCCACATTAGAATCTAGTGTCTCCCCTAATCAACCCTACGACATAGTGTAATTTGAAGAAGTTAGTTTCGAGTCAAACTGGTTACACTCGGAATGCATCCGGAATCACCCAGAAAATTCCGGCTGGTTCGGAATAATCCGGACTGGTCCGGAATTTTCCGAGTCCTCCGGAATTTTCCGGTTCATTCCGGACCCATTCCGACTGGAGACAGATTTTCAGAAACTTGCACTTCTTCAAATTGCCTTTGTCTCTTTTTTCACCTGGCATATGCACTTATCCTATTCTACGCATCTATATCATCTATTCACAGGTGACAGCGATGACCGGCAGCACACTCGCAATATCACAAGAAAAGTTCCTCGTGGTCGTACAACTGACCAACCATCCAGGGATGTAAGGGTTGGTGAAGGGTCGCGGGGCACCCCTCGTACTCACTCCCGGGGCCGCACACAGACTGGGGGTCGGGGTCGGGGTGCTCCCACTGTTGAGGATGAAGTGGTAGAAGAAGAGGTTCCCTATGAGAACATGAAGACTATGAGTCACAAGGAATGGAAGCTGATTCGTAAAGAAAACCCTTATCGCTTCCGTGAGCGCACATGTGATGCGGATGATCGTTTCTGGACTAAAACACAGATGAAGGCTTGGGATCAGTTTTACATGACTCTTGAGGAAAAGGTAGTGAAGCAGAAGGTGATGGAAAAGGAATACTATCTTGAGAGGAAGGACAATGTGTTTTATCATATTAATGAGACACTTGAGAAGCTTGGCATTGTTAAGCTTGTTCTTCTATATCAACCCTTTTGCCCGGAGCTGATCTCACAGTTCTATTGTACCGTGCGCTTCAAGGGTGACCGGGTAAGGACCATGACATGGATGTCAGGTAACCAGAAGCTCAGGAGTAACTTGACTGAATTTGGTGCTGCTTTGGGGTACACATGGATCAACACTCATGGTAATCATGGGTACCGTATTCATGATTTCAATGAGTATGCAAAGGAAATTATTGCTCACTGCTATCCTGAATCTATTGCAAAACCCAAACTTCCTTTCATTAGTGAGATGTACCCCCACTACAATCTTCTTGCCAAGATTTTCCGTGCTAGCATCATGAGCAAGGCCGGTGATGTTTCAGCTGTCAGGGGCTATATGATCAACCTCATGCATCTTTGCAAGCCAAGTCGAGTGAAACAGATTGATGTCATGGACTTCATCTACTGGGAGATCTTTGCAGGGGTCATGGACAAGAGGTCTCCAGCTTTTGCTCCATATATTCAGATTTTCATCAACCATGTCTATGACGGTGATGCCATGGCGGGTCTCGATGTCTACAATCCTGAGTACTTCACTCCCTCCCTTATTAAGGGTCCCCAGCTTCCAGAGTTTTCCAAGGGCAAAGGTCCTGCTACAGATGGTCCGAAGAACAGCATCTCTCAGTTCTTCAAGAGCATGTTTGAGACTTGTCGTGATGCCCGTGCATACAGCCATGAGGCTCGTGAGTTGGCCAAAGAGACTCGTCGTATTCAGAACGCTGATCGGAGGGCGACCGGTCTCCTCACTACAGCTGATGGTCCTGAGTTGGCTCCTACTGAGTATGTTGAGATACCTATGCCTGAGATTTCCGATGCGGACTTCTACTATCATCAACAGAGGGATATGCCTGAGGAGGAGGAGCAGCCCGACTTGGACCATGACATCGAAGATGATGAGGAGTCACCTCCCTCGGAGTAGATTTTCATGGGATTTCGTTAGCTATGCTCTTTTCCCTTTTTGGTGCCTTGATGCCAAAGGGGGATAAGTAGTTCTATCTAGGATTCCGGGGAACCAGGGATTTGCATGGGTTTGGGCACAAGCTTCTTGGTGTTTCATTTGATCTTATAAGCTTGTGTTCGTCTTATCGTTATTTCATTATCGTGTAATGGTATTGTACTCATATCTATGTGTGGATCTATGACCTTAGCATATTACTTTCAATGTCACTTTCAAATGTCATGCTTATTAGTTAAATTATCTTTGTATCATTGAAGTTGTTTTTAGTGGGCACATTTTGAAGATATCTAAAATAGAGGGGGAGTTTGTCTCTTGATGTGGCAACTTGTTGCTCACATCGAGGGGGAGCCCATCTCTATTTTACATATTATATGCAAATCCTTATGTTGTCATCAAACACCAAAAAGGGGGGATTGAAAGGACATCTCTTGCCTAAGTAAGTTTTGTGTGTTTGATAACAACATGAGTGACATCTCATTGTGTGCTAAGTGTGATAGGTACATTTAACAAGTCAAGACGGAAGATAATCATCCAAAAAGGGATAAGACAAGCGAAGACGGAGCAAGTAAATCCTGTGATTTGTTGGGCCGGAATTCATCCGGATTGGTCCGAAATATTCCGGATGGTCCGGAACAATCCGGACTAAACTGCCCTTTCTCTGATTCCCCTTGCCGACTTTGAACGAACTCATGCTTGAATGCTCAGTCCGAACAAATTCCGAGGTGACCTCAAAATGGTTCTGTTAGGGTTTCGGATTTCATCCGGAATGGTCCGGAAAATTCCGGATGATCCGGAATGGATCCGGATTATTCCGGATCTATTCCGGATGGTCCGGACTGGATCCGGAATATTCCGGGTGATTCCGGACGACCAGTTTCGGGCTGAAACGGCTAGTTTTTGGAGGACCTATATAAGGGCATCTCTTCTTCCTCAAGAGGTACCACGACCAAAAAGAAGAACACCTCCATTGTTTGAAAGCTTCAAATCAATAGATCTCCCTCTCTAGCCACTCAATCACTTAGCCCTTTGGGAATTTGATAGAGGAGACCTAGATCTACACTTCCACCAAACCGATTTGATTTCCCCCTTGATTTGTGAGAGGGGGCTTGCTACTCTTGGTGTTCATTGGAACCCTAAGAGGTTGTGGTCCTTCGGAGCTTTGGGAGCTACGAAGACATTGCCGGGAGCCACCAATTGAGTTGTGGTGTGTGCCCCGACCTTGGGCATCGAGTCTTGGTGGCTCGGTGCATTTGGTGAAGACCCTCCAACTTGTGGAGTGTGTTTCATCCTTGTAAAGGTTCTAGTTGTCAACCTCAACGGCAACATAGTGACAAGTGCCTCGCCACATCGGTGGTAAGACACAACGGAGATACGGTGTGCCATATCAAGGCTACTCGGTGTTTCACTTTGGTGAACACCGCGCCGCTCCAACGGAGATTAGCTTCCATTGGGAAGTGAACTTCGGGATAAATCTCCGCGTCAACTTGTTGGTTATTCCTCAACTTTCCTTTACTTGTTGCTACTAGCTTACTCATATATATATATATATATATATATATATATATATATATATATATATATATATATATATATATATATATATATATCTTGTGCTAGTAGTCAATTGCTCAACATATAGGGTTGTTCATCTAGTTACATAATCTAGAGAACTTATATTTGAGCAATACCGATTTAAAACGAAAAAGAAGTAAAATTTGTAGTTAACCTATTCACCCCCCTCTAGTTAACCTCATCGATCATTTCAGGTCCTTTCTTCAGCAAACTCTGAGAATGAAAGGTTTCTCAGATGATCGGAGGGCTCTGATATATAGTTGTGTCATTGGAGATAGTGTGGCCATTAAAGTCAATGATGAAGTTGGCCATTACTTCCAAACAAGAAAAGGATTACGACAAGGGGACCCATTATCTCCTATACAATTTAACATAGTGGTGGACCTGTTGGCTGACATGATTGATCGTGCAAAAGGTAATGGCCTAATCAAAGGGGTAGTCCTGCATCTTGTAGATGGGGGACTATCTATCCTCCAATATGCGGATGATACGATTTTATTTATGGAAATAAAAAAAGCTAAGAACCTGAAATTAATTTTATCAGTGTTCGAGCAACTATCGGGTCTTAAAATAAACTTCCATAAAAGTGAATTGTCCTGCTTTGGGAAGTGCAAGATATCAGACCAGTATGTCGAGTTGCTTGGTTCTGAGCAAGGTCAATTCCCCATTCGGTGTTTAGGTATTCCTATTCATTATCAGAGACTGACAAATGCTGAATGGAAGCTAGTTTAGAACCGCTTGCAGTTAAGACTTAGCAGCTGGAAAGGAAACTGTTATCGCTGGATGGAAGATTAGTTCTCATCAATTCGGTACTAAGCAATATGCTATTGTACATGATTTCTTTTCTTTCTTCCAATTACCCAAGGGAGTCTTACATAGATTGGATGTCTTCCGATCGAGATTCTTTTGGCAGTGATATAGTGAAGATATCGTCTGACTCGTTGAGATGTGTGACTCGTTGGGATGTGGTTTGCATACCAGAGGAACAAGGAGGGATGGGTGTCCATGACCTTCAGGTTAGAAACACAACTCTCCTAGGTAAATGGTTGTTCAACCTTTTTACTGAAGATGGGGTTTAGCAGACCCAAAACAAAATATATTGGCTCAAATGTTTTGTCACATGTTTTTTGGAAACAAGGTGACTCTCATTTTTGGGCTGGTTTAATGGCGACTAAAAAACATTACTTACGATTTGAATCTTTCTCCATTAAAGATGTCCCTGAGATTAGATACCAGGAGGATAAGTAGTTGGGAAATTTCACTCTCCGGGAACAATATCCAGCTATACAATACCCTCCTTCGTCCTCCTTTTTTCGTTCTCCATGGGAAACCGCCAATCCCTCATTGCCATTGTTACAGGAGTGTGTGTCCTTTCTCCTTCAACCATGTCGTCGAAGGAAGTTCACGAGGAGCAACCCATGACTGTTAAGAGAGAGGGCCCGGGGGTGGCCGTTGGGGCGGCTGGGTAGGAGAGACCTCCTCCGGTGACTGTGGAGCGGCGCCGGAGCGTGGCTCGGAGGGAGCCGCCATGGAGGACCCAACGCCGGGTGGAAAACCTCCAATATTTTCATCCGGAAGGTGAATGACCATATGGACGCCGGGATCATTCCGCTAGTCTTTGGGTGTTCTTTGGGTGTTCTTTGGATTAAATACTTTCAAACTTCTGCTCTACCTTTGATCCAAACACCAATTGGGAGAGGAACACAATATATTATAAAGCTTACATGAATTACCAGCAGTACATTACATGATATTTTACATGAAATTCAGAAATCCAAATAGATATCTATCGACCTCGTGCGACATACATACGCCTAATTTTTCGCTACATGCACGCAGAACAACTTAATTCAAATTTATTTGAGTCTAATATGGCTAGACAGTCGACATGCTCCTCACAGGGCCTCCCTTTCCCCGAGCGCTCGCCTGGGCGTGGGCTTGGGCTTGCTCTGGGTCTTGACGGGATAAGAGGCCTCCATGGCAATGCCGCATAGCCCACCGTCGGCGCCTCCATCCTTCTGCATCCTGATGTACCCATTCTCGCCCCACGCCGTCCCCCACGAGTTCTTCACCGTCCAGTACGCGGTGCCGTCCTCCGCCACACCGTACCCGACGACGGCCACGCCGTGATCCAGGTCAGTCCCGCAGTCGCCGGTGAACACCCCCTGGGAGTAGAACTGGAACGCCTTTCCGCTAGCATCGATGGCGACGGACACGGGCTGGCTCGCCACGGCCTTGGCAAGCCCCTCCTCGCTGTTGGCCGGCACGTCCTGGTGGCCGTCGATGTGCACCAGAACGGGGGACCTCTTCGCCTTCATGGCGTCGCAGGTGCCGTTGGCGGCGTGGTACGGGTAGGAGTCCTCGGTGGCGAGCCCGCCGCTGTTCTTGATGTACTCAAAGGCGTTGTCCATGAGCCCGCCCTGGCACCCGTTGTTGTCCCCGGTGTCACAGTCGATGAGCTCCTGCTCCGACAGGGACACCAGCTTGCCGCTCCGGATTGCGTTGATGCCCTCCACGGACACCACGGTGGAGAAGGCCCAGCAGCTGCCGCACCTGCCCTGGTCCTTGACCCCCGTCACCGCGCCCTTCTGCCGCCAGTCGACGGACTTGGGGAGGTCGGCGAAGTTCACGCCGGCATACATGAACCCCGGGACGGAGGGCGGCGCGACATGACCGTCGCGTCGGAGGTCGTTGGCGCGGGACCCCGCGAAGGTGGCGCGGAACTCGTCGCCGTCCATGTCGCCGAAACGGTTGAGGCGGAGGCTGTAGGGGCGGTCTCCGTGCTTGTTATGGGAGTGGATGAAGCGGACGTTGGACTTGAAGGTGCCGAAGCGGCGGTGCTTCTCGGCGTGGTGGCGTGGCACGCGGTGCGCGGTCTGCCACCGCTCGTACAGGTCCCACAGCGCCTCCTCGGACTCCAGGTCCTTGTCCTCCAGCGGGATGGCGCCGCACAGCTGCGCCACGGCCAGCACCGCGGCCACCATGGCCGCCAACACGAGAAGGTTCCTGCTGAGCTGCCCCATGGTGTTACTTCTAGTTCGACCGACCAGTAGCTGCTAGCTAGTACACCACAATCGAGCTAGCGAGGTGTGCAGTATCGTAGTACCGCAGCACTGATATCTGATCGCCCAGGCAGCTGCTGCTTGGAGCGTGAGGTCGATGATGGTGGAGGAGAAGGGAGGAGGTGTATTTATAGGTGGAGATCCTACGTACTTGCAGAGTTGCAGTGTGGAGAAGGAGGAGAAGAGTTTGAGTTGGCTTTGCGGCGGGAAAGGCAGGAGGAGGTTTAAATGGCGGTAACAGAAAGTTGAGAGGAGGTGTGTCAGATCCTGCTCTCGGGGTGGCTGCAGCTTGATCGATAAGCAAGTTGGTATTGGGCGGCCAAGGAGATTCAGGATTTCAGGGGCAGATTCACGAAGGATCAGCAGCTGTTCGGAGCATGATTCATTGGCAGGTTGAATCACCGCCGTACATGAATGCATGACGGCCTGCTGATCGTAGCTAGCTAGGTGAGCAATTTTATGGATGCTATTGGTAGATGCAATGCAGGTAGTGGTGTGGTGATACGTATCTGCGGTTGTGTTTGGGGTGGCCGTTGAGTCGGCCGAGAGGATCAAGCACGGTATTAATGGCGTTTGAGAAGGCCGAGGTGATCGGCCACTGAATTAATTAACTGCACCGGCCGGACGTCGACTCGGCAGGGTAGTCTGCGGCGGCATTGCTCTCGAGTCTCGAAGAGGCAGAGAATAGGATAGGAGCCACGCGAATGCATCAGATTACAGGGTTTATGCCTTAGATTGGCCAGCTTCGATCTCTTTTTGGGTGTTTGTAACGTGAGGCTATGCATTAGGAAATAATTGTCATGTATTCCCTCCATTCAACAATATTAGATGTTGTCGGTGTTGCACATATTGTCTCGATTCGAACTAAAATGGATGGACCTATACACTAAAACATATCTAAATACATGTGTATATATATGAATGTAGCAAAAGACTAAAACATATTATATTGTAGAACGGAGGGAGCAAGCACGGAGACAAGGGGGGACGAGCAGGGGCTACGCCCCCCCTATGCTTGTGATTTGCATATGCATATTAGCTATGGCAGCTCCTTGATTATGTTAATTTAGCTAACTTAGCCCCCTCGTACAAATCACACACATTAACCTTGCCCCCCTTAAGCTTTGTCCGTGGCTCCGTCGGAGTATATGCATGGTTAACCATGAGTTTTTGCCAATCCAGCAACAGCTTTCAGTCACCAAAACTACCACTATTCCTACCTCACTCCGTGCATGTATTAATTTGACTTTGTCCGTACAAACGTGTAGGTAAATGCCATGAGTAATTGAGGTTCACCAGAACTTAAACCGGAGGGCTGAAATCTAAACGATCTACTAGGTCAGGACTCAGGAGTGTACTACATACTCCACCACATGCCCTTTCCCCGACCACTTTCAGTTTCAGGTATCTTGCCTGACGCACCTGTGGCAGCTATTTCAGTTCCAATCCCACTCCAAACCCATAAAGCTGGCAAAGCATGCATCAGCTCAGCCCACAAGCTGGCAGCCCAACAGCACAAACAGATACACGACAGCCAGCCAACGGGTGTCTGCCTTGTTCCTGTGTACCACCGTCGCTAGCTCACAAAAACAGGTATAACCTCCGCCAAATTATCATCCACGTCACAAAGGTTAACACAAGCAAAGAAGCCGAGTGAAAATGCAGAGATCAATCAGACTGAATATACATTTATTCATGCATTCGGTGGTAATATCAATACATAAGACCGGTGCTAAACTATAGGTTGATCAACAATCATGGAAATGATCAATGAACGAAATTATAGACACAGCCAGCACACCGATTACGGTGCTAGCCAGTAGAATTCGATAAATGACGATATACTAACTACCAAAGTGCTAAAACCTGACGAAATCGTGAGCAGACTACTACCGTGGGCTCCGGGTGCTGGTGGAATATACAAACTTACCCCTGTTGCTTCTGGTATACCATCATAACTTGCTCCTGCCTTGGCCGGTCATGCCGACTTTGTTCTCGCCTCCTTGGTCGAATGGCCTGTGATGCGCTTGTGACGGCTGAAATCTGACATAAACCTGAACGTCTGCGCACACCCCGGCTCGTGGCAGGCGTAGGGCCTGTCGCCCGTATGAACCCTGAGATGCTCCGTCCTCGACCACGTCCACTTGAACGCCATGCCGCAGCCCTCCCAGGGGCATTTCAGCGGACGGTCAACCGTGTGAACCTTGTGGTGCTGCAGCAGGTACTTGTGCGTGCCGAACTTCTTCCCACAGCCCTTGACGGTGCAGATGTCGCGCTTATGCAGGGACAGCTCCTTTCTGGTGTCGAAGCTCGTAGAACAGCCATCGATGCTGCATGTGTACTCTTCGACGTGCATTGGAGGATCTCTTGGAGCCATCTTCTCTCCTGTGGCTTTTTTCAGCTGGATCTTTGCTTCTGTTCTGGTTCTGTGCTTACGTGGATAGGACTCAAGCTTAATGTCGAACCTCACAGAAGAACCGTCGGCAGCGTACGGGTGCTGCCCTTCTTCATCCTTTGGAGCTGTTGGAGCCGTCGTCTTGTCTCCTCTGCTTACCTTCATTTGCTTCCTTGCTTGGACTTCAGTCTTCTGTGGTGGTCTTGATCGCGAATGGGAAGTAACCTTTGACTTTGGACGGCTAGCAGGATCATGATCATCATCTTCAGTGATCTCTGATTTTATCTTGGTTGCTCTACTGGCAATCCTAGAGCTAACACGGAGAGCCGCCCCAGTTGGTGAAGGGAAGGGCACTTCAGCAACATCTTTCAATGCTTTGGAGCTGTACTCCTCAGATTGTCTGGGCCTCTTGGTGTTAGTTTCCTCCATAGCCATGTTCTCCCGTTTCTTGCTTGGTTTCGTTACAGCTGTTGCAATGCTGATGTTTCCTTTGGAGGCTTCCACTTCACTAGAATCGTCAGTCTCTTCCAGTTCACTGCTTTCAACTCTCTGAGCTAGGATTGGATGGACCTGGTTTGACATCCATGCCTTCCCACACCACCGGCCAGCGCAGCCTACTTTCTTCTGCCTGCCTTCACCCCTCTCGCAAGTCTTCAGCTTGACTGGTGAGTTATCAGGAGAATTGCAGCCAAATGCCCTATAGATGACCCTGTTGTATGGTATTTGTTTGTTATATTCAGGAGATTTGGCCAGATTCGCGCTGTAGTAAAGATTAGTTCCCAGTTTTACAGCCCAGTCGCTGTCTGTTGGTATTGATTCCTCATCCTGCAGGAGCCCTTGTATCATCTCCCTGTCCTCCATGTTGGCTTCCCTGAAATGGATGTCCTTCCAGTCATACTCAACTTCCATCTCTGCAGCTAACAACCTTGCTTCTGCTTCTATTTTAAGATATTCTGTATAAACCATAAAGTCAATTATGCTTTCAGAACCAAGAAATCAGTGTTGAATATTCAGTATTATGAAAACCCCAAGAACAGAAGGTCTAAATTTACTTGTGACATTACCAAAGTTGCTGGTAGTATAATGTGCTTTTGAACAAAAGAAAAGTGGAAACCAAGTAAAATGTCTTGGATGCCCGTGCATTAACGTATTCAAGCACGATCAGAATGAGCCATTGCACAGTCATACTGGGTACATGCAACAAGTTCAAAAAATAGATTTAAAAAGCTGCATTGACTAACCTGGACGACATAAAAGAATAACACTGGCACCACCAATTGCTCGGAGTTGCTTCTCAACCTCAACAGCATGCTCAAGACAAAATGCATGCATTCTTGATGAATCCTTATCAACAACTGATTTAGTTAAGTTATTTATCGTGGCTGTAGAGCTTCTAGGGTCATCCGTAGCGATCGCAGTGCTGTTACATCTAGCGTCATAATCTGTGTCTCTGGCATCAAGTGGCTCCTTCAGAATCTTTTCTGAGATTGACGGTTCAGGTTGAACCTTCTGTTCCATTGTCAAATAATTATCCTTTAGCTGAAAACCTTCAGACAGTGCCAGCTTAAGCTTATATTTGTTTCTTGTGCGAACACCTCTTGGTCCATTTGAAATTCCTGGGCCACCAATACACTGAGAGCTCTGGGATGATGGCCTTTGTTGGCATTTATCGCTACTTGAGAAAATCTTAGTTCCATCAAAACAGATGTTACTTGAGCCATTGTGCTGTTGTTCAGTCATCTGCCCCGATAAATCCATGGATTCATGAGAGACCTTAAGTTTTTTGTTCTGAATATCTTGATTCGAACCTGATTGATCTGCATCAGCAGACACCAGAAGATCAAGAGCAGAATTTCTGTTGACAGGTTCAGCATCAGAAAGTATTTCATTGCCATATGGTTCAAAACAGGGCCCTGCATGTTGATTAGGAATACATATATTGCATCAGATAACATGATTGATGCTATAAGACAAAATAAACTAAGCAGATATCCACTTCGGCATAGCAAATAAACTAGAAATCCAACTAGAGCTACACAAGTACATCTGTGAATGCTTGTCTCTACAAGAATCTAGAAACACCTGTCGCTGTCCTGTTGAGAATAAAGTTTCAAGGACAATGTTCTATTTTCATAGCCGTGGAATTTTAAAGCAGATTATTTGTTCCCGAGAAAATATAATTAGAGGACCAAATCTGCATCTATTTTAACCAATGAATTTGAATAGACTATCTTCTATAAACCAAGAAACATCTATTTTTTGACTACTTCCTAGAAATTATGTAACAGTAACTCAGCACATAACCATTTCAATAAAGAAGCCAATGTAAATCATAGCAAAAAGTGAAGATAAGTCGTGTAACTTACGTAGAATGCCATCACTAGTCCCTTCTCCTCCTGTTGCATTTGCCAGATGACTCCCTCCAGATGTAACAAGCTTATCATTAATCAAATTATAATCACAAGACATGAAGTATTTTGATGTACACTCTCTTGGTTTGATGACAGCCACACATGAGAAACTTAAAATCCCACAGCTGACACAGGATAATAAACCCTGATCTAAGAGCCCAGCAGCACTGATTACATCCGCCTCATCGCCTTCTGCATTATGTGTGTCAGATGTACCAGAGAGATTTACAGACTCATGCATACATCTTTCTGGTGGGTATTTGTTTCTGGAGCAGACTGGTAATGATCTTTCTTTGGATGAAGATAAAACACTACAGTTTCTAATTTCACCATTCCTATCAAATGCTGCATTCAGTGGTAAGCATCTCAAGGCTTCCAGAGTTTCTCCACTACTCCGTAGGTCATCTGACAGATTAGATTTTGGTCTTAATTGGGATCTAGAGCGCAAAGCTGAAAGAACAGGGCCATCATGAGCATTTATGGGAAGAATAATACAAGAGGAACCATCATTCAGAAGACAACTAAGAAGTTCATTGTCTTGAATAACATTTTGGACAAATAACTTCTTGACCAATTGCCCCCCTTCCCCCTTCTTCTTCTCCTTTAATCTAGAACTCCGTGGTTCCATTGCCCCAATGGATGGATCCCTACAAGTATAATGGTTGGTAAGTAAAGGGTGAAAAAATATACAAAACGACGCGCTTGGTGCAAACTCCAAGCACATGAAGAGCTAAAACAGCTCCGGTAGTATATACATGAACATGATTACCAGATTTAAATATAATCATTAAGTCATGGCTACTGAAAAGTATACAACTTCCTTGCTTGGTCAGAGAAACTGAAACTGGAACATCAAATATTGTCAACACTGATCACAAAAACATATATCAGTTAACACATGGAAATTATAGATTGCCCACCTGCTGACAAATTATTTCAAGGTGAAAACATCACATAAGTTTGACAATAATAAAGACTGAGATTGATATTTTTTAAGGAGGCGGGAGGCTGACAAATTATCAAGTGTGCATCGTAAGCATACAACTTGTGTTGAATACTTGATGCCAACTCCAAGCACAGAAAGAGCTATCTTAGAGAACAGCTCCAATATACATGAACAAAAAGCCACCAGACTGAAGCACTATCATTAAGTCATAACTACTGTAAGACACATAAGTGAAAAAATATGCAACTTCCTTGCCTGGGGCCAGAAAACTGAAAGTAGAACACCAAATGTCAACACTGATCACAGAAGCATACATTTAACACATGGAAGCCTATAGATTGCACATCTGCTGACCAATGATTTTCTGGTGAAAACATAATATAAGATGGCCAATGATAAGTACTTATGGGATCGGTATTTTTTGTAAGAATCGGGAGGCTAACAAATTGCTCATAAGAACAAGTGTGCATCATGAACCACGGGAGTTGTGTCCAATACCTGATGCACATTGACAGTGCAAGTTCGTAAAGCAGCTGATAGTGCGAAAGCATGGGGGGTCGGTTGATTGATGCCCTCCGGATTGCTGCCTCTTTCGCTACTCTCAACCATTCAGGAGTAGCTATATTTGATGCCTCACCACAGTTGAAACCTGACCAAACAGAAAAGGTCCCCATAGGGTTAACTGCAATTGCAACTTGCAAGATAAGCAAAGCGATGGCCAAATAACAAACAATTTAAGTTTACTTTTCCAATGGCACACCATAGGAACAAAGATCCTCATGAATCATGTGCACCATAGTGTTCACTGCAAATACACATCTTGCCTAGATGAGATGAACTGATGAAGACCCCATGTCAAGATGCATAAACAAACTCTGGACAGGGATACGGAGAAATATACTATAAGCGATGATCTTTATTCCTAGCACATTCTCAAATTCCTCTCCACAATGCCCTACAGTCCTCTGCTCTCAAACTAAAAATATCTAGAAAGCCTTTGTGTTTCCTATTGCACATGCATTAAATAACAACGTACAAACAGCAATGTACCTCTATTCCAAGTATACAAATTTTAATAAAAGGTTGCCATCACATGGATATCGCACTTGCAGCATGTAATGCACATGCAAAATTGCAAATGCATGCATCAAACAGAAATGCAGCATATAAAAGGAGGCTTTTAAGCAATGTTAACTGGTTTCAGTGCTCACCATGGCTGAAACCGCTGTGATATGATCCCGGGAAAGTGACGACGAACTCCCCTGCATTCTGCAGCAACCTGCAACAGGGTACCCCAGAGCTCACGAGCACCTCAGGGGACATCAGGGTCGTCTTGTTCCCCAGCGTCGCGAAGGTCTCTGCACCCCAATTCCGCAAAATCACTTGGCAATCAGGAAAGCAGAGGACATGGGAAGTTGCAGAGGAAAAACGAAGGGCTGCGGCGGCCTCACCTAGCGCGTTCACCTCCCCGCCGTAGCCGTGCACGCGCACGACGTCCTCGAATGCGAGCGCGGCGTCGCGCGGCACCCCGTACCAGGTCTTGGCGGCGCCGAGGTGCATGTAGTTGATGCTGTGGAGGTCGTGGTCCTCGACGTGCCAGGCGAACCAGCTGAAGAGCATGCCGACGTAGAGCATGGGCGTGGTGACCCCGGGCACCTCGTCGCGGAGGAACCGCAGCAGCGAGCCGGGGCTCCTGGCGGCGGCGCGCATGTTCCAGGCCGTGTCGCCGACGTGCGCAGGCCGCTGCTGGGCCGCGCGGACGGCGGAGGAGAAGCCCGAGCCGGGCATGTCGCTGGCGTAGTCGACGGTGACGGGGCGGTCGGCGGCGGCGGCGCGCCAGAAGAGGGCCTCGTGGTCGAGCGGGGAGAGGCCATTGTGGTGCTTGGAGGCGTGGACGCCGAGGCGGGCGAGAAGCGGCCTGCGGGCGGCGGCGGCCCTGGACTCGAACTGCGGGAGGGTGTAGCGGCGGGCGGAGAGCCAGACGGGCTGGATGGCGGGGCGAGGGCGGCGCGGGCAGAGGCCGACGTACTGGTGGCGGACGGGGAAGGACGGGTTGGCGGCGTCGGAGGAGGAGGGGCGGAGCGCGGCGAAGGAGCGGGCGAGGTTGGCGAGGGTGGTCTTCCTGGGCGGCTGCGCGCAGGGCGGCACGACCTTGCAGATGCCGAAGGGCGCCGCGGCGGGCTCGATCTTGAGGATGTAAGCGACGGGGTCGGCGAACTCGGCCTCCGTGGGGTGGAACTCCGGCGCCAGCGGCAGGGCTCTCAGCCACGGCGGGACCAATTCCCCCGGTGGAGGCGGTGGCGATGATGGCATTGCGGTCGGTGCCGGGGCGGGGTGAGTTTCCGCGGCGGTTCTACACGCGCATTGCGAGGGAGGCAGAGCCAAGCCAAAGGAGAGGTTTTGGGAGGCGGAGCAGAGTGGTTTGGTGAGGGGGTTTGGGCAGCGGAGGAGGAAGGCGAAGGGGAGGGAGCGTGTGCGTGCGTTGCCGCAACCGCGGTTCGTCTGTGTCACTGTGTGTGTGGCACGGTAACTACCCAAGTTGCGGTTTTTCACTTGCGGTTGTGTGTGGAGTACACAACTGCACACGGGACGGGAGGCGTCTCGTCGTTCGTGGAACCGTAGCAGTGTACAATTTTCTTCAGAGAATAGCGCTTCGATCATCTCGACCGTGCTAATCAACACGCTCCCGTCCCAGCACAATACTTCAGCAGTGGTTTCTTTTGAAATTGGACAAGCCTCGCTAAAGATGATACATACCCATTCAAACTTCCAACTTGGCAAGTATTTCACGTGACTGAGAGACGAGTTCCACAACCAAAATCTGGTCCAATCTAGCTAGGCTCCCAAATGCAGCTTCTTCGTCTATACTTCTAGCAAAAATTGCAAAATCTATCAACAATAAGCTAAAGCTTTACATCGCATGCACACAAGTAGACCCTGCTAATTGTCTTCCTAGGAACAGATCGGCATGACAGTCCAACCAGTTCCGTGTCACGTCTCACAAGTGTACGGATCATACATCTACCTTTCCGTCGCCTACATGCCAAACTTGGTGAGATGAGTACCAAGCGTGAACTCGCAGTCTGTCACCCCTGGGAAGCGAGGAACGCCGAGTATTTTGCTCGCTCCACCCTGTAGCGTTTCAGCTCTTTGATTGCCGCCAGCAGTACGTGCAGAGAAACCGGTGCAAAGAATGGCTGCAAACATGAGGTGAAACGTGTCAATGTGGGACAGTATGGATTTCGACGTAGATCCATCTACGGTTAGATATACTACAGTGATATCAAGCTCTCCAAATATGGGACTGTTGACTGGGTGCTGCAAAGCCGTAGCATGGAAGGGACATGCACCATGCCACCATGAGAGTTACTCCTAGTCTAAACAACTTCCCTGTCAACATTACACAACTCAGATAAGAGCAGGTTTCTGCTGCTTTGCAGACTACAATGCTACCTTGGTTTAAATCCTCGGTCGAAGAATAGAGCAATAATTCTCTTGTTTTTTCTAGTTATAAACAAACCGAGCTGCCAATCATAAATTTAATTGCCACAGATCTATAATTCAGCGAATACTAACCATGTAAATCGCGAAGTAGTGCTCCACTGAAGCATAACTGATTGACATGATGGATGGATGGAAAAACGCATCCTCGGCCAAGGCCCTCGCTCTTGTTGCAGACACTGCAGAACATCACAATGTTAGTAAAATCCTTCCAATCTCTGATTAACTTGGGCGATAAAATGTGTCCTGAGCTTGCCTGCTGAAGAATCGCTTATCCCAAGAGTGGCATTTCTTTGAGCTAAACTTGCAGCTTCAAGAGAAAGCTCAACCTGGACAAAATTACTTCTCTGATGTCAGAACAAACTTGGCCTCACTATGAACCTATGAAGTGATTTTACACTAAAACTAAGTAGAGACTTGGACATAAAAGAGAACCGTGTACAAGTGTGTAAACATACGCAAGAAGGTACAAATAGTAAGAACAGGCAATGTTCAGGGCTATGAAGAATGTGGAGTTTTATCTGAATGTTCTGCTTCTTAATCAGAGCCCAAAAAAAAAAGAGTATCCCAAAAGAATAAACTGTCAGGTGGGGCAGAGTATATGGCCACCGCAGAAAGGATAAGGGGAATGAACCCAAGGCTTGATCCTCAAGTCAGGCCCCTGATTTCCATACCAAATAAACTAATTTGTTTACAAAGTTAGATAGTGATTGCCTTATCCTAATGATATGGATTATGCTTTCCTATCTTTCCTAAACTCTATAAGGAGAGTATAAACCAAGGGGATTAGGCTCCAACCATAAGCTCATGACAAAAACACTGCTACAAAGAACCATGAGATGTCTATTTACTCAGAGTGGTAGAGGAACAAACCTGCCTCCCAATTTCATCCATAACAATCATTCTAGGGAGCGATTGGACCTGCCAACAGAAGCAACATTAGTGTATATCTGTGTGAAGAATAAATTATATATCTCATCGAGAACTTCGGATATACCAAGCTGGAAAGAGACTCCAAGGTGGCGAGGCATGACAACAGATTGGAACATGTATGACGTCGGTACAATAAATCTAGTTCCCTGCAAAGAAGGATCAGAGGCAACTTCTGTAAAGAACCTTAGAGATCAACAACTTAACTTCTGAACTCACAACTGCTGGACACTGAAGCAGGAAGTTATATGATCAGGAAAAGATAGACTTTCATAAACTAAACAGGAAGTGACTGCATAATTCTAGATACTGATATTTAGACGACAACTCCTATCATTGATAAATGTGCTCCTTAATCAATACATACTACAGTACCAATAATTTGAGCAATTGCAAATCTCTGCAACCAGGACCAGATATTTTGATAATAATGGTAGCAGATGTGACTACATATATATAATATGTAATCAAGATTTTGCAAAACAGTCTTATGTGATAATAAATTGTATTTTGTGCCATGGTATCCTTAGACAAGCAGGGAGATATTCTCACCATTGTGCAAACCCCTTTTCACTAACTAGGAATTTGGTTGCCAGATCCATGCCTTGGGCATGATAATTTGGGTTTAGACCAAATAATTGCCTTAGCTGTCCAATGAAGATTTCTAGAGTCTCCATAAGTTCCTGTTGCATATAAATGCACCAGCATATAATGCTCTTCCAAACATATACAAAAGGAAAAACAAAACGATGACGAATTCTACACACCTGTGATGACATTTTGGTCCGAGTCCCACTCGTCTTCTTGGATCCAACTGAGCAGCCTGGTGGGTTCCAAATAACAACACCTCCCCACATCTAATTAACAGGATAACACTGTCAGGGAAAATGTTAGGATGCACAACACAAACAAAGGGCAAAAGTACTTACTGGAGAAATAAATGCATTAGTTTTTGAAAGCTCCCCATCTGGAAGCTGCAAATACAAAGGGCATTCCCTTGCAGATGGAACATACCTGTATATTACAGAACAAACAGTTAGATGACTAAATGAGCATCCAATAAGTTCATAAAATTTATATTAAATCTAGTAATTAGAACTTTTATAGATATCATCCTATGTCCATGCCACTTGGAAAATCAGAATTCTGGGTTAAAACTATGATATATTCGGCAAAGGATACTGTTTACAGGGGAAAAAGAGGGGATCACGGTGGCGTAAAAAACAATGGGAGCACCTCAGGAGTTTTGCACAGGAAAAGAGAGTATAATCATGCTAACGGTTGTGATCACAGGTCTCCCTCATGTGGAGCCCACGTGGTGGGTTAGCAGCTCTGATCACGACGTTAGTGTGCTTTAATTTTCGTGCAAAATAACTGCCCAGAAAGCACAGGAGCACTCCTCAGGCCATCTACATTGGGAGGTGCTTAGAAGAATAAACCGGTTTTTCTCTAGGAATCAATGCTAATTTGTACTAGCCAAAAGCTTAGTTAGTCACCTCTACTATAGAAATAGGCACCAGTGTTTAAGAAAGATTGGTTTATTTTTTATAAGCACCCCTCTAAGCACCTCCCATTGTACATAGCCTCATAATTATAAAGAGAGGCAAAGAGTAGCACAGGACAAGAAAAAGGGAAAAGAATCATACTCATGCTTTAAATATGTTTAGGAACATAAATCATAGCATGTCACGCAAAGTGTACAATACAAATTTAAGATGCAAGTCTGATCTGAAAGTAAGAGCATACACCACAAACTGAAGAACTTTTGATCGTCCTGTAGCTGAAAGCGATGTATCCAAGTGCCACTCGTTTGAGTTTACCTGCCAATTTTATTGCAACAATTAAGTTAGTGCAGCTGAAACTTAAACAGGCACTAACAAGTAGTTATCCAAAGAATACAGCAACGACTAAGACTAGATTATTAGCCAGAGCAAGTCAGGAACATACAAAGAAAGGAATGTCTCCCATACTAAGGATATTGCCACCCAGTTTATCATCAGAATGAGAATAGGAGGATTTTGGAGTGTGGTACAAAACCTGAAAAGAAAGGGAGCAGTTGTACAGTACTTATTAATGTTGGCACCTTCATGAGAGATAGAGGATGCAAGTTTAGCCCAAATAAGGAAAATATGCACCTGGCTCTCTACATTAATATCAGCAATTGGTTGCAATGCCTCAACCACAGGATTCAGCATCCTCTCACCAATATTTTCAAAATCCCTACATGTGAGGTGCATAAACATAAGAAATCCAACTACAGCAGCAATAATAGGATACGAAATTGAATGTTTGAAATCAGCTAACTACAACGATAGAAACTGCATTCTAAATAACGAAGCTAACAGATGTCCATAGTCAATCAAATCTCAGGACAAATTATATTTTGAAGTTTTCTAGCAATGCAGAATTGCAGATAGAGAAGGGAACATCACTAGCAGAAATAATTTGCACATTATATCTTAAGTTTTTGTTCTTACCAATCATAAACCCAATCACTTGGATCAGCATTCAGCAAGCTAAACGAAAGAACAACATTCCCGTCTGAACCGACTGGCATGAACTCTCCTTTCCCAATGCCTGTCTCACCCTCCTCAATACCGCCATTCATGAAATACTTGATGAATACCTTGCTAATAAGTGAGACAGCCTCAGCCTCATCAACCTTCCCAACCACCCAAGCGTGACGGTGCTTTCCGATCACAACCCTTGTTCTCTTCTCATCATCTCTCTCGACAATGACAACAGTATAAACCTTCATCCCATCCCCACTACCACCACCCAACGCAGAGTGCAGCAATTCATCGAACACCTCATCACCGCGGACCGAGTCCACACTGGTCACGGAGCCGTATCGCCACGGCGAACCCACACTGCTGCTAGTGCAACTACCTGCCGACTGGACGGTGACTGATACGGAGATGTTCTCGGAAGTGGAAGACGCGGGGAGGCCGTGGGGCTGAGTCGAGATTGCCCGCTCGAGCTGATCGGCAAGGGAGGATACGGAGGAGCCAGGGCCGGAGCGGAGGAAGACCGCGTGGAGACCGCAGGGAAAGGAGGGAGGGTTGGAGTGGAGGCGGCGGGACAGGTCGGCGATTGCATCGGAGGGCAGCGGCGACCGGTGGATCTCGGTGGATTTGAGCAGGAAGGGCAGTCCTACGGAGAGATAAAACGAGATGCGCAAGGGTTATACGGAGAAGAGAAAAACACTAAAACTCTGGTGGATTTGGAGAGGTGGGGGTTAGTACCGACGAGGAAGGAGAGGAGGACGGAGGCGGTGAGGACGAGGCGCTTCGTGCCGGGCTTCGTCGCTCGTGCCGGCGGCTTGTCGCCGGCGGTGGCGGTGGGCGAAGGAGGGTCCGAGTAGAGAGAGGATTCACCGGCGCCAGAAGACGAAGGTAGCGGCGGGGTCTCGTCGCCGGCAATCTCCGCCATTTTTTTCAGTGGCCTGGACTAGGAACCGGGGAGGGATCAGCTAGTCTGCTGACATATGGGCCCGCGGTGTGGCCGGTTACAATTTTTTCTGAAGACGGGAGCACCGTTTTGGCTCCCGGGTCCATATGCGCCATTTATTTTCAATGTATTTTAAACCTCTTGAAAGGTCAGAAAAATGTTGGCACATATATTTTCATATCCAATTGTTTCAAAAATTTCTCGAAAAACTGACATTCTATATGGTCTGTGTAAACAAAAGATAAAATTCGGTGCTAAGATCAGACTTTTCACAAGATTTTTTTTAATCTTTTTACACATGCTACAAAAAAATATCGATTTTTCACGAAACTATATAAAAGTATTTGAAATTAAACAAATTCTTCTTCATTCCGTTGTGCTCAGCGAAGGAACTGCCTAATGTTGGGATGTATGCGCGAAAATATTTCGACATTTTAAAATGTTTTTTTTTTGGGTACAAAGAGCATATGCACCCAGGAGCCGGGAGCCAGAGCCAAAGTTTATTTCTACTATTCAAAACAAGAGTGCCAAGATAACACTCAATACAATTTTTCATGCCAAACACGATTGTTTGAAACTTATGGAGAATCCACTTTAAAAAATATTGCATCCAGTCAAACAAGCCACTAAGCTTCAGTTACGCCGGAAAACCTACCACAGTATGTGGAAGCATGTGAGAATATAAAGATTGTCGAAAGATAGACAACAACACAATCAGCATAAGAGACTGAAACTTACATTTATGCTCAATGTAAATATAATTTAACAATGAATTACAGTTCCATGTTGTGGGATATAGCACAAGCATTAAGCAGACACGTACGTTTAACTCGTGGAGTTTGTATCAGAAGATAAACAAGAGACATGCACCAGAGGACGAGGCTCCCCTACAATAATCACTCGAAAAAAAACAGGGACACGTAAATTTAACTCGAGCATTTGAGGTGCCACCTCTACAAGACTCGCTACACGAAGAATGTATCTCGAGTCCCCAAGAATAGTTGCAGTCACCTCCAGTTTCGTCAGATGAGTGAACTTAATCAGACACTTTGAAAATCCAACCACCTACAAGGTTACCAAAATGGCATTTAGATGACAATACCTTTTTTACACTCATGGAAACAAAACATGCATGACTACTCCCTCCGATCCATATTAAGTGTCGCCCACTTAATACTAACTTAATACAAAATGGGCAACACTTTTTATATATCGGAGGGAGTATAACGCGCCGGCCGGCCCGGTTCAGCATACAAGGTACTGTTCTTACCAAGATCATGTATCCAATAAAGCTGTCCACGAATCGTTTACCCAAAGGAGACCCTGAACCAAAGTACAAGAACAGACCCCAGTAGGGGAGCAAGACAAGTCACCATGGGTCCATACCAACGAAATCCGAGTAGAGATCATACAACAGTAGTTGGGAAGCTCCAATCTCCAGCGCCAAGAGCTGCAGCAATCATTTATCAAAAAAGAGCTGCAGCATACGAAGCCGGCGCACAACCAAAGTCGCCTGACAGAGTTGTGAGCTTCTGAAGCAACAATAGGAGCGAATGTTTGCACAACAGTCGGTATCCATCCCAGGGACAAGTATTGATCAAAGAGGTTGAGTCTATTTCACAACTAAAACAAGCCAGTACTTACTGCAAAGCATATTTCACACCAACTTCGACTGAACTGCAAGGGTAAAGGACTACTAATAGACGACATGTTCCACAAGATGGTTGGACGATGCACGGAAGACTGTCTATGGTGTTCTAGAGGTTGATAAAAGAAGCAGATCCATGACACTAGCAGAAGCAGCAAAAGTACAGAGCATGCCTAGAGTAGTGCAGATACTTCGGCAAAAAGGCGAAACGTCCAGCCACTTCGATCACAACATTCCTGTGGAATTTACTTCATAGGCTCGTCCTCATACACACCATCAAGGTAGCGGGAAGGATCACAGTACCAAGCTCGTAGTCAGAACCGGTACCCATATAGTCACCCAAACAGGGCTCTGAACCCATCCAAACAGGGCCCTAAGCCTGAAAGCCGTAGTCATCGATTCAGTTCACGGGGAAGCTGCAGTGATCTTATCCTGGCACACTTTGCACGCAGGGTGTCGTCCATGTTGACGTTGAAGCAGCGACCAATGTCAAGGGACTCCAGGTGACGGCAATTGTCCAGGATGGCTACCAGTCCTTTATTGGTGACGCGGTTGCCAGACAGCCGCAAATAGCGTAGCTCGTGCATAGTTGCAATCCCCCGTGCTTCCTCGTCCTTGTCGTAGTCTCTAGTATCAAGATAGTAGAACCCGTCCCTGTTCAGTCTGAAGCGCTTCAGTTGTGGGCATGCTTTGCCAACAACCCCAAACACACCACTCTCACCCACACGTGGACACAACGAAAGCTCAAGCTCCTCAAGCAAAGGGAACTTCTGTATGGCCTTTCTAAATCCTTTATCAGAAACATCTTCGCAAGAAATGAGGCGAAGGCTCTTCAGAGACGGTGCCCTGCAAATATGGCACTTGGATCTCAATAGGCAATAAATATGCCATGTGATTATAAAGGTATAAGCATACTGTAGAAATAGCTAGAATGTATGTTTTCACATATCTGCATAGCTCCAGTCACAGCCCACAAATAGAACATTTCATAAAAGATCAAATGATTGCATAGATCATAGGTACAGACTTTAGAGGGTTTTGTTCAAAATTCACTTGATGGCTATTGTTAGGTCTGACAGAGGATAAACTCTGCACTCTAGCATATTCAGCTCAGTTACTTGTGTTAAACAATTAGCATAACTCAATCATTGCCAATTCGAATGTTTCACCAGGTACCGCTCAGAGGCGCTATAAAAGTACTAGCTCCCAAACTGCATTCTATTTCAAACAAACAAAGGAGCCTTTCCCATTGTACTAGGAAACCAATATGTCTAGAACTAGGCTGCGTTTACAGCCAGATCGATGCATGAGCCACATCAATTTTTGGATGGACGGAAGCTCAGCACTCCCCTCCTTTGTAATGAGGGGCACAGGCGAACAGGGGAACAGACAGGCGTGCAATTTCAAAACAAATCAAACGGAAGCCCACATAATTGGGGAACTAGGGGGTGGGTGGGTGGGGGCAAAATCTCACTGGTCACCGAGGTAGAGGAGGAAGCCGTCGTCGCCAGCGTACTCGCCCCAGAACGCCTCGCACCTCCCCGCGCTGCGGCGGACGGCCTCCCGCGCCATCCCGTGGAGGTTGAGCTGGTTGGAGAGCTCGGCGTGGCCGAGCATGTCGATGCGGCGCCATAGCTCGGGCTCGTCGCGGGAGGCGGCGCGCCAGGAGCGACACACCTGGCCGGCTGTCAGGATCCCGATGGATCTGACATTGCTAGGATCAGCTAGAACATGATTTTAAGAGGAATCGGAGCTAAAACTTGGTAAATTGCTGGAATAAAAGGAAAGATAAATTGCAGGAAAAGTAAAGAACAGGAAGATAAATTTTGGGTTCATATTTCTTGGAGTTCAACCGGGATACAATGCTAGTCTTATAAAGACCTAGCCAGGTACAAGATGCCAACATTAGATGAAATACCAATACTACCCTTATAGCTACTAACATACTAATAACCACATATTACCTACATATCCTTTACCCTGACATTCCTTCCCCCTTGAGACCATTGGTCACCAATGGATCAACAAGTTTCTTCAGAAACTTTCATCCGTGTTAAGGAACTTGAAAATTGATCAGCCAAAGAGGAATTCCGTGATAATGAAACAGTGAACTCACTGTAGTGCGTCTCTGAAAAATCTGGCGATAGTTCATAACATTGCACCAGAAAATCCATTGTTCAGGAATCAGTCTTCCCATTTCCTTTTCTTCTGTGAACAACCACCAATTGAACTTGTACCAGAGTAACATGGTACCAGGATCCCAGACGTAAGAAGCATGATGTCTGATTTGATGTACATACTGAACTTGATTGGACACCATAGATTTATCTAGCAGCCTGTCTATGATGCACAGAATGCCCGAATCCCATGTGTAAATGGTACTGCTCAATCGTATGAATGGAGTACGTGATAGTGAGTTGTGCCATGTAAGCGCTGCCACTTTGCTAGAAGTATTTGCCATGAGATTTTGGCTAGCAAGGCAATCTTCTGTAACTTCCTTGCAACTTGCACAGAGTACTAGTAGCATATGAGTGAAATCTCTAGGATGGTTTGTAGTACATGAGCGCGGAATTACAGGAACTCCACGATCCCCTTCTTTTCTTCTCTCATGTAGTACCCACACATACAACATAGGGGCTCTCAGCTGCTGTACATATATTGATGTCTTCTCATTATCTTGCTGCTGCTCAAGAGTATAATCAAAGATATCAGACTTGTAATTGAGACAAGCACTTGTTTGTCCAGTTTCTAGTGCGTTGCTGGAACACTTGAGAAGCTGATATATACCATGTTTCGCCAAAAATAAGTTGTCACCATCATTCAGTTTCTCTAAATCACTGATTGACTGCTCATTTGTCAAACTGAAAACACCAACAGTACCAACAGTAGGTCTGTCAGGACTGAATATTGGCTTGCCACTGTCTACCTTCACCTCAACCTCTTTATTGACTAGGCAACTATGGCCACTATGAACTTGATTTAATGATGCAGTTTTGCCCAGCAGCATATTCAGTAGGCTCAAAATGCCAGGATCCCACTCCTTTCTTCCTGGTTCACTCATCCACATGTTCCACTGTTGGTTGTGTACATGTTGTGGCTTTCTATGTGTACAGCACAGTGCAGATTCTGGCGATGAGCAAGGTTTCGTCTTGAGGTTCCTCGCGCTGCACTCCATTGACACGCCAACAAATAAACAAGGAGCAAGTATAGATGTAAAATATGTAGCATCTTCACTGAATACATGATCTGATGCTTTGTTGGCGCACACGACAATCTGTTCATTATCAGATTTTGTTTGCTTTGTCAAAATGACTACAACATCAAGAGGTCTCTCATTATTAAGTGTTGGCTTGCCGAAGCACTTGGTAGGCTGCTCAGTCTCTCGTCGATCTTCTTCATATGTGTGCTGCTCATGCATACCAGCGAGCAGATCAACAAACTCAGTTGAGTAGCCATTTGTTTCATCAGCATAGACATCAAACACTGGCTCAGCCGTAGCTTGCTCTAAAGGATAATTTTCTGGTAGCGCATAGTAGCTATGTTGAGTGCCATCAGCTAGGAACACCGTTTTGCGACTGAGATTGTGAAAATCATACCGTGGAGGCATTTCACCAAACACCTTGGGTGTGTCATAAGCAGTAGCAGTATTGGGTGACGTTGAGGGAGCAGATGATAACCTGTAAGAGGTTGTCCTCGTCGTATTGCTTCCTGCTGGTGATGCGGAACCGAAGAATGGTGTCGGGACAGTGGTGGTGCTTGCCGCGCACGAGGGTACCATGGAAGTGGTCAGAGAAGATAATCTGTCCCTCATCTTGGAGAGCTCATCTTGCAGGGAATCAAACCACCAGTTTGGCGGCCGGCGCTGTCGATCATTGGTCTGCGTAGCTGCTTGGATTGGAAGATGGTCGCTAGTGGTGGGGAAGTGGTGGTGGTGGAGCTGGGACGGTCGTCGCTCGCGATTTGCAGCTGTCGGGGCAGCGTTGGCCTGAAAGGCGTCGCCGTTCTTCTCAGCCTTGGAGTCGGAGAAGTCGGCGTGTGGGGCTGAGGTAGGGATGGCGTCCAACAGTCGCGGCGGCGGGCTGCAGAGGTCGGTGGGGAGTGGAGCACCGGGGACTTGGTCGGGACGGTGTAGGAGGGGAGTCTGGACGGCATTGGTCCATGAAGCCGCTTGGACAGGAAGATGGTCGGAAGTAGGGGAAAAGTGGTGGAGGGCGCCATGGATTTGGGTGGCGGTGGGTGGGTTGGGTGTCGGGGTTTCAGCAAGGAG
This sequence comes from Puccinellia tenuiflora, assembly GCA_012064385.1. Taxonomy (NCBI): domain Eukaryota; kingdom Viridiplantae; phylum Streptophyta; class Magnoliopsida; order Poales; family Poaceae; genus Puccinellia; species Puccinellia tenuiflora. The sequence continues at coordinate 216,515 of QRDG01002516.1, forward strand.
AGGATGACCGAGGACTTGTTCGGGATGGGGCGGGAGTGTGGTGGCCGGCGGCGCTGTCGTGGGGCCGTACGCCGGGGCGGGGGAAAAGGCTGCAGCGGCCGTGCACGCAGAGGCGGGAGGCGGGTAGGGGTAGCCTGGTGGGGCGCCGTACGCTGGGGCGGGGAAAGAGCCGGACGCGGGCACTGGGTAGGCGGCGGCGTAGGAGGTGGATTGGGCGTTGTAGAAGAAGGGGGTAGGATGGTGGTAGGTCGCGGCCGGTGGATAGGAGGTGAGGTAGCAGGGAAAGGGCGCGGTCGCCATGGGTGCGAATGGAACCGAAGAAGAAGGGATCGTCCGAATCGGGCAAGGGAGGGTGGGACGAATCAGATCGGGGAAGAAGAAGAAGAAGCCGTCGGGGGCAAAATTTTGGGTCGGAGAATCGACGCTCTGATACCATATTGTCAGGATCCCGATGGATCTGACATTGCTAGGATCAGCTAGAACATGATTTTAAGAGGAATCGGAGCTAAAACTTGGTAAATTGCTGGAATAAAAGGAAAGATAAATTGCAGGAAAAGTAAAGAACAGGAAGATAAATTTTGGGTTCATATTTCTTGGAGTTCAACCGGGATACAATGCTAGTCTTATAAAGACCTAGCCAGGTACAAGATGCCAACATTAGATGAAATACCAATACTACCCTTATAGCTACTAACATACTAATAACCCCATATTACCTACTTATCCTATACCCTGACACCGGCCCCCATCAGGATGTCGACGTGGCCGAGCTTGTGGAGGACGGCCGAGATCGCGTCCAGCGGCAGCTCCGCCCAGTCCCTTGTCGTCTCCTCCTCCGCCACCACCGGTGTCGGCGCGTTGCCTCGACGACGGCGAGACGAGGAGGAGGACATCGCGCTGCGTGGCTAGGGGAGCTAGGGTTCGGGGAAGGAAGGCGCGGGAACGAACGATGGCCGATTGATTTCAGGGAGAAGGATGAACAGTTTTGGGGAGCGGTGGCGAGTGGAGTGGAGAAACTCGGGTAATTGAACGCGGGACCGCCGTGAAAAACAAAACAAAGAAGAGAAAAGGCGGTTTGACGAGAGACCCGACCCGACCCTGTACCTGTTGCATCTGAGCCTCGGTCCATCCCCAACCGGCGAATCAGAGCGTTCAGCCTCTGCCGAGAGCGGCGGCGCGGCGGGCCATGGTGGCCGGCGAGACGGCAACGCTAGCTTCCTAGCCTCCTAGGAGCTCCTAGGCCATACGCTGATGCCCGACGCCGGAGAGGAAACGGAACCGTGTCCGTATCCAAACCGGTCGGCGGAAACCATATAATCTCCGCAGCTCCGAAGACAGGGAAGGCGTCGATCTGGGTTTACCAAATCGCCGGTCTACGACTCCTCCCACCGCCTCCCGCTGCCGGCCGGCACCAGTTAGGCGGAGCAGCAGGTACGATTACAGTTATTAGGATGCATCAATTGATGGATGGATATACGCCTTCTGTCAGCATATATTCCCTAGCGCTCAACTTATCACACCAATCGCTCGATCTTTACTCGCACTAAAAGAAGCCACTGATTATTTTGTCTCCTTCGGCTCTATGTTTTCAGAAATTCTTTCAGCGCATTTCAATTTCAGCGTGACTAGGCACTGACCATAATTTTTCAATTCAGTTTGCAGCAGCAGCTCATGCGAGAAAAATGCCTAGCAGATGCCAACACCCTGCAAAAAGGAGATCAACTATGTCATCGTCGGTAAAATGTAGTACTAAAAGAAGCAATTTTGAACCTTTTATCCATAGTCTACCGGAGGTAGGACAACAACGTGAAGCTTGAAATAAGGTTTTATTTATCCTTCTAAGTTGTGCTAAAAAAAATTATCTGTCCTCATACAGGATATTATGCATGACATAGTATCAAGGCTGACGCTGAAGGATGCTGTCAGGACCAGTTTAGTGTCGATAAACTGGAGACGACTGTGGACATGCCATCCTGATTTATGCTTTGACAGTCCTACCATCCTGAACCGCGAGCCTGGCAGCAGGAGCAGGATTCGAAGACACAGATTCATCCGGCGTGTCAATGCTATCATGGAATCCCACAACGGTACAGGGCTAAGGAGGTTTAAAATCGCGTTTACTCTTGACAAAAGGCACGCGAAATATCTGGATCCATGGCTCAATTTCGCACTAGATTCCAGGGCGCCTATAATTTCTATTAACTTGCTCCCTGTGTTACACAAGGGTTCTGCGAAGACTTGGGAGGAAACATACACCTTGCCGTTCCGTATGTTTAGCAGTCAGTGTGCACCTTACATCGAGTTGCTTCAGCTTGTCTGTGTGTCTTTGAAGCCACCCCACGGTTTGGATGGTTTTGCAAACCTTAGGGTGCTGGATCTCCAGTATGTTTACATGCCGGGAGGAGATCTTGAGCTGCTGTTGTCGAAATGCGATGCACTGGAGTGTTTGCGCTTGAGTTATTGTTACCCGATGCTTAATTTGGAAGTGCAGCAACCACTATGTCGACTACGTTATGTATCTGTTCAGGAGTGTCGGCCGCAGGGTATGGAATTCAATGCTCCTAATCTGGCCAAATTTGACTATTCGGGTGAGGCCATACCCATTACACTCAGTGAGTCCACGAAGTTAACAGAAGCCACGGTGACGCTCGTGGGGTACGATGACACTCTTGAACATGTCTTCGCTGAACTTCCGAAAACCCTTTCTCATGTGAAGACAATGTTTGTGAACACTTGCATAAACACTGAGGTACTTAGCCGACCAGCATGGTTTTATGCATTGGCTGTGTGCATCGATTGGTGGAGAGCCCGGTGTTTCAGAAGAAGAAAAAAGCATGATTATATGCATGCATGTTCTGTTTCCATTTATATGAACTAAGTGTCATTTTGGTGATCTTTTAGGTGTTTGGATTTTCAAAATGCCTGATGAAGTACACTCATTTGATAAAACTGGAGGTGACTGTAAGTATTTTGGGTGACTCAAGAAACAAGAATGGGATTCTTCGTTTAGCGAGTCTTCTAGAGGTAGCCCCTCTTCTGCGAAGGCTCGAGTTAAATGTAAGTGTTTGTGTTCCTCTCGTGCATGTCTCTTTTTATCTTTTGAGACAAACTCGGGTTGCCTTATGATCGTCACATTTAATCTGCAATAGTCTGTGATGCACTTCATGTACTAGATCCAACTACATCGAACTGTAAATCGAATTGTTAAACTAAATTTAAACTGAGGATAACTCCAAGTTTCAGGCTAATGCTGATAGTGTTCTTATCTGACTTTCAACAACCTCTATATTTCCAGATGCTTCCACATGTGTCGATGGGTTTTTTCAATGTACCTGAAGCTTACTGGCACGTTCAGCCGTACACCCACCATCATCTTGAGCAGGTCGAGGTTTCAGGGTTTATCGGTGTAGAAGGTCAGCTTGAGCTGGTATTTTACATCCTTGACAACGCGGTGGCTCTGAGGGGGATGTCCATAGAACCGAGGATGATGGCATGTGATCGTGTCTCTGGATACTGGGCAGGGTTAGATGTTGATATAAGAACAGGCAGGGAATGTGCCCTGAAGAACTTTCTGCCTGAAGACTACCCTAATGTGCAGATTGAGATCTTTTGAGATCTTCTGAAGGCCCTTGAAGCTTTGTTTATTTGTGTATGCATTCCGGAGGCTTACTGCTCTCGTGTTTAAGACAATTTCAGCATAATTATAATATTTATTAATTCCTGTTGAGAAAAGCCTGGTCGCATTTGAGCCACCCATATGTGATCTTCTCGTACGGACTGTAAATGGAACGCTGTGCGCCTGAGACTGATGCGTGTATATCTATATGCTGTGATGTGGATAGTCAAGAAAATATTTTGCTCAGATGATGCGTGATCGGGAGTAAAGGTTTACATAATTATAGTTGACCAGGAGATTATGGGCACTGTTTGCCACAGATATTCCATATAAACGCAAGATGCCATGTTACTTCAAATAAGCATAACAGTCAAGCCAACCTGAGTGAAAGCAGGCCCTTCACCTATCAAAATCTTTACCCCAAGTTCATCGAAGGATAAAATAGGACAACTGAATGGGAGCGCTTAGCCGTGTGGCTCAGCTTTTACAGTAGCATAATCTTTCCAACACTTCAGAAGAGAGGAAATAACATCAAATTCTATACGGAAGATCACTTGCAGACAAAGTATCAGACTAGAGTTTAAGTTTAAAACGATGCCAGTTACAAAAAGAGTAGTGAATAGATGATTCAGTCAAGGTCAAATAAGCTACTATCTGCGTTACTTGTCAGGACCTTGACATGTCCATTTTCGAGCTCGTCAAACTCATTCAATTGACTAGTGCAGCAAAAACAGCGACACCACATTACTCTGTGTTTGCTATGTTTTAACCCTACTATGTAAATAACAAAAAATTATACGGACAGATGTCACACCATCAACACAACCGGTATAGCATCTTGCTGTTCCATGAAACCAAAAATATATAATGCTCAAAACGCAAGCCCCTAGATTTAGAGAAGTTCCAACAAGATCACCAAAGAACAAATGTACAACATGGCTGGTCCATGCAACAAGCCTTGGACTACATCTAACTTCAGAGATCCAATCTCATCTCCTTCACTTCAAAAAAAAAAAACTTGTATCTTTACCAATGATGCGAACCCAAAATGCTTTGGTGACCAAAATTCGAATTCAGTATAATTTGCTTCAACGTAGACCAAAGACAGAGCGACTAATAAATACTGCGGCAATAGCATCATTAGCAATCAGGGACACGACAACACCACAAGCTTTGAGTAACACAAAGAAAAAATTCAGGCATGTGCGATTGCCAGAGGCAGCAAAGAGACTCTTTGCCTAAAGCTGCTAAACTTGCCCATTGGACAACCTGTTTGTAATTGTCACAGGAAGAGGGCCTCTTGCTCAATAACAAACATAGTCAACGGTGATATAATTGTCATATGAATTTACAAAGCATATACTTCTAAGAAGAACAATGAAGACAAAGAAAGGGCCCCAATGAGTCATAGGAAACTATGCAACCATTTGGTTCAAAGTTTCGACGAAAACCCCAGGGATTAATCCTACAGGCCGTTCAAGTAATATTCCTGTCACTTCAAACAAGTCAACTCCAGCCAATGATACTAATCCAATCAAGGCACACGTTTGAACATGCATGTTTAACCATGGTATATACCCATCTTCACTCAAATGGAAATAAGGACGATTGAGCAAATTTTCCAGCTTGATGCCTACAAACTACATGAAACAACAGTAGTTGTAAATGAAAGGTATGACTTGCAGCAACCTTGGACTTCAGGAACATGAATGATGCAGCAACCTTAGAGCTATCTTTGTGGCAAAACTGTCAAACCTGCAAAATAAAGGCACAAAGCACAGTATCAGAATGCAACAGTAACAGGTGACAGGTACAACTGAAGACAGGTTCTCAAGTTCATTCTGAAAGTAGTGCACCACAGGGGAAGGAGGAGCTTCGGCTAGAACCTCCTCTTTGAAAATTCTTGATCCTACTAAACCTACATTTGTTTGGACAGATCGTGTAGTGCTAGTGGAGGGAATGCAAAATTTAAATGCAAATAACGTGGCAAAGAAATCAGATGAACTACTCAAGACTTCAAGACCAGTGGAATATTTCTCTTACAGGAACGCCTAGATTGATGTGTTGAACAAACAGGCAGAGTACTACTGTGACTATATCCTTGTATTCATTGGTTTCTTCCTTGCTATGTAATAATGCGTTCAACAAACTGATTTTTTTTGTTGATTCTTGCTCAAAGGTGACAGTCAATAAGTTGAACTCAGAGCCAATGTTGTAAAAGGCATGGGATTAGTGAAATTTACCTAGTTCGGAAAGGCTGCACCTAGCATTGTTCGGAGCGTGAGTCGCCCCATCAGATGATCTCGCTTCTTTACCACATCTGACACAAGAGACTGGACCAAAGTGATAATAAATCCAAGATTTGTTGCCTTCAAGTACATCAGCCTGAGTGAAGCCAAAGACGCCAAATAATGCCCAATATCAGTGGACAAATCATGCTCTTGACCTGTAGCACATAAGCGAGATAAACCTTCATCCCTGTACATCGAATGAGTTTGAATACAAAGCAGTGCAAATAAATCATTACCATCAAACTTCTCTTGCAAGGTGTTGAGCAGATACTCGTACGTTTGATATGCAATACCAGGGTTGTCATCAATCCTCTCAGAGATACTTGGAAAGCAAGCCCCAAGGTACTGCTTTGCCTCAAGAATGTTACCTAAGTTAAAAAAAATCTTTCGTAAGGACAGAAGCACATGACATGTGATATGGTACATTTAAGGGAGTGACTATTTCTGCTAGAATTCACAAGTAGACGCACAAACTGGAATACAAATTTCCTAGCCATGCCAGGAGCAACATTTAAAGTGAAACTAACAGTTCAAACTAGAGAGGAATTACATTTGCAAACAAACAACATCAACTAACCAAACTTGCCAGCTACAGGATTTACTAGGGTACTAGAAGGACCAATTGAAAAATACTTCTAAACCTGCTAAAAGATCACCGCAGGAAGGAATTTATTAGAACACTACAAGGATTTGCAAGCAAAATCACAGGGAAGCACTGTACGCCATATCATTGTATTGCTGCTGTCAACTAACCAAGTAACTACCAACAGTAAATAGATTGAAAGTTGAAACACATAATCAGAGTACGGCCAGATTATAATCCACAAACACACTTGATGACTTGAAAGTTTGCTGCCAGCAAGCTTTTGCATTATCTTGATTGAATCAAACACATTTCGTGCAAGATTGTATTAAGTAGTAAGTACTAATACAGATATGACACCCTGAGAGTGAATACACGCCCTAAACTGCTGATTAATCATTATCGGAATGTTTTTGGGGCTAGTAATCTCAAAACACCTGCAATAAACAGGTTAGCTCCGGACAGTAAGCAACCATTTCAAAGCCTATGTTTCAAAGTAATAAAGCACCATGGAAACAAGTCAATGTCTTGTTACTGCATTGCCATCAGATAATGTAGACATACCATCATTCAGGTAATGTAGCACCAGCCGCCATGCATGTTCTCGGACATTCGCCAGGGCTCGGGAATGGTCTGCAGCACAAGCCTCGAACTGTGCTTGCAGCCGCACAGTCACCACGGACTCCACAGATTCGCCCACCATGTCGAGTAGATCTGCCTGCTCAGTGATGCTTCGGCACGCAAGGTACTTCGCGAGCAACACGTCGGGATTGCGGATAATGACCTGCCTATGGTGTGAGGTTGAAGAGCCCCCTTCCTCCTCTTCTAGAGCGATGTAGATCCGGCACGCGTCCTTCAAAGCCATGTAGGGCATCACGTAAGCTCGTACCCGTGGAGTTGGCTCCATGGGCCGCAGCACGTCCAGAGACTGTGGGTCTCGAACACGAAGGTAGTCGGCGTAGGTGACCAGACGAGCAGACCGGCGGAGGATGACGCCGTCTGAGGCATGCCGGAGATGCCGCGGCACACCGTGCAGCAGCACCTCGACGGGCACGCCGAGTTCCGCAGCGAGGTCCTCCATTGGTCTTCTCTGCCGCCGGTGGGGGATATCACGGTCGGAGAAGGGGCGGTGAAGGGGAGCAGCCCGGGAATTCGCGCTTAGGGTTGCGCGATTTGGGGACTGGGGCAGGATTGGGGAGGCGGGTGTGGGGAGGGATTGGGGCAGGAATGCAGGATTGGGGAGGCGGGTGTGGAGGGAGGGATTGGGCAGCAATTCGACTTGGAGAGTTGGAGTCTTGGGGGGAATTTGATTTTTTTGCCCTACTTTACATGGTACCTATCCGATTTGCCCTCCATTAGTTTGGCCTCTCTTTTTTGCCACTCTTTTCTTTGCTGGTTTCTTATTTGCCCTTTTTATTATTTTTTGGCTTTCCGAGAGAATAAGCGATATGTCTAGGACAAGTATACCCCTGTATGTTTCTTCCCAAATCGAATTCTGCTCTGTTCTCCCCTGTTCTTCCCGGGGCCCCGTTCTTCCCGACCTCATGAACCCTAGCTAGCAAAGCTCCCGGCCGCGCCGCCGCTCGCGTAGCTCCCACCGGCGCCGCTGCTGGCCGCCTGCGCCCACCCGCTGCAGCTAGCTTCTGTCCCTAGCGCCCGCCCGCTGCAGCTAGCTGCTGCCCCAGCACCCACCACCGCAGCTAGCTGCTGCCCCCACGGTACTTGCTCTCTGCGTGGACAGGCGGACCTCCCAGCTCCTCCTCCCTGCGGCTATGTCGCACGCAAGCTCCAGCTCGGCCGCAATATGGAAGCCCTCTTGTCCGTTGATTATTTGTCCGTTTTGTGGTTGCTACAGGTTGTTGTTGCTGCAGACAAAAGGAGATGGACAGAACCAGGGAAAATGGTTTGTGAAGTGTCATGCTTGTGAAATGGTGACATGCTGACCATGGAGGATGAAATAAGGGGCCTGGGTAAATGTGTGAACAAGTTACAGAATGTTGGACAGATTGTGGTGTTTGTAATGGTGGGTAATTTGGAAGTAGTAGAAGTGTTATGATCGTGAATATGTAATGTATCAAGCAGTAGGATTGTGATGGTCATCATTTGCAGTGTGGCACTTTGTAATGGAATATGTGAATGGTTATGTGATAGTGTTGGTCATCAGATTGTGATGTTAAATGTCTATTATAAAAATGTATGTTCAGAAGCACCATTCTCTCAAACCACTCGGCCAAATTGTTTGAAACTTTCCCAGATTGGTTATATATATGGATATGAATTTCTGGAATTTTTTCAAATTTTTCTGGAAATTTTGAATTTTTGGCCAAAATTTGAAACTGAACCTTCAAATCGATTTTTCTCTCAAACCACTCATCCAAAATGATTGAAACTTTCCCAGATTGGTTATATACATGGACTTGAATTTATGGAATTTTTTCAAAATTTTCTGGAAACTTCAAATTTTCGACCAAAAGTTCATTTGGACAGCATTTTGGCCATTTGGACAGCATTTGGACATCATTCTGAAATTATATGAAACAAAGGTAGTTAATAACAGGGATGGAATATGTTTTCCCAGATCGAAACATCACAGCCTAAAGTTGACATATTACAATAATAGTGCACAAAAGCTAAGTGTTCGTAGTTCACATTCGCATAAACATATTACAAACAAAAGACACTCCTAAAGCCGACAGTCTGGCATATTACAACACAAAAGCATGGGGAAACATGACTAAGCCATTCTCTTTCTCTTTGGAGTCAATTTTCTGGCTTTGGAGCTTGAAGGCATGTCCTCCACGGCCGACGCAACTAGCTGGGACGGCTCCTCGTTGGCCAAGGCAAGAGCCAACCTCCTCCTTGTGATAGGACTGGGGCTGCCTTGAAGACATGCAGGAACAGTCATCGTCGTCATGTTCTCGACGTTTGATGCAGCTAGGTGGGACGCCTCTTCCTCCAAGGCACGAGCCAATCTACTTCTTGTTATAGGGCTTGGGCTGCCTTGAAGACTTGTCGGAATGGTGATCATTTGCCTTTTGGGAGTGCTCTGAACATTTGGAGACTTGGGAGTGTCTTCATCATCACTTGGATATCGTCTCGCTCTTTTCTTCCTTTTCCTGTCCATGAAGCAAGCAAATGCAGAATTAGTATCACAAGAAAACAACAAACAAATGAAAAGACGTTAATGAATTACCTTGGTTTGGGACCATTCAAAGGACATGTAGATTGCCTGTGGCCTAAGACCCTGCACCTTTTGCACCTGTTTTGGCTGCCCAAGCGTTTAGGCTCTTTCTTCTTCTTAGGCCCACCATCTCCACCTTCAAGAAATCCCTTAAATCTGTTCTTTCTAGGCCTGCCACTACCTCTTGGCTTGTCAATTGGAGCTTGCATGTCAAATTCCATCTCGACATGTGGCCATTGAGACCTATCTGTCATTGGCTCAATCTCTCCGGCGTAAGCTGCTCTAAACTTTTCCAGCGAGAAGTAATCATCAACATAGTCTTCCCAAATGGGGTTCCTTCTCTCTAGCAAGAATGCAAGTGCATGGTCACATGGCTTTCCAGTGTGCTGCCACTCCAAACATGTGCATTCTTTTTTGTCTATCTTCACAACATGCCTCAGATTATATTTACTTGTGTCCTTCACCTCACAACTCCCATTCCCAGATTTTCCAACTTTCAAATGATGCAGACCCCTAGTCCGATTGAAGATTTGCTGAATGACAGCCGGAATGATCCGTCCACACAATTTCACTCCAATTCTTCTCCTTTTGTGAAAAAGCTTCATCATCATCTCTCTTAGTGTGTCGGCAAGCTCATCAACCGGCAAGTCTTTGTAATCTTTAATCCATGCATTGAAAGACTCCGCAAGGTTGTTGTTGATATAATCACATTTAATAGAGGGGTCAAACATGCATCTCATCCATTTCAAGTTGTGATACATTTTCAAATATGCATCAACTTCAGGGGATTCTGCTATCACTTTGTTCATGTGATAGTTAAATACTTGTGGCATGTAGGCCCTTGCAGCTGGCCACATTCTGCCAAACACGTCACCCTTGAATTTCTTAGCAAAGTTACCCATCAAATGCCTAAAACACTCTCTTTGATCAGCAGCAGGGAAAACTTTTTTGACAGCATTTTCCAAGCCTTTACAAGCATCTGTACATATAGCTAGAGGAGAAAACAGGGCCTAATGCTTTGTTCAGTTGTGACATGAACCATGTCCAGTTTTCTTCAGTTTCGGAATCAATAAATGCAATTGCAACAGGGAACATCCAGTTATGACCATCTAATGCTGTGCAAGAGGCAAGGTGACCTCTCCACCTACCATTGAGGGCAGTTGAGTCTATGCTAAGGTAAGGTCTACAGCCAGCTAGAAATCCATCAATGCAAGGCTTAAGAGCCATAAAGAATCGGTTAAAATGAATTTTACCCTTAACTTTCTTCACATCCACCTCTACAACGCTGCCTGGGGATCTCAACTCAACTTCTGCTTTGAAGTTAAACAAATACTGAAAACTTTGCTTCATGCTACCATAAATCTCCCTCTCTGCTCTATTTTTTCCCTTCCACACATTTTGATACTCAAGTGTCAAGCCATATTTTTCTTCTAGCTTCTCTTGCAACTCTTTGCATCCAATGGTAGGCTCATTCTGAAGTATGCTAATTGACTTGCTTGCTATCCATCCTTGAGTTGCCATGATGCTTGTGACCCTACTGGTAGATGAGCACTTGTGTTTCAAAGATATCTTGGTAACCTGTACAAACAAATGAAGCCCATCAAGAAAGGAAGTATGCTAATTAAGATATAAATAACATAACAAAAAAGTCTACAAATAAGATTTCATAGATAAATGTCAGCAAAACATTTCACCCTTGTTGTCTTCCCATCAGCCCGCAAACGAGCCGTTATCCTCCATGGGCAACCTTCTGCCATGCATTGCCCAAGATATCTTGTTCTATCACTTTTAGAACCCCAAATTTCGATTTCTCTTTTGATAGCATATTGTTTGATAGCCATCCTGAAATCTTCCATTGAAGGAAACAATGCCCCAAGGTACATAGAAGGATCCTCTTTGTCATACATAATCTCCTCCTCGATGGGTACACTATCATCAACAGGTATGGCGGCCTCAACTAAGAGTTGTTGGTCCTCTTCATCTGTCATGTACACGCCTTCACAGGGTGGAGAAGGAGGTGGTTCAGGAAGCTCAAGATCATCCTCGATACCAAGCACATTGCATAGATTTTCTTCAGATATGGGAACATCAACATCATCTTTTTCAGGAGGAGCTATCACAATGAGGCTCCAATCAACAGGTGACTCTGCACCCAACACCATAGATGACACACACATATCATTGTTTGCATTCACTGGACAACCAGTTTCTGACTGCATAGTGGGCTGCATCTCATCTTCAATGGAAGAGAATTCTGCATCATCAACACGGTATTGACTACCCATTGTTCGCCCCATCTCATAAGCAGACAATGGGACATTGTCCATGACAACTGATGAGGTAGCACTACAATCTAGAGAATTTGGATCTGTTTTCTTGTGGGCTGCTGGCTTTTTGGGAGCGGGTGGCTTTTTGGGGGCTCGAGGCTTTTTGGGAGCGGGTGGCTTTTTGGGAGCTCTCTTCTTGCCAGATTTTTTTGTGTTAGGTCTCTCCAAGGTAACTACATCACCTAACATAAATGAAGCTTTGTTCTCAAAGTCTCTATGAGACCCAACAAAATGCATTATAAGCTCTTCACCACAGTTAATTGGTTCAAGAGTCATAAAATTCTTGTCAAGTGCAGATAGCTGCACCACCTGGCCTGGACCCATTTGGATATGCTCCGCCAATACTTGATGAAACTTATCAAGTGTGAGCCCACCTGCAATGTCAATTTGGAACACAACATCGTGTTTTTCCACCGCTTCCTGCCTACCATCTTCGAATATTGCCACATAAGATGCTACTCTAACTGTTACTGTAAACACACACGGCTCCCTACTCACAAATGAGCAAAGTTTGGAAACTTTGGGTTAGTTTTAACAATTAAAGCTTGTACACTAGAATGGGCAAAGAAATTTCTTCACCTTCGGGGTACTACACTGACAGGCTCGACGGGACCGAGGTCGTCGCCTCCGTCTATTTCAGCCATCAGGAACAACTAGCCGCAGAAATTCATCCAAAATTCATCCTGTGCATCCAATCCTCTATACATCCAAAATGAAAACAGAGGACACTTAGGAGGAGCAGGGACAAGCAACGAACCGAATCGAAACAAGGGAGCTGCAACCAACTCAACGCAGATGGCCGGCAAAATCCCAAATTCTAACCCTAACCCTAGTGAGCGTTGCCGGCGCTCTGAGGAAGGAGGTCGTACCTACCGCAGCGGAGGTTTCCGGCGCCGTGAAGTCGCCGCCGCTGTGCTCTCCAGCTCCGGCCGCCGTGGGGGGTGCCGCCGTCGCCGCCGTCGGGTTCCTCGGGACGGACCTGGGAGCTCACGCGAGGAAAGAACGAACAGAGATGCTCTGTGCTCTACCGATCCAGTTCACTAGTTGGCAGGGGTATTTTGGTCATTACGTGTGGGTCCCATATGTCAGGGGGCAAATAAGAAAGGAGCAAAGAAAGAAGTGGCAAAAAGTAAAGACCAAAGTAAAAGAGGGCAAATTGGATATGTACCAGGTAAAGTGGGGCAAAAAATCAAATTCCCCGAGTCTTGGAGACGCCGGCGCCCGCGGTAGCAAAACATTTTTTTTTTCGTTTCGGCCGCTCTAGTTTTCATTTTATTTTTTTCCTTCTATTTTTCTTTTCTTTCTTATTTCAAAACTAGCAAACATGCCCGTTGCAACAGAAGAAAAAAATATATTTTTACATCATTTTTTTATAAAGAAAATATATTAATATCGCGAAGATACCAATTACAACCAGGCTCTGCAGCAACAAGATATCGAAAGACATTAAGGAGGCATACAGCTAAGAAATAAATAAAAAAGAGAGAAAATTAAAACAAAGACCCCGTCGGAGTGATTAAACACTCGAAACAGCAACACTCTAACCACCACCAAAATACAACAATATTTTTGCATCATGGATAACAACAAAACTCTACATGTACTGCAGATGTATTGACGTCCTTGTTTCTTCTCCCTAGAAAGTGGGAGGACAACTCTCATTTTTTGCTAGAGATAGGGCTCGGGATGAATGTTTTTAGGTAAACCTACGGCTAGGTAAGGTGGTCTCATGGGAAGCATCGTGTCCTTTCGGATTATTGGCCATCGGAGGTTCGGGACCAAAGTCAATTGGACATACGATGAAGCTAGAAACTTGTGCCTGACAACACTGAGAAGCCATGCACCAGTCGATTGAGGAGGAGGTGGTTGATTTGCACAAGGACGCCGATACGGCGCCTTAGTCAGCTCTACTAAGAGGGTGTTTGGTTAGACTTTTTACTTGGCTTTTGGTTTTGGCTTATAAGCTCAAAAAACATCTAAATAGGTGATTTTGGTTTTTGTCTTTTGGCTTATATTTTACTATGATATAAGCTAAAATCACCTAATTAGGTGTTTTTATGGCTTATAAGACAAAACCAAAACCCAAGAAAAAAGACTAACCAAACACCCTCTAACAGTACGCCTGTCTCAACGGCTGCATCGTCAGCCGTCAAGGTGACACTTGGGGCCGTGCCGGGTTAGCCTGGCACGTGCCCGTCGTGTACAGAATTCTACAGGCGAGACCCAAGCTCGGCACCATGGCCCGACATGCCACGTTCGTGGCGTGCTGACCCAAGCATGGTCCGAATTGTTAACGGACGGATCAGGGTTCAGGGAAGATCTTGACATTGCCACCGGCTACGGGGATGGTGGAGCCTGGTTCATACGGCCGCAGGTAAGGTGTCAAGGTGGGATCCCGTCGGGATGTCATTTTTAGTGTATTTTGCCTTTTCTAATTCAAATTTTTGTGTCAAAATTTACACTAGTAAAAGTAAAATGCATTACAAGTGGGACTTAGATGGGATCCCACTTGACACCCTAGCCGCAGGGTAGCGAGGCAATACTTTATTTGGCTCGTCGGTTACGGAGCTTGAAATAGTACAGCTCAGAAAGAAAATAACGGAGAAGGTAAGGAACACTAGTATGCCGCATGCGTACAACTGCAAAGCTCATCTAATCGTTAGCTTAGATCCATGCGTTGATGATATAGAATAAAAATACAAAAGGTTGATCAATCAATTACAGGGACGCAGGTGCAGTACTGCAGCTGTGTAGAACTGCAGATGCAACCCCACGATATATGCATTGCCGGTGATGAAACCTCTGGAGTTAACGCTGTATCGCCTACGGTAGGTGATCTAGTGCCCGCAGACCTGCGCGCGTTCATCGTCGACTTAACGCTCTGTACTTAACGCTGTATCGCCTACGCTGTATCGCCTACGGTAGGTGATCTGTTAGGCTGCCCAACGGCCGACTTGTGGTTGTTGCCTTGTTGGTGGGCACGAAGAGCACGTCCAGGCGGTCGAAGAACTGCAACGATGAAGATTGGTTTCGCCCTCCTATTTTTGGTGCGCGGCTTGATGCGTTTCTTGCACTGGCCGGACTTGGCAACTTGAGGCCTTCGAGAGTTTGAGTAGTTCTCGCTGGCGGTATGGTAGGCGGAGACGGACTCCGCGGTCTGTTTCGTTGAACGTTGCTCATAATTGGTAAGCTTTCTTTCTATCAAACCGTTTTTTTTCTTTTTAACTTACGGGTGGCATGGTGGGTAATTACTTATAAGTTTAGGGATAATTCAAATGACGTACCAAATCAAACCATGAAAGTCTTAATGCTTTTATTATTATGTATAGATATCTATACATATATATATATTATATAATATATATAATAATAAAAGCAATAAGGCTTCCGCGGTTTGGTTTGGTACGTCATCCGAATTGCCCCTCAAGTTGGTAAAATTACCCACCTATGCTATCCATAAGTCATAAAAAACGATTCGTATTTTTTGAGTTCGACAGTCTGTTTCCTTCGCTTCGTTCGTACGTTGCTCGTCGGCAGTCTCCTGGGAATCCGTCGCCCCCTCGCCTGTCCCGCACAGACTCCTAGCAGCAACGTTGACCACGCTCGCGACCACCCGGCCTTCGCCTCCTCCCATTCTCTTGTCCAGCACCGGCAGCAGCAGTGCACTGCGGCGCGGACATCCATCCACCTCGGGCCAAGCCCTCTCCTCTGGTTTGGGGACAGGGCCGCTCCGTGAGTCGCTCGCCCTCCTCTACCTTCAGCCACTAGCGGGCGGAGGGAGCGGGAGGGGTGATGCGTCCTTGCCGACCAGGTCTAAGTCGAGCGCGTCGTGTTCCTCAATCTCCTCTCCGAGTCGCGTACAATGCTTGCTCGCCTAGCCCCATTTTTCCACTAGCAGCGCCACTCCAGCAACGTACACAGCCGACACATGTGTTGTTGCTTGTATACGTGTTACAAATACAATCTATCAGCTTTGGTACGAAACAATGTACGTGCATTGTTCATCCATCCGGTCTGCAAGCTTGGTTAGCTAGGTGAGCAAGTGAGTCCGATGCTAGCAGCTGGTTACCGTATACGTGCATATGTAAGCTAAACCGTGGCAATATATGGAGCACATTTGTCTGCCGGACAGCCGGACGGCCGTGAGCCCGTGCCTGGCTCACCGGCGTCGATGACCACGCCATTGTCTCACTGACCACATCCGCGTCGCCACGTCGGGACGCCATCCGAGCGTTTCGAATGTGTTGTTTGTCCAAGAGCCGAAAAGACCACCTCTCGTCTCACCGGGGCGGCGCCCACCCCAAGTCGGGTGGGTACCTCGACAGGCCCCCGCCGAGACGGCGCCTGCCCCCACCCCCCGGCTCCACCCGAAGTCAGGTGGGTATCCCGGTGGATGGAGTGTCACGCAGTCGGCCAGAGTTCTCGCCGGGGATCGACGCTCGTTGTCGAGTCCTCGGGCCACATCAAAACTTCTACGCCCGCCTCGCTGTGCCCCTTGCGACCTCTCGGAAGCAAGGCGTTGCCCTCTCAGGGCCTTGTCGGGCTGCCGGGGGCTACGCCGTCCATTCCCGGCCCTAGACGTACTTTGTGGACCATTCTGACACTATATTGACACTCGACGAAATCCCACAACCACGCATATCGTTCGACTTCTATATTGATACTAGCCGCCGACCGTCGAGCCCACAACATCGTTCCGTGCTTGACTTACGAGGTCGTGTAGTAAGGCCGGTTTCAACTCAACACTGAGACGTGGAAATGTCACCCATATACTTCAAGCCTACCTCGACAAGTACCCTCAGATTTCACCACGCCCTCGCCACCTCTCGGGAGCGCGACACGAGCCAACACTTGTTCTTGGCAACTAGCGTTTACTCCGTAGCGAAGCACGGGCATTGTGCTAGTAGATTATAATAAACGCAAATACGCAATGGCGTTGGTAACTAGCCGGAATATGCTCATCCGTTCAATAATTCTGAACACCGCGAACCTGTCATAAATGGACATTTCTTTCTTTTTTAAAAAATTAAACACTGAGCGAAGCAGAAATGCTCGCCACTAAACCTGATACACACGGAGTAACTCCGTTAGTTACAAGTCTGCACCTATCGCTGTCAGAGTATGAGCGATCTGGTTACACACTCTAGGACAGAACAAGATTTTAAAGTCACTAAAGTTACAGCTAAAAAATGACTTAATTCGATCAAAGATGGATCATACGTTAGAGTGTTAGACAGATCAAAGCTTCTGTCTTCAATAGCATTCTTCAGAGCAAAGCGTGCTCCTGTCTCCAAACAGACTTTTCCCATCCCATATTGTTGAGCAATCTGAAAAGCATATTCAGCAGCCAAAGCTTCAGCATTCAGAGTGTTTTAAAGATGAGGGATATACCCTGCAGCACAAAACATAACACATAGATTAATAAAATTAATGATTTCCACAATTTATCGGATCCATGCAAACACAATCATGTAGCAGTTACAGATAATATGATCTAGATCATGGTAGGCAGCTCACAAGATCTAAGCAATGGAGTATAAGGAGGAGAGATAACCATCTAGCTACTGCTATGGACCTGTAGTCCTATGGTGGACTACTCACGCATCACTCCGGAGGCAGGCATGGTGGTGTAGATGCCTCCGGTGACGATTCCCCTCTCCGGCAGGGTGACGGGAAGAGCTGCAGAACCCTTCCGAACTAGGGTTGGCGATGACGGCGGTCTCGGACGTCTTCTGAAAATATGATCGGGTATTTAAGATTTTTGGGTCGAAAACGAATTTATAGGCGAATGGGCAACTCGAGACGGCGCCGGAGGGCACCAGGTGGGGCCCAGGTGCGACCAAGGTGTGGGCCGTGCCTGGGGACGTCTGGGGGCTGGGAGCCCCGCCCTCAGGCGTCCTCCTGGCTTTGGACTTGTTCCTTTGTGAAAAAAATTCACGTAAATTTCCAGGTGATTCCGAGAAACTTTCCCGAACAACTTTTCTGAAACAAAAAAGACAGCAGAAAACAGGAATTGGCACTGGGCATCTTGTTAATAGGTTAGTTCCATAAATCATGCCAAAATGATATAAAAACATTATAAAAACATGTGGCACTGATATATAATCAAGCATGAAAAATAAAAAATTATAGATACATCGGAGACGTATCAACATCCACAAGCTTAATTCCTGCTCGTACTCGAGTAGGTAAATGATAACAGAATAATTTTTTAAGTGACATGATACCAACACAATCTTGATTAAGTAATCATGTAAAGCATATGAACTGAATGCAATGATCCAAACAAAGGTTTATTGAATGAAACAAACAATGATTAACCAGGCGCAACATCTAAGCAAGAATTTAATAAAAAAGAGTACTTTGAAGATTTAAAAGTATAACACTTGACAATGATCGATATCTCATAAAGCAATATTATTTCGGCAAAGGAGTTTGGCCAACACAAAGGAAGATTTAAGTTTTCAGCAAAAAGCTTCAACTTATAACATACTTATCTCAAGATAAAGTCAATACAAAGTTTTCACGGTTAGACATAAAGATAACATGAAGTAAATGAACCGAAGTTGACACCAAGTGATTGCTTGAGGGGTAAAGAAGGAAGAGGAAGACTGACTCAACATAAAAGTAAAAGAAAGGCCCTTCGCAGAGTGAAGCAGGGATTAATCATGTGCTAGAGCTTCTTTTTTTTTACAGAAGTAAAACAATTTTGATATATGCATGCTTTTGTCAACGACTTCACAGTAAAAAACTAGCTAGTCCCCCATTTCAAGCAAGCACTACTAGGAAAAGTGCTATCTGTGGCGCACCTTTTGGATTTCTGTGGCGCATCCTGAAAAAAGAGGGATGCGCCACAGATACGTCGCCACTAAATTATATTTCTGTAGCGGAAAAAGAGGGATGCTTCACCTTTTTTTTCCGCCGCAGCACGATCTTCATCGCCATCGCCGTCGCCATCGACGTCAACATCGGCATCAGACGACTCCGTGGAGTCGCCATGCTCGTCCGCCTGCATCCCCGCGTCAAGGGCAGCAAGGGCGTCATCCACCGTTTCCTCCTCCGACGCGGCATCTCCGGCTCTCGCCGCCTGCTCGCCGGAGTCGGCTTCATCGAGCATATCCATCATCTCCTTAGAGAAGGGGCCGGATCGATCCGGTTCGAAGACGACCTAGAAGTCTTCGACCCTCTGAAGCTCACAAAGCTGTAAAGCACACTAGCCGGGTTAAACCGTAGCCGGCCGAAAGGACTGGAGACAAGTGAAAGGATCGTATAGGCACCTAGAGGGGGGGGGGGGTGAATAGGTGCTACACCAAATTTTAATTTTTTTTCAAATTAAGGCTCAACACAAAGGAAAATTATCTAGATATGCAACTACGGTGAATTTACCTATATGAGAAGCAAACTAAACAACTAGGCAATTAACAATACGAGTAGAAGCTACAAAGGGAAAGAGGTAACCGAAAGGGGAAGCACGTGGAGACAAGGGTGTATTCCCGAGTTCCTCCTTGTTAAGGGAGTACGTCTCGTTGGAGGGGTGTGAGTTCGCCACAAAGGCCTACTCAACGCCACGAAGGCCTCACCCTATTCTCCGATGAACTTTGCCACAAAGGCTTGGTTCACCTTCCACTATCGGAGTCCTTCGAGGCGGAAACTGGAGCCTTTACAATGTTTTTGGGGCACACACCCACAACTTAATTGGGGGCTCCCAAATCCACGAATCAGTCACAATTACAACAAGAAATGAGCACAAGAATCTAGGGTAACACAAAGCTAACCCTAGAAGAGAAATCCCTCAAGTGAAAGAGGGGGAAATGAAAAACTGCTCAGTGAAGATGTAGATCCGGGTCTTCTCCTTCAATCCTCCGAAGATCAACGAGTTTGGATGGAGGAATTGGGAGATCTTGCGATTTTGAGCTCTCAAATATTAGGGTTCATAAATGCTGGACGAGCTGGCTGTCCTGAGGTAGGTGGAGGGGTATTTATACCCCTCTGAGATTTCTAGCCGTTGGGAGTCACTTAGACCGGAGACTCCGGCCTAAGTGGCCCGGAGACTCCGGTCTCCTTCCGGGGTTCCTCCGGACAGCCATACAGAAGCGCACCACACTTTGCTTGCTTGGAAAATGGGCGGAGACTTCGGTCTGTGGCCCCGGAGACTCCGGTGCTGGCGGAGACTCCGCACCCGGGCGGAGACTTTCGAGGACGCAGGACAGGCCGGAGACTCCGGGCACCCTCCGGTGGTACTCCGGAGGGGTATCCAGTACCGCACCACGCTCTGGCCAGAGGACAGGAAAATCCAGGGGGCCGGAGACTCCGGCCAGACAGGCCGGAGACTCCGGCCAGGAATTTCCTGCAGCAAGAAAAACTTTGCCATTTCTTCGCTTTTTGGTGCATGATGCTAGAGGTAAAAGTATGTCAATTAACCTGCACCACTTAGCATCATATTAGATAATCATTAGTGTTGTTAACTAACACACAAAACTAATAGGGTTTAGGAAATGTTCTTTCAATCTCCCCCTTTTTGGTGTTAGATGACAACACTAGGATTTGCAAAATAAATAGATCATATCATGTGAAAAATAGCATCTCCCCCTAAATGTGTGCATATTAGACAAGTTACACATATGAGTGGAAACCCACAAATAGGAGGAGGATGCCACAAATACTTAAGACATGATATATATAACAAAATCATTTGCAACACTATGGGACATGATATGGAGGGGTTGATCTTTGAGTTAACAAGCATACCTTGGTGTGAGAATAAAAGGTGATCCCAAAGCACATCTCACATCACAAATAATTCAACCAATAGATAATAATTGATACCATGTCACCACAAGAATAAAACGAACAAGATCCACATCTCACATAAAAGTAGCAAATAGCAAATAGAGTTCAACACAAAGTTCAACACACGAAATAAAAGGGACACAAGCTCTTAAGGAATGATAAAAGCAAAGTCTCCGGCCCCCACAACTCAGAAAAGCTAGTTTATGGTGGTGGACATGTATGTGGCAAGAGGAGCAAGTTTTGGGGGCAAGGAGAGGCTTGGGATAGACAACACAAACTGGGATGGTACTTCACACTCAATTTGCAAAAGCCAAAACCAATAAATGCCAAGATTGAGTGAGTTTCCCATAAGAACACGAGATTTGCAAATAAAATCTAATAAAATCCCAAAAAAGAGCCAACTCTTCACTAGGAAGAGGTCGGTGGCCTAGGCCACCATGTATGAGTTTATGGCATGGCACCACGAAGATATATCTTGGGTCCATAACCAATACTCGTCATTTAAACTCACAATTCATGAAATAAAAATAGAGATAAATAAATTTTTACTATAGGCATATTGGGGGGAGGGAGAGCCCAATCTATTAGGACAACACTCCCCCTAAATTCATGCCCACACCTAAACCAAGATATAGGTTGGAGCTATAGGTGTGTATGCAAGATGGTCAAGCCAAACTCCTCGAATCCACGATATTTAGCTCATTCCTCAAATAAGTGAATCTTGCTTCATCAAGTGGCTTCGTGAAAATATCCGCAAGTTGGTCTTTGGTTGGCACATATGCTAGCTCAATGTCTCCACGGGCAACATGATCTCGAATGAAATGATGACGAATCTCAATATGCTTGGTCCTTGAGTGTTGCACCGGGTTGTAGGCGATCTTGATAGCACTCTCATTGTCACATAAAAGAGGCACTTTGTCACAATTGACACCGTATTCCTTTAAAGTTTGCCTCATCCATAACAATTGAGTGCAAGCACTAGCGGCGGCCACATACTCGGCTTCGGCGGTGGAGAGAGAGATACAATTTTGCTTCTTAGAAGACCAACTCACCAAGGACCTACCAAGGAATTGGCAAGCCCCGGAAGTTGATTTCCTATCATCTTGATCACCGGCCCAATCCGAATCCGTGAACCCACGAAGAGTGAAAGAGGAATCCCTTGGGTACCACAAACCAAACCTTGGGGTATGAACCAAATATCGTAGGATTCTCTTGACCGCCAACATGTGGCTTTCCTTAGGAGCCGCTTGATACCTTGCACACACACCTACACTCAACACAATATCGGGTCTAGATGCACAAAGGTAAAGCAAAGAACCTATCATGGAGCGGTAAAGCTTTTGATCCACATATATACCCTTTGGGTTAAGTTGTAGATGGCATTTGGTATCCATAGGTGTCTTCTTCTCCTTAGCATCGGCCATATTAAACCGCTTGAGCATGTCTTGAATGTACTTAGCTTGGCTAATGAACGTTCCTCCTCTCAATTGCTTGATCTCAAATCCAAGGAAGAACTTCAACTCGCCCATCATAGACATCTCAAACCTATCGGTCATAAGCTTTGAAAATCCATCATTAAAAGCTTTGTTAGACGAGCCAAATATAATATCATCAACATATAGTTGGCATACGAAAAGCTCCCCTTTAACCCTCTTAGTAGAAAGAGTGGGATCAATTTTCCCAACTTCAAATCCATGGTCTAACAGTAACTCTCTAAGGTGCTCATACCACGCACGTGGTGCTTGTTTAAGTCCATAGAGCGCCTTATCAAGCTTGCAGACGTGGTTAGGGAAGTTGGGGTCCTCGAACCCCGGGAGTTGCTTAACGAACACCAACTCCTTTAAGGGACCATTAAGAAAGGCACTTTTAACATCCATTTGTTGCAATTTAAAGTTATAACGGGATGCATAAGCAAGAAGGATACGGATGGACTCAAGGCGAGCCACGGGAGCATAGGTCTCTCCAAAATCAATGCCTTCAACTTGAGAGTACCCTTGAGCCACCAATCTAGCCTTGTTCCTCACAACCATGCCATGCTCATCTTGCTTGTTCTTGAAAATCCACTTAGTGCCAATAACATTGCGGCACTCTTTAGGCTTCTCAACTAGCTTCCAAACTTTATTGCGCTCGAAATTGTTGAGTTCTTCATGCATAGCTAGCAACCAATCCGGATCTTCAAGAGCTTCGGCCACTTTCTTCGGTTCAAACATGGCAATGTGAGCTTGATGATCACTAAAGTTCGCCAATTGCCTCCGGGTGGACACTTTGCCTCTCACATCACCAATAAAGGAAATGTTCACGACGTGCCATGGTTCTTTCAACTCTAGCTCGACAACGGGCTTCGATATCCTCATTGCATCTTGGAGGTATCACTTGATCATCTTGATCATTCGAGTCCCCGCCTTGACTGGTAAGCTGTCCTTGATCCCCAGAAAACATATCAGCATTATTGGAAGAGGTGGAAGGACCAAGGTCTTGAGCTGCACTTTCTTCTGCAGGATGTAGACCGGAGTCTCCGGCATGGGGCACCGGAATCTCCGGCCCACCGGATTCTCCGGCCAAGATGGCCGGAGTCTCCGGCCTGGCGACAGGGGGCAGAAGAGATTGTTGTTGAGGGTCTTGAGCTTGTCTTTGATCAGGTGCATTAGTGACTCCAGTAGCAGTTGCTTGCAATTCTGATGAAGATGAAGGCTCCACTTGAGTAGAGCATTGTCCTTCTCGATCCACCACAAGGGGTTCCTCAATGGGGCGGAAAAATCCCACACCCATTCTTCTTATGGCTTCTTGAGGAATTTCATCATCTACATCGGAAACATGAAATTGCGCCACTTGGGAGCCGTTATTTTCTTCGAACACCACACTACAAGATTCTATGATACGCCGTGTGGCTTTATCATAGATTCTATAAGTGTGGGATTCGGCACCGTAACCAACAAATATACCCTCTAGAGATTTAGACTCGAATTTAGTTAAGCGACAACCTTTGATCAAATAGAAACACTTACAACCGAAGACACGGAAGTAGGAGATGTTAGGTTTGTTGCCGCTGAGAATCTCATAAGGGGTCTTGTTCAACCCTTTGCGGAAGTAGAGCCGGTTGGAGGAGTGACAAGCCGTGGAAATAGCCTCCGCCCAAAAAGTCAACGGAGTCTTAAACTCCGCTAACATGGACCTTGCTATATCCATAAGAGTCCGGTTCTTCCTCTCGGCTACACCATTTTGTTGAGGGGTATAGGTTGCGGAATATTGATGACGAATGCTCTCTTCACTAAGAAACTCATTGAGGGTGTAGTTCTTGAACTCGGAGCCATTATCACTTCTAATTGCCAATATGGGAACATTGTGTTGACGTTGCATTTCAATGGAGAAGTCGATGAAGGTTTGTTGGGTCTCACTCTTCGACTTGAAGAAATAAACCCAAGTAAATCTTGAATAGTCATCAACAATCACCAAGCAATACTTCTTCCCACCAAGACTTGCTTCGGGAACGGCACCAAAAAGATCCACATGGAGGAGCTCCAAGATCCTCTTGGATGAAATAATAGTCTTGGACGGATGGGGAGAATCATGCATCTTCCCTTCAACACAAGCCCTACAAACACGATCTTTGGCAAAAGAGACATCTTCTTTTAGTCCGAGAATGTGGCCACCCTTGTGAAGACTTTGCAAAGTTCTCATATTGACATGGGCTAGGCGGCGATGCCACAACCAACCCTTGTCGGCCTTTCCGAATAGGCACATCGAATTTGAAGTGGTTTCCCTCAAAAAGTCAACCACAAACAAATCATCCTCGACGTACCCAACGAAAGCGACCTTTAGAGTCTTGCTCCACAAGATTACCACAACATCAATATCAAAGAAGACGGCGTAACCCATCTTATTAAGTGCATGAACGGAAAGTAAATTAAAACCAAGGTCTTTGACAAGCATGACATTCGCTAAGGTGATATCCTTAGCGACTACCACCTTGCCAAAACCCAATACCTCGGATTTTGAACGATCTCCATAAGTGACGGTTGCTTGATTTATATTTGGTCTCAACTCCGTCATCAACTCCTTGCTTCCGGTCATATGTTTTGTGCATCCACTATCAAGCACCCATTTTGACCCACCGGAAGCATAGTCCTCGGTGGTCTTAGCCATGAAGCATCTTGCGGAGGAGTTAGAGACATTCTCATTGGGGGATTCAAATAGGGAAGGAGATGATGAAGAAGCAATAGCAATGGCGGCAACTTCATTTGTGGGCTCTTCTTCTTCCCCAGATGAATATTCTTCTTGAGCAAGCAACACAATTCTCGGAGGCTTCTTGTTGATGGCATTCTTCTTGAAGAAAGGTTTCTTATGTGTGTCCTTTGATTTGTCCTTCCTAACAAGCTTTCCTCCATGAAGTTCTCGGTTCTCAAACGGACACTCGGCCACAAAGTGATATTTATCTTGGCAATTGTAGCACGAACGAACTCTTTGGCCACCCTCCTTCCTTCCACTTGCCTTGTTGACGAAATCCCTTGCCTTGGATGGACTCTTCCAAAAGACTTTAGAAGTGAGAGCCGCATAGTCCTTGAGGGTATCTTGAAGCTCTTTGGGATCCCAATGTGACACATCTTCTTGAGCCTCATCATCATCTTCTTGCTCCACAACCTTGGCCTTCAAAGCAAGTGAGGTTCCTCTATGCATTCCAATGGCTCGGGCTCTAGCATCTTCGGCGTTCTTGGCGGCCACCTTGTATGCCGCCATCTCTTGCATGACCTCATTAGATGTCATGAGGTGGTAATTGTGTCTTCCTTGGAGGCTCTTCAAGTCGGTGGATTCAAACGGCCAAAGGGCGCTCACATACTTCCTCTTGATCCAAGCATCATCCACATAGGTTGCACCAAGAGCACGAAATTGTGTGGCAAGGGTCTTGAGTCTTCGATACATTTCTTCATGATCTTCACCCTCTACCATGAAAAAGCCCTCGGCTTGGTTGCTCAAAGCTTCAAATCTATTCCTTTGCATGCTCTCATTACCGACAAACTCTTGAGTGAGAATATCCCAAGCTTCTTTGGCGGTGGTGGCCATCTCAATGAGAGACATGTGCTTTTCTCCCACGGCGGTGTGAATTATGTTGAGAGCCAAGTCATTGAGTTGACCATCCACAACTTCTATTCTTGTCATGTTGTTCGGATCAACGGCCTTGAACCCAACTTGAATGATTCTCCATAGCTCGCTCGAAGCGCTCTTGATATGAGATTTCATCATAAATTGCCAATTAGTAAAACAAGATGGATTAAACTTAGGTGGATCACCCCTATTGTTTATATGATAATGCGGGATAGGTGGGTCGACGGAGTACGTAAATGGAACACCATGGTACTCCTTCTTCCCATCATCAATTTTAGGAGGGGATTCATTAGTGAGTTGTTCGCCCTCCCCACTATGCGCGGCGGAAGCATTAGCCTCTAGGGATGGTGTGGCGGGTGGCTTATTGCCATTCAAGAGTTGCCTCATCATGGCACGCAACTCCTCCATTTGAGTGTCCATAGATGATTTCAAGCTTGTTTCCAAATTCTTGAGATCATCCATGGACACCGGAGGGGTGCTACCACCCGTCACCTCATCACCGTCACCCATACTCTCTTAGGCGGTGAAGCCTAACTTAAGAGCCAAGGCTCTGATACCAATTGAAAGGATCGTATGGGCACCTAGAGGG
Source organism: Puccinellia tenuiflora (assembly GCA_012064385.1). Lineage (NCBI taxonomy): Eukaryota > Viridiplantae > Streptophyta > Magnoliopsida > Poales > Poaceae > Puccinellia > Puccinellia tenuiflora. Next base: position 242,992 of record QRDG01002516.1, read on the forward strand.
GGGGTGAATAGGTGCTACACCAATTTTTAATTCTTTTTCAAATTAACGCTCAACACAAAGGTAAATTATCTAGATATGCAACTACGGTGAATTTACCTATATGAGAAGCAAACTAAACAACTAGGCAATTAACAATACGAGTAGAAGCTACAAAGGGAAAGAGGTAACCAAAAGGGGAAGCATGCGGAGACAAGGGTGTATTCCCGAGTTCCTCCTTGTTAAGAGAGTACGTCTCGTTGGAGGGGTGTGAGTTCGCCACAAAGGCCTACTCAACGCCACGAAGGCCTCACCCTATTCTCCGATGAACTTTGCCACAAAGGCTTGGTTCACCTTCCACTATCGGAGTCCTTCGAGGCGGAAACCGGAGCCTTTACAATGTTTTTGGGGCACACACCCACAACTTAATTGGGGGCTCCCAAATGCACGAATCTGTCACAATTATAACAAGAAATGAGCACAAGAATCTAGGGTAACACAAAGCTAACCCTAGAAGAGAAATCCCTCAAGAGAGAGAGGGGGAAATGAAAAACTGCTCGGTGAAGATGTAGATCCGGGTCTTCTCCTTCAATCCTCCGAAGATCAACGAGTTTGGACGGAGGAATTGGGAGATCTTGCGATTTTGAGCTCTCAAATATTATGGTTCATAAATGCTGGACGAGCTGGCTATCCTGAGGTAGGTGGAGGGGTATTTATACCCCTCTGTGATTTCTAGCCGTTGGGAGTCACTTAGACCGGAGACTCCGGCCTAAGTGGACCGGAGACTCCGGTGTAGGCCGGAGACTCCGGTCTCCTTCCGGGGTTCCTCCGAACAGCCATACAGAGGCGCACCACACTTTGCTTGCTTGGAAAAGGGGCGGAGACTCCAGTCTGGGGGCCCGGAGACTCCGGTGCTGGCGGAGACTCCACACCCGGGCGGAGACTTGTCGAGGACGCAGGACAGGCCGGAGACTGCAGTCACCAGGGGCCGGATACTCCGGCCTCCCGGAGACTCCGGGCACCCTTCGGTGGTACTCCGGAGGGGTATCTAGTACCGCACCACGCTCTGGCCAGAGGACAGGAAAATCCAGGGGACCGGAGACTCCGGCCAGACAGGCCGGAGACTCCAGCTAGGAATTTCCTGCAGCAAGAAAAACTTTGCCATTTCTTCGCTTTTTGGTGCATGATGCTAGAGACAAAAATATGTCAATTAACCTGCACCACTTAGCATCATATTAGATAATCATTAGTGTTGTTAACTAACACACAAAACTAATAGGGTTTAGGAAATGTTCTTTCAACAAGCAAAAGAACGACAACTAACCTCGGGAGCGTGCTCCGAACGTGAAAACGTCTAGTGCCCAAATCTCCAATTCCGCCCAATCCGGTCGGTAATCACGAGGGCAGCCCAGCCGCGCAAGCTATCCAGCGACATGGCCTCCATACTAATGCGGGTGGGGTCCCTTGGCCCGGAGTAGAAGCACATTTTGTGCTCTCGAGCCTACAGCGGGAACAGTCGGCGAGACAGCCAAGCCAAGGTCAGATCCCTGGATGTTAAGCCGGCATCCACTAGCTCCTTCAGCCGGCCCATCAGGATCTTCTCCAGAACCTCATCAACCGGGGGTTTCTTGCTCCAAGACCTAGAAGCCGGCGATGCGTCAGAGAAAGCAGGAAGACCAACCCGGTCAGCCTCTATGAGGTTTCGGACATAGAAGTAGGTGTTCTGCCACTTCTTGATGGAATCGGGCAGAAGGATTTTGGGAAAAGCGAAGTTCTTCGTGTAAATGGAGACGCTGCCGCAATTGCGCAGCTTCTTGGCGGTCGTCTGCGCCCGCAGAAAGAAGAGCATGCCGAAGACCTCCATATAGGGCCAGATGCCCAGATACGCTTCGTACATCGTGATGAAACCCGACAGCTGCATGCTGTTGTTAGCCCCCAGATGGTGAGGCTGCAAGCCGTAGAACCTCAAGAACTTCTGTAAGAAGGGGCTCACCGGCAGCCCAAATCCCCTCGCCATATGCGAGGAGAATGTAATGCTCGGGGTTTTTCCCCAAATTAGAATTGCCTGTTATTTTATTTTGCATCATCATGACATCAGCATCATCGCATCGCATATTTTTGGCAATAAAAATTATTTTTATTAAAACCTATTTTATTTTTCTAAAATTGTCGGAAAATATTTTATCGAGACAGTCGTCTCCGTTTTCTAAAATTAATTGCCAAATTAAATTTGCAAAAGAAAAATAAATGTTTTTGAGTTAGCGAGAGAGTAGCCCAAAATCTGGCCCAAGCCCACCAAACCCCAAACCCTAGTTCCCCTGGCTGTTTTACTTTCCCACCCCTGCGTTTTTGCAGCCACCCTTTCCCCGTTTTCTGTTTTCGCGAAGACGCCCTTCCACCTTCCCCTTTTCCTTTTTCCCCCTCCCTCTTTTCTCTCTCCTCCTCTTTTTCTTTTCTTCCTTTTCTTTTTCTCCCTTCTCCTCTTATCCTTTTCTTCTTCTTCCCGTGACTTCCTTCCTCCCGCACCGTGCGTGCTCCACCATCCCGACCTCGACCTCCCCTGCAGCCCGAGTCCGCATCCTCTGCTCCCCACGACCGCGTCGCCCCGCCTTTTCCCCATCGCCTTGGCCGCCGTCCTCGTCATGATCCGACCCCGCACGCACGCCCGCATCATCGACCTCCTCCCGCCACCGACCGATGCCGCCCCGGCTGCTCCCCACAACGCCACCTTCCTCCTCTCGGTCGGCCGCCACGCCGCTCCACCTCCTATCCTCGTCGGGCCGTCTCCCCTCCTCCCAGCGCGTGCCTCTCCCTGTCCTCGACCCCGCCATCCCCACGCGCACGCCTCCAACTCGCGGCCGAGCTCCGGGCGCCGGCCAGCTCCTCCCCGGCTTCCCCTCTGCAACGTCGCGCCCCTTCTTGCTCCGGCCACGCGCGTCGTCGGCCGCCTCCGACCACGCCGTCGCCGCCCCGTGACCGCATCTCCTCCTCCACCCCACCATGGCCATCGACTCCCGTGACCACCTCTGGCCTCCCCTTCCTCTGCTCCGCCCCGGTCTGCTCCTTCTTCTCCCGAGCTCCTCTCTCCCCGGTGACCTTCTCCCCTGCATCTCCCACTGCCGTGCGTCGCCACAACTCGTTCTGTCTCCGTTTCCGCCCGCCAAGTGCTCGACGTAATACCCGCAAGCAAACTAGGCTCCTTTCCGTTGCCGTGTTGTTGTGTGTGTGTTTTCCCCGACGCGTTCTCCGTTGTGTTCCCGTTGCCTCCGTGCACGTCTCCATGTTTCATCCCCGACGGCCGTCCATCCCCGTTTTCAGTCTCCCGTTGTGCGTGTCTCCGTGCATGACGTTGTTCCCCGATGCCAGTTCCCGTCGTGAAGACCCGTGTGCACGCCTCCGTGTCGTGAACCCGGACGTCCCCGTCGTGAAGACCCAACCCGCCAAGTTCTCCGCTTCGAGTCCGTTTGTGCTGGCTGCCTTCGTGTGTGTCCGAGAAGACCGGTGCCCGAGTACCCCGATGCCGTGGAACCCCGTCGACCCCGAAGCCCGGAACGCCAAGGTCCGCAACGACGACGACCCGAGTACGACTACTTCCACGACGTCGACTACCTCGACTACTCCGACTCCGGATGAACGACTACTTCGACTACCTCGACTACTTCGACTACTTCGACGACGTCGACCACTCCCTCTCCGAATCTGAAGTTCCCCGAATCCGATGTGTGACCCCAACCCTAAACCCCTATACCATATATATATCCGTATCTTATAAAATCATGCATGCTTAATTAACATCGCACCTTTCCTCCATTTAGTCGAATTAATCCAACATTAATTATGGGGTTTGTCCGGTGCATTTATATTATGCACCGATCCCATTTAAAATGCTTTGCCATGTTTTAGGGAATAAAAATCGGACAACCTTTAATTTGTCATGCATCATGTCATCAACATGCCGCTTCTTTTGCCATAGAAGTAAAATGCATCTTTTGCCTTCCAGTGTTCATTGCTTCTTCGGGAATAGGCCGTTGAGTTGATGTGAGCAACGACAGGTTCTGCTAGCTCTACCGGATTGCAGGCAAGTGATACTCCCTTGCTATCTTTGCTTGTTTTCTGTCTCTTACTCGTCCTATCTTTTGTTCCTTGCTAGCCTTATGTCACGATGCTTGTGTCATGATCCTATTTGCATGTTTACCTTGCAGCCATGATATAGCCACACCCCCACATCCTATTACCTGTTGCTTGTTTACCTTGTTAGCCTTGCGAGTCCTAGTGCATGCTTAGGTGCTTTGCTTCAGTCTTGTTACCTCTTTGTCTAGTCTTGTTAACATGGTAGCTAGACTCAACTTAAATGGTAATCTTTACTTTCTGTTGCGATGGGAATAACTTAATTAAAGATAAGGCACCGGCAGAAGGCCAATCGTGGTGATTTGTTCTGCTAGTGTCGCCTAGGACCCGAGTTCTTTTCCGCTGATCCAAGACTGAGCGCACTAACCACATGTGGGAGTTCTATGGGCCTCCCCGCAATCTATTACCGGATCCTCAAACTTGTCCAGGATGCCACAAGTAGTTCGGGTGTTTTGTAGATTTTGCGGACCGTGCGTTAACCGCATGTGGAAGGAGGGGCAATCGTATGAGTGTTCCCTCCTGAAGCCATTCACGCAACGGTTAGGCCCACCTCGAAGCTTCGGTCGAACTCTCAAGGTGGATCAGTCCTAGCTAGGTGGCTCCCTGGACTTGTTTGTATTGAAGGGAAGTATTGCGTTGAAACCTCCGCCGGTACACCTCTAAGCGAGAGTTTCGATGCATGTGGGTTCATTGGTGCATCCCTGCAGGGTTAAATCTTTTCGAAAAGCCGTGTCCGCGGTTATGGACGACTTGGTGAAATGCGCTGGCTAAAAAGATCATAGACAACTTGCACCTTATGATGATAATAACTTGACTAGTAAAATAGATTACTTGAATAATAACCCATAAAACTTGTCCACCGTGTGAGTGCCCGGACTTCTTCCTCGTGGGCTGAGGATACGAGGGAGTCGTTTTAGGGCGGGTTTGTTTGGTGTTAGAATAGTTGGTTTCTTATGCGCTCTCTTACCTTTTCTCTGATAGACGGAAAGTTCTAGCGTGTCTCTATTAGTTGATAGTGTTGCTTGCTGCCGCCTCAAACGCTAACCCTCTTCCCCGGAATTCCAGCTTTGATATCTTGTGAGTATTACTTGCCAGTACTGTTTTATAGTACTGACCCCTTCGGGGCTGCTATTCCAATGCAGCCAACAGGTTTGAAGTGTGACGACGTTAGCTTGGGAATCCCTCCGGCTTGGCCTGGGCAGGGATATGGTGCCTTCGTTTATCTTCAGGACTCTTAGTCCAATTTGTTTCTTGTCCGTAGTCGGACGCTACCCGCTTCCGTTGTTCTTTGGATCTTTGTATTGTATCTTTGTTCTTGACTCGGTGAGTCGTTGTTGTATATATGTTCTTTGTGGGTTCCATCGAGAACTATTGTAATGTTATCACAATTCCACCCGCATAACGTGTGTGTTGCGACGTGCACGTTATGCCTGGTGGGCGTCCTTTAGGATCGTTATTATGCGGATTTGGCTGGAACGCTAAAATCTGCATAGTACCGATCTTGGGGCGTTACAAAGTGGTATCAGAGCTCTGGTTCTTCGATACCCCGCGGGTCCGCTCTGCCTGTAGGATACCCTAGCTAATGGTCGTTGTTATAGAGTGTCCAAACTACTTTACTAAAAGCTATTTGAAAAGATCTCAATAGGACTCTTGTTTACTCCTTACCTTTATTCTATTTCCTCTCTTATCCCTGTGAGTTTTACATCTTCTCTCTTATCTATCTTCCGGTCATAGCATCTGCGTGGGTGGACGATCTCTTGCCTTTATCCTAATAGGTTCGATCTTCAGAAGAATCTCGACAAACGAACATCGTCATCAGTGTGAGCAAGAACCCCTTGTTAGTGGTGTCGAGAAGAACAACATGGCGCAAGAAGATTCGATAGTTAACTTGCTCTTCTTCCCCCCAGCGGTAGCGTGGATCTCGGGGCGAGATCCCTTGTTAGTGGTGTCGGTTGTAATGCCCGGGGTTTTTCCCCAAATTAGAATTGCCTGTTATTTTATTTTTGCATCATCATGACATCAGCATCATCGCATCACATATTTTTGGCAATAAAAATTATTTTTATTAAAACCTATTTTATTTTTCTAAAATTGTCGGAAAATATTTTATCGAGACAGTCGTCTCCGTTTTCTAAAATTAATTGCCAAATTAAATTTGCAAAAGAAAAATAAATGTTTTTGAGTTAGCGAGAGAGTAGCCCAAAATCTGGCCCAAGCCCACCAAACCCCAAACCCTAGTTCCCCTGGCTGTTTTCCTTTCCCACCCCTGCGTTTTTGCAGCCACCCTTTCCCCGTTTTCTGTTTTCGCGAAGACACCCTTCCACCTTCCCCTTTTCCTTTTGCCCCTCCCTCTTTTCTCTCTCCTCCTCTTTTTATTTTCTTCCTTTTCTTTTTCTCCCTTCTCCTCTTATCCTTTTCTTCTTCTTCCCGTGACTTCCTTCCTCCCGCACCGTGCGTGCTCCACCATCCCGACCTCGACCTCCCCTGCAGCCCGAGTCCGCATCCTCTGCTCCCCACGACCGCGTCGCCCCGCCTTTTCCCCATCGCCTTGGCCGCCGTCCTCGTCATGATCCGACCCCGCACGCACGCCCGCATCATCGACCTCCTCCCGCCACCGGCCGATGCCGCCCCGGCTGCTCCCCACAACGCCACCTTCCTCCTTTCGGCCGGCCGCCGCGCCGCTCCACCTCCTATCCTCGTCGGGCCGTCTCCCCTCCTCCCAGCGCGTGCCTCTCCCTGTCCTCGACCCCGCCATCCCCACGCGCACGCCTCCAGCTCGCGGCCGAGCTCCGGGCGCCGGCCAGCTCCTCCCCGGCTTCCCCTCTGCAACGTCGTGCCCCTTCTTGCTCCGGCCACGCGCGTCGTCGGCCGCCTCCGACCACGCCGTCGCCGCCCCGTGACCGCATCTCCTCCTCCACCCCACCATGGCCATCGACTCCCGTGACCACCTCTGGCCTCCCCTTCCTCTGCTCCGCCCCGGTCTGCTCCTTCTTCTCCCGAGCTCCTCTCTCCCCGGTGACCTGCTCCCCTGCATCTCCCACTGCCGTGCGTCGCCCCAACTCGTTCTGTCTCCGTTTCCGCCCGCCAAGTGCTCGACGTAATACCCGCAAGCAAACTAGGCTCCTTTCCGTTGCCGTGTTGTTGTGTGTGTGTTTTCCCCGACGCGTTCTCCGTTGTGTTCCCGTTGCCTCCGTGCACGTCTCCATGTTTCATCCCCGACGGCCGTCCATCCCCGTTTTCAGTCTCCCGTTGTGCGTGTCTCCGTGCATGACGTTGTTCCCCGATGCCAGTTCCCGTCGTGAAGACCCGTGTGCACGCCTCCGTGTCGTGAACCCGGACGTCCCCGTCGTGAAGACCCAACCCGCCAAGTTCTCCGCTTCGAGTCCGTTTGTGCTGGCTGCCTTCGTGTGTGTCCGAGAAGACCGGTGCCCGAGTACCCCGATGCCGTGGAACCCCGTCGACCCCGAAGCCCGGAACGCCAAGGTCCGCAACGACGACGACCCGAGTACGACTACTTCCACGAGGTCGACTACCTCGACTACTCCGACTCCGAATGAACGACTACTTCGACTACCTCGACTACTTCGACTACATCGACCACTCCCTCTCCGAATCCGAAGTTCCCCGAATCCGATGTGTGACCCCAACCCTAAACCCCTATACCATATATATATCCATATCTTATAAAATCATGCATGCTTAATTAACATCGCACCTTTCCTCCATTTAGTCGAATTAATCCAACATTAATTATGGGGTTTGTCCGGTGCATTTATATTATGCACCGATCCCATTTAAAATGCTTTGCCATGTTTTAGGGAATAAAAATCGGACAACCTTTAATTTGTCATGCATCATGTCATCAACATGCCGCTTCTTTTGCCATAGAAGTAAAATGCATCTTTCGCCTTCCAGTGTTCGTTGCTTCTTCGGGAATAGGCCGTTGAGTTGATGTGAGCAACGACAGGTTCTGCTACCTCTACCGGATTGCAGGCAAGTGATACTCCCTTGCTATCTTTGCTTGTTTTCTGTCTCTTACTCGTCCTATCTTTTGTTCCTTGCTAGCCTTATGTCACGATGCTTGTGTCACGATCCTATTTGCATGTTTACCTTGCAGCCATGATATAGCCACACCCCCACATCCTATTACCCTGTTGCTTGTTTACCTTGTTAGCCTTGCGAGTCCTAGTGCATGCTTAGGTGCTTTGCTTCAGTCTTGTTACCTCTTTGTCTAGTCTTGTTAACATGGTAGCTAGACTCAACTTAAATGGTAATCTTTACTTTCTGTTGCGATGGGAATAACTTAATTAAAGATAAGGCACCGGCAGAAGGCCAATCGTGGTGATTTGTTCTGCTAGTGTCGCCTAGGACCCGAGTTCTTTTCCGCTGATCCAAGACTGAGCGCACTAACCACATGTGGGAGTTCTATGGGCCTCCCCGCAATCTATTACCGGATCCTCAAACCTGTCCAGGATGCCACAAGTAGTTCGGGTGTTTCGTAGATTTTGTGGACCGTGCGTTAACCGCATGTGGAAGGAGGGGCAATCGTATGAGTGTTCCCTCCCGAAGCCGTTCACGCAATGGTTAGGCCCACCTCGAAGCTTCGGCCGGACTCTCAAGGTGGATCAGTCCTAGCTAGGTGGCTCCCTGGACTTGTTTGTATTGAAGGGAAGTATTGCGTCGAAACCTCCACCGGTACACCTCTAAGCGAGAGTTTCGATGCGTGTGGGTTCATTGGTGCATCCCTGCAGGGTTAAATCTTTTCGAAAAGCCGTGTCCGCGGTTATGGACGACTTGGTGAAATGCGCTGGCTAAAAAGATCATAGACAACTTGCACCTTATGATGATAATAACTTGACTAGTAAAATAGATTACTTGAATAATAACCCATAAAACTTGTCCACCGTGTGAGTGCCCGGACTTCTTCCTCGTGGGCTGAGGATACGAGGGAGTCGTTTTAGGGCGGGTTTGTTTGGTGTTAGAATAGTAGGTTCCTTATGCGCTCTCTTACCTTGTCTCTGATAGACGGAAAGTTCTAGCGTGTCTCTATTAGTTGATAGTGTTGCTTGCTGCCGCCTCAAACGCTAACCCTCTTCCCCGGAATTCCAGCTTTGATATCTTGTGAGTATTACTTGCCAGTACTGTTTTATAGTACTGACCCCTTCGGGGCTGCTATTCCAATGCAGCCAACAGGTTTGAAGTGTGACGACGTTAGCTTGGGAATCCCTCCGGCTTGGCCTGGGCAGGGATATGGTGCCTTCGTTTATCTTCAGGACTCTTAGTCCAATTTGTTTCTTGTCCGTAGTCGGACGCTACCCGCTTCCGTTGTTCTTTGGATCTTCGTATTGTATCTTGGTTCTTGACTCGGTGAGTCGTTGTTGTATATATGTTCTTTTGTGGGTTCCGTCGAGAACTATTGTAATGTTATCACAATTCCACCCGCATAACGTGTGTGTTGCGACGTGCACGTTATGCCTGGTGGGCGTCCTTTAGGATCGTTATTATGCGGATTTGGCTGGAACGCTAAAATCTGCATAGTACCGATCTTGGGGTGTTACAGAGAACACCACGGACTCGCCCTTCTCCGGGTTCGGCGACACCTCATCCGGACTGGGAGCACGAGCTCCCACCTCTTCAGGCGACCCTAGGAACCTCCCTCGGCGGAGCCTTCGGACCTCGGCATCATCCACGCAGGTGCCCATCCAGGCGCTTGAGCCCGCCATCGATGTTTTATTTCCCGTCGGGGAATGAACGGCGCCGGCGGAGATGAAGATGTAGAAGGAACAGAGGAGGATGAAAGATGCGAGAGGAGTTTCGGAGGAAAAGCGCGAGAATGGGGAACGGTAACCACCATTCCCCCCTTCTCTCCCCTTTTTAAAGCGAAGCACGGCGGAACTGCCGCCTCCCACCGCGCCATGTGGTGCACGGTTACGGCCGCATTCTCCGCAAAAGATCTCGCCAACGGGCGGTTGCCACAGAAAATCCCGCACGATGAAGCCGAGGGGTCGTGCCTCGAATCTCGGGCAGAGAACCGCCAGTCAGGCAAGGCGGCAGAACGTGGCTGACGTGGGCCACGATCCGCACCCTCAAGCCGTCCAAGTGAAGCTGTCAAGACCTTCAATGACCGGCCGCATGTAGTCGGATGAACCGTCTTCAACATTCGTCAAGCCAGCAACTTCCCACCAAATCCTTAAAATCTCAACGATGCATCGAATGAAGCAAGGAAAGCTCGTGAAGCCTTCCCAGCAAGCAGACAAGCCTCCACGAGCTCGGGGGCTAGTGTTGGGGAGATGACCCCCAGATACCCTAAAGATGCTCATTCTCCAGAGTGTTCAAGCCGGCCGGGTCAAGGCGGACACACCTGTCCGGCTTGAGGACGCGTCCATCCGGCTTGGAGGAAGCCGGACCTACCAACCGACCGGTCCGTACCAGTGGGCCAGCCCCGCATAACCGTTGCCTGTGAACAGTACTTCCTGTCGGGCGTTTCCTCTACAACGCCATGATGATCCAGCTCAAGCCGGACTGTACTGTAGATGATGTCATAGGGGCAACCATGTAATCTCCTTGTAACCCCAAAACCCTAGCCTGCTGCCTATATAAGGCGGGCTAGAGCCTCCTGCGGGGGACATGTTCACACAGGATTGAGAGACCGCGATCATCTTCATCTCCTACCTCTAGCCGGCTGAGTAGCCCAAGCCGGCCACCACCAGAAACAGCTCCAGGAGCACCATTGTAGCCCGAACTTTGTGATCTTGCAATAAGAAAACAGAAGAGCAGGACGTAGGGGTGTTACCTCCACAAGAGGGCCCCGAACCTGGGTACATCGCGTGTGTTTGCGTGCTTGTGACCCAATCCCGCGCAAACACCATTGTTGCCTTGCTCCACAAACTTCCCCATCTCTGATGGGTATGTCGTGCTATCCACCACGTCACATGGGGCCAGATGCGCCACAGTAGATTTCTGTGGCGCAACCAGCTCCATGCGCCACAGAAATATTTTGGAAAATTTTGAATCTGGAAATTCAAAAAAAACTAGAAAAAAATGAAATATTTTGGAAAAACCTAAATATTTGAATTTTTTCCAATTTTTCTGAATTTTTTAACCCATCTCAAATGATGACTTACCGCTAGGTCACCCATCCTCAAATTCCTTCAACCCAAGCAACCCTTATGCTACTAAATTCTTATTGATATAAATATCATATCAACCCTCTTAAGCCTTGTATGTGTATAGATGTGTGTGTGTAGTTTATGTGTGGTACTAGATTTAAAAGCGCGGCTTGCCGCGCGCCACCATTTAATTCAAAAAATATTTTGCCCGTAGTTAACATGTATTAATACAGATTACTGAGAATACAGCTAATATCTCAGGCAGGAATATAAGCAACATAGAAAGAGAATGGCATATAAACATTGAGACGATATTAATAACACTGGTAACATATCCGGGTTCAATCAGGTGAGCGACTAATTATATACATGTACAGGGGGAACCTGCAGTTCTTAATAGGTAGAACAAAAGGAGCTTTTTACAATCAGCATACAAGGACGGTAGTTTGCAAGATCACAGGGCTAACATGTAAACCCATGGCATGACACGGGACAGTCATATGGAGGCAGGGCAATCAATAGCCCAAGAGGTGGCAAGTATGACAGTATCAGCTGAAGAAAGTCGACGTGCCGAAAGGTAAGCGGATTCAACTTTGTGGACCACGAACGATGGGTGTGATTTCTGAAAGCTCCTCTCTGATACGGACACAACAAACTTGGGAAACGTACTTGCCAAGCAGCAAGCGCGAAGTTAGTTATCGGAGCATCGGATGGCTGGTTATTCGCTATCACTCGGTGAATGTGTTTCCCAGTAATCTGTTCAGCTAGGCGTCCAAACAGATGGAATTCAGCTTCGCCTGATTGATCCGAACCAATCGCCAAGAGAGAGTACCTTTAAGTGTACATTGCTCCGGTTATTAGGTATGCTGACATTAGCTAAATAAGAAGCATCATGCATATGACTTAAATAAACAGGCACGGAGTAGCAAAAGAAAGTAACAACATAGTTATCCAAGCTGAGAATAGAATAGATTGTCTAGTACATAAATGGTGAACTTGATTTGAATAGCACTTGTATAAGAATGGTCTAGATCATGACTAAAACAAATATTTAGTTAATTCCAGGGTAGTGTGTTCTACAGAGCATCCAGGAGTCTAGAAGCACAGTATGTACACTTTAATCTTTACCGGTAGATTAGAATAAAATAGGTTGTTTTGTAGAACAATTTAGCTAACCTTGGAGTGCAATAAAGGTGCAAGCCTAGCGTGGATAAGATAGGATTTAAGGAATGCTATTTGAGTAAATAAATCTAAATTTCTGAAAAAATTACTCACACAATATCGGCCCTCCGTCGATGGACAGAGAATATCAGTACATATATATGAGTGCGGATCTGCATGAGCATAACTGTTTAATTCTAAAAATAAGATCTAAAAATAAGATCTGCATGAGAATAAGATAGGATTTAGGAGCGCGGCTTGCCGCGCCTCACCATTTAATTCTAAAAATATTTTGCTCGTAATCCTCACGTAGTTTACACATTCATAAAATGGCTAGACCTCAGACAAGCATAAATATAGCTATATATAGAACGGTAGTAATACACACGCATTGTCGATCGGCAAACAAAAAAGGAAGCACTTGTAGGTAACAAAAAAGGAAACCGGAGACATAACCACAACAATATGAACAACTAAAAAGGAGGTAAACTCTTGTAAAAAAAAAAAGGAGGTAAACTGTAGGACGGCATCAAGGATGATTTGAATGAGTATAATACATCAGGGAATAGAATCAAACCAGTAAAACCCAGGAGACATTACATGAGTACGTTAAAGCCATAAATGAGAATGGCTTTTCTCTTTTCTCATAACACACGTAGAGAGATAATATTAATCCAGTAAGAGTTCCTATAACAGTAATAGATAATTTTGCATCCTTTGACTATTTCATTAAGTAAAGAGCAGGAACTCCATACGAACTAATATATATGTTTAATTAACCATTATATTACACTGCAATTTTATGGCCATGCAACAAAAAAAAGTGAGAACAAATAAAAAGATAAAAAAGAGAAGACTGGCGCAAATCCGAGTGCTCACTATGGACTCGTGATATATGTCACCAATGACATTCTTGGTTGAAATGTGAGCCCCTGGCATGTTAATTCAGATACCTGTCCAAGCATGTGAGAAAAAAATTACCCAGGAAAAACAATAGAGCAATGCAAGTATACAATCTACTAAATTATAGATAGGTACTTCCACACAAAATTGATACTCAAAGGCAGTGGCTTGTGAGTGGAGGCTCAAGATAAAGATGTCTTGCCTGAAACCCAAGATGCTCCAGAATAGAGTTGTTGCAGCAGAAGAAATAACCATTGAGAGAAGAACACACACATAGTCACACACACACACCCCGAATTGATATAATGATTTGTTTTAGGCGTAGCTAGCAGCTGCAAGATACTCAACTCATATAACAAACTAAAAGGCAGTTCAGGAAGACAGTCTGCATCCAAACCTTTACGTTATCCTACAGTTAATCTAGTAGAAAAGAGTGGGCCTGGAATTCCTTGTAAAAACATGGTATTTGAGTTAATAGGAAGGATGAAAGGAAATTCAAAGTAAAGGTGAGTTTATTATTTCCGTTGAGATGGATATGCATCAACGCGACATTTTTCTGCACCACTTAAATTCTTTGTTGGGCTGCAGCCTAACTACCAAATCCAGAAATGTTAATACTCCCTTATCAACACCGAGGTTTCAGCGAAAATGTTAAGTGATTAACTGAAAATGCCTAAACTGTGCTCTCCATGCTAGGAAAGAAAAATGTAAGAACTCAAGAATATGATACAATTATAAATGAAGGATAGTTCCATGTTTCAGCTGTATGTACGGCAACATATATGCCCTACGTAAAGCTGATTCGACCCTAGGGAAGCCCCATATCTTATCTCTTTTATATCATACAATTATTAGTCATTCGTTTTAAAATCTGGGGCATATGTTTATGTCTGAGTTAACTATGAAATCACAATGGACACTGAACTATGGCAATGTGTAGCATAGAAAATCAACACAAATAATTAATGAACGTTGATGAAGCAACGGTGTTAGCTGCAGCCAGTAAAAGCAAAGCCATAGAGCTCCAGCGCAAGGATATGGGCCACACTGTCACTCTGCAATACCTCCCAACAGCTGAAGATGGCATTATATCAATTCATTTGTGATCACCACAGCCGCAGGCAATGGCTTCGAGCTACCATCATCACCAGCAATGCTACAGAAGAGGATGAAACTCGTTGGTCCATGAAAATGAAATCGTTGCTGCTTCTCGTTGCTGCTTAAGATCATGAGTGATTGGCCAATTATAATTCTTCAGTTTTACTTCTATTCTTATTAAAGCCAGATAAGAACTAATACACAATTATTTTAGGAGGAAGATAGTTCCAAAATCAACTTACTCCCGAGTAACATCTCCTTGCAAAGAGCTCCAGAGTTATCAACCAAACCTGGTAAGCACATAAATCTGATCCACATCAATTGTTTATTCTGCCTAAGGAGCATAAATATGCACAAATGAATTTCCCCAACTCAACCGTGAACACCAATCAGAAAATGATTTAACCTGTAGATCCACGAAACAGAAAAGTAGCAGGAGGAAAACTTGGATGTAAATCATATGATCGGCGGTGCGCTACAAACAACCTTGTAAGAACAATCCTGAGACCATATCAGAGAATGAATCGTTAAAGAGGACAAGAACATACATCAGAGAGAAAATGGAATCACCAATAACGTGGACAGCAACGTTGCCATTAACGGCGCCGGGGACGTGGACAGCAGATCTGAACATCCTCGTCCATCCGCTGCTTCAAGAAAACCTTTTCACTCTGTAAAGCATACAGAATACCATACATCAAAACAGTTGAGCACTACCATGATAGACAACTCATTAGGTTATTATTAGAGAAAACCCAAAGGAGTTATGTTTACAACTTTATACACATAGATGTCATTAGATTAATAAAATATGATTAATAATATAGAAGATTGTGTCATTATTTAACTGACCAAATTTTAGAAACTATTTTATGTAGCTTAAGGAGAGGAGTACATAACTAATTGCAGGCTAACATATAATGCAAAAAAGAACCTGGAAGCTACCTGTACATGACGCATGGGAAAAACTTGATTTTTGCACTCACCTCAAAGTCCTGTGGAGCAACGGATCCAATTGAAGAGCATGTCACAGCAGCAACTCCACATACAGAAAGGATGCGATCGATCAAATTGAAGAACAGCACGTACACAAAAAAAAGGGGAAGATCCAACTGCAGCTTACCTCAATCAGCATCGGATCCGTGCGGCGCCATCGCTCAAGGCCAGGACGAATCGGTCGTAGGAGGCGACGGAGGAAGCGACGGAGGCGGCGGCGCCCGAGTCTGCAGGGCGAGATCTTTGCTGTTGCTCGCCATGAGGAGGAGAGCGTAACGGCATCCGTGCAGAGTAGGGGAGAGAGGAGACCGGTAGAAGTTAGCGACCGGGAGAAGACGTTGGAGGAGATGGGAGGGTGGCGGCGGAACGGATGAGCGAGGGAGAGGGCGCGCTGCGCGCAGCGCACGAGTGGGAGGCGAGTGGGATGAGGTCGGCTAGGGTTTCTACCGCGGGACTCTAGTTTTTATCTCACGCGGTGAAGGAAGCAGACGGCTGGGATTGCTTGGACGGCTCGATCCAACGGACGAAACAACACATACCCTGAGAATCGCCCCAACTGATGCAAGGATGTTATCTTTAGATATGTACAGAAAAAAGTTCTAGGAAATAGATTCCACAGATTATTCATGATTTTTTTCATCAGAAAATCTAGAAGAAGAGGGGGAAAAGTTGGTCCTTTTCGTGCCATTGGCACCAAAAGAAACAAGGAGAGGTGGTCAAGTGTGGAATCTTGAAGCTAGCTCAGTAGCTCAGCCGCCATACGAGACCTTGCCTAGTGCCACCCACACACGGGCACAAGCATATATTCGAGTGGAGGAGGCGGAGAGGATAATGGTGATGCGGTCGCGTCAACATCCATACGCCCACCGCCTCTTCTCTCGATCATATCCCCGTCGCTGTCAACGGCGGCATGCGTCCATGGTGCGGCGGCAGCGCCCCTTGCTTTAGGCTAACTAGATGGCAACTCATCGACAAGAACACGGCATCTTCCTTTAGTGTGTTTTTATTCAGGCACATAGGCTTGCTTGGCTTGGCTAAAAATTCAGTTTAATTGGTCAGAGGAGCTGAAACACAGTTGCTGAACTGGTGGTATAGCCGTATAGGGATCTGGTGCTCGAAAAAGCCTTTTGGAGCTTGGGCTACATGTAGCACTTTATTTTAATTTTTTTAAACGGTATTTTAATGTTTTATAAAAATCTAGTTGTAGCCAATATTGTATCCTACAATTGCGCAAAATTTTAATACAATTTTTTTGTATTCTGGGATGTAGAAAAAAGACATTCTGACAAAATCTGACACACTTTGGGGCACACTGTTCACACACCCAGATATACAAATTTGTCTTTTTTGTGTAGTGTATTTAATACAATATATTTTAGACTGATATTTTGTACATTTGTACGATACATCATTGACTATACATATATTTTTTCCGGATTTTTAAACTCTTCAATTTCTTTTCCGAGTGTTTAAATAAAGGGCTACATGGAGTCTGCGTGCCAAAACGCTGCCCTCCCTGGTGTTGGACTTTATCTGATGGAAGTGCTTTTTCTTTCAGCGAAAAGCCAGTTGCTGGGCTTTTCTTCCTTTTTTCTGGCAAGAACAGTTTTCTAGGCCCAACAGGATCTAGGCCCACAATGCTCAGCTGACTTTGATCTAAGTGTTACAATCCTTTTTTTTTTGAGAGAGAATACAATCCATAATTTTTAGGATGCAAACAGACATCACATAAGAACATTACAAGCCCTAGCAGCAGCAAAAATATTGGAGTATTTCTTCGCGCACAAATCACACAGTAGCAAGCACGGAGTTCCAGCAGAACACCATGGTATTTTTTAGATGCATATTTGGTATGGTAACAACCTCTCAAAACCATGAATTGCAACATCGCCTGTTAGAACTCTGCTGGAGGGGAACTAAAAGGTGTATTCATAACCCTGTGCAGAATATTTCAGATAACAATTAGCATCACCAAAATGGCTGCGAGAAAAAAGGTGTTGGGGGGGGGGGGGGGGGGGGGGGGGGAGGAGGCTCCACCGCGCCCAAAATGGCTTGAGCAGTTCAGTTCATCGTCGGTACGTAGACACGGTGGAAACCGCTCAGGCTCAGGGCCGGGCCCCATGGGTGTGCCACATGTGCGGCCGAACAGGGCCCATCAATTTGAGGGGCCCAAAATTTCACGTAGGCCTATATAGCAATATACTGTGAATTAAACCCTAGACAGAATCGCAAGAGAATTGCAAGAGAAAAGAACAAGATTTAATAATCAAGAGTTGAGTCATAATGGCTACGCATAAATCTGCTACCCAGAATCTCAAGAGAAAATAACAAGAATTAATTAAATCTCAGAAAGGGCATGTACAGGTTGATTATAAAAGAATCATAAGTGTCCTTCGACAATTAGTCAGTTGATCTTGCACTTGATATTATTGCATACAATGATCCTAGAGGTCATATATATAATTTTAATGGATTCAGTTCTATGTAAGATATTATATGGCATATACATTATAATTATAAATATTAATTAGTTATATTTTTGTATGACCTAGGGCCCTATTTAGAGTTTTGTACAGGGCCCCAAATTTTGCCGGCCCGGCCCTGCTCAGGCTCAGCGTCCTCCGGCAGGTAGGGCAGCTGCTCTGAGCCTGGATGGAGGCCCTGATGCACTTGTCGCAGAAGATGTGGCCGCAGGTAGTCGATGACGCATCGACCAGCTCGTTAATGCATACTGGGCAGCTGAACTTTGGTTCCTTCCAGACGTCTTTCACGGGTACGGGGGTTGCCTGCGTCGCCATAGGTTGAAGTGTTAAAACGGGACTAAGGGAGCTGGTAACTGATATATTATGGTATTGGCAAAGTATAGGTGAGAGTCCACCCATGGTTATTACATTATTGTTGTTGGACACTCTTGAGCGGTGATGTGTCGAATTCATCCCCAGAGATAACAGTGTGTTCACATGCTCATCAGGAGCTTCCCCTAGAAAGAAGACAACACAAACTAAGTTAATAACAGGGGAAATAAGATCTACAAAGGCAAACTAGGAACTATGCAGAGCCTCTACGCAGCAGTCCTCGTTTGCTTGCGTTAGGCCTGCACTTTCCTGTTATCCCCATGTATGAAATAAGCTTCAAAACATTGTGTGTCTGTTGTGGAACTACGCTACTCTTTCGGCCGTTTGGCTTTATCAATTTAAAGCTGAGCTCCTCTCGACCCTTTCGTCTTACAAGGAAAACTAGGAAACAAAAGAAATATACGCATGTGTAGAGCATAAAGCTTTAAGACTGAATCATATATGCAGCATAATTTAGAAATGATATAGGATACTGTCACATGCTGTGAGGCTGAATATAGTGGTATCCCATTTCTAATTGATAGTAAGTCATACAAAAAAAAAAACGAAAAATATACTAAGAGTCAGAAGGAATATTGTCCTAATTTCTGATAACGGATCTTCCAGACAAATATTTTACTTAGAGCTCTTGGGTCATATAACAACTACTAACTGGATGAACTTTTATCAAGCACAAGAGCTAGACTCTAAAAAACGTGGTTTTGAATTTTGTGCAATATGGTGCTGGCTATTGGATTTCAAGGCCAGAAACCCTATAGCATGCGTACAGAAGAATTTAAAGTTAAGCCACTCCGCACTCACCCAGAAAGGAAATGAGCACAGGCTCACAAAAACTATGCCCAGCTGGCAGCGAGGTACCTGTGTTGGCATTCTGAGGAACCATACCTGCACCGGATGAGGAAGGACCCATGTGGTGTGTTACATAAGGCATTCCAGAATTTTCACTTGTGCCTTGTGTGATAACAGGTATCGGAATCGTCGTCCCATAGCCCAGGGAAGCTGCAATCTGCCTTGCCGGTAATTGTTGGTTTTGTTGACGTTGTTGGTTCTGAGCACTCAAGAACTTGATAGCAAACTGCAAGTGTGGCTCAATTGGTCCCAACGCCATACTGTAGTATTCCGTCTGCCCAAACAACCAGAAAATAGCAACATCTTAAATGATGAAATAGTAATGTTTACTTTTGCTCCAAATGGACTTGATTGGTAGAAAAGAAGAAAGAAAGAGAGGAGCACCTTGTTTGGGAATTTTCTAAACAAGATATCCTCGAGCCGCCTCGCAAGTTCCGGCAGCCTCCTTCGCCAGTCAGCCGACGCTGGCTTCCTTCTTATGTACTCAAATCTGTCAATTCAAGAACACAGTATCAAGTAATAGAAAAAATCCCCTTACTTCATATCAGATTCTGAACATCAGGTTTGACACTACATATAAATTTTGGGAACTGAGAAGAGGATTCAACTGCACCCCCAAACTTTAAAAAACAAATTTTACGAGCCCTTGTAAACTTCAAGGAAGTCAATACTTTGATAGTGTACATACAAGTACATACAAGCACCTCTGCAATTTTGGGAATGAAACAACGCAGTAATAATACTCAATACTTCAGGTAAGAAAAAAACTTGATACTATTGTTTAGAGCATACAGTTAAGATCCCTATACACGGCGAATAGGGTTTCGTTTTGACGGCGATGAGAGTCGGTGATGCCGGGGACCGTCGGCGACGGCTTACCCTGGCGCCGGCACCGGTGTCCGGTGGTGATGGCTCCCGCTTTGACGTCCTTTCCTCTGCCGATGGCGCGATGGCGGGGGCGGCGGAAAACGCATCTCGGGCGGCGTTGGAGGTGCTGGAGGGTGGCGATCTCGAGGATGGCGGCGGCTGGATCCCGGTGGGCCGGCGGCGTGGTCAGTCGGAGGAGGGGATCTTGCAGGAATTCTGGGACTACGCCGGGTTCCCGACGCCGGCGTCGCGTCCGTGGGAGACCTCCGTTTCCTCGTCGGATCCAGGTAAGGTTGCTGTTTTTGAATGCAGGTCACCCGTGGATGCGACGTATTCCGATCCGGCGGTGGCTACGTCGGTGACCAGTCTGGCATCTGGTGTGCGGCGGCGGTCTGCTCCACCGCCGACAGCTGGGACGTCGAGGCTGTTCGTCGGCCCGAGAGTCCGCGTGGGGTGGCGAGGGCCGCTGCCTAAGCCGCGGGTTACGCCGCCACCGTGCCTGGGAGAGTTCTTCCCGGCCTCCCTGTCGGCGGCGATGGATGCGGTGGCCGGAGCAGCTGTCGTGGATGATGCACCAATGATCGCGGCGGGGATGGCGGGCACTGGTTCGGTTCAAACTCTGGGTGACGCTGCTGGTGGGCCTGCTGGGTCGGTCGATCTTGGCCGTCGCCCCTGGGAGCATCTCCGCCGCAGGTTTAGGGGGTTATGGAGAGCGACTCCAAACCCTAAACCCATTGTTGCAAGGGCTGCCGTCGCGTTGGGGTCCCCTGCTCGCTCTGGTGTCTCGTCGGAGGGAGCTTCTGCACCTCCGTCTGCATCTACGTTGCCGTCGGCCTGCTCTCCTTCCTCGTTGCCGTGGCAGCGCTCGTTCGCGGAGGTCGTTGCTTCTCCGTCCCGGGCGATGGCGGGACAGGTTCCTCCGGGTCCTGGTCGGGCGCCGCCTGCTGGTCCGCCGGCCCAGCAGCTGGGGGCGGCTGCCTCCGGAGTGGCGGCTCTGGCTTCCTCCTCGGCTGCCGTGGCGCCGCAGGTGAGGAGGGATGCTTCCGCTGCGCCAACGTTCGCTCCTCGGCGGCCGGTCGGTGCTCCGGTGGTGGTGCAGCCCCCGCTGCCATTTGTTGCTCCGGCGGGTGGGCAGCATGGGGGCGTCGCCGTGGGTGCGCAACCGCCGGTACAGGCTGCCGGCGGGGCTACGCAACGCATGCCGGGGGCTGGTCAGAAGCGGAAGGCGAAGAACCGTCAGCTTCGTCCTCAGGTGGTGAATCAGCCGGTGAGGCCCGCTGGGGTGCCGGCAGTGGTGCAGGTCGTGGCTCCGATGGCCGTGGAGGCTGCTGTTCCGGTGGCCGCAGATGTGGTGCCTCCGGTTCCATCTGAGGTGGCTCAGGCTGGGAAGAAGGTCAGGGTTTGGTGCTGGAAGTGTGCCTCGAAGTCGCATGCTGTTCGGGATTGCACGGCGAAGCATTTTTGCTACATTTGTGACAATGAGAAGCATCCCATGGATCGTTGTCCGGCTTTGAAGCTGCCGAAGCCCCTCACTTTTGTGGCTGGGTTGGGCCATCCGGACACTGGATTCAACATGTTTCCGGACTGCGTGTTTAGGGAGAATTTGGCTCCGGAGGTGGCACCGACTGCCTTGGTTATGGTTGAGGGGGGGCCGGCCTCAGCTTTGGAGGTTACCGCTCAGGTGGCTCGTATTTGTCCGGCGCGCCCGTCTTGGACCTGGGAGGCTGTCCCGAACGGGGCTGATTCATATATGGTGGCGTTCCCTTCTATGGACGACTTGCTTCGTGTGGATGGCTTGGTGCTTGGGGTACCTGGTAAGGCAGCTCGTCTTCTTTTCAGCCGATGGAAGGAAGAGGATATTCCGCATATGATGGAGCTGTCTCAAGTCTGGGTTCATGTGTCTGGGGTGCCGCGGCCTTTGCGTCATTTCCTTGGTCTGTGGGCGGTGGGTTCTCTCATCGGTACTACTCTTGATGTCGACCTGCTGGCTCTCCGCCGTCGAGGTATCATTCGTATTCTGGTTGGCATGGCTGATGTGGAGTGTTTTCATAAGTGTGCTGATGAGGTTGGACCGTGCCTCAAGTCTGATGGGGTGTTGCGGATGAAGGGTTATGAATTCACCTTCAGGCCTGAGCCGGCGAGTTTCGTTCCGGATCCTGAGTTTGTTCCATTTATTTGGCGACGCAAGGATAAGGATGACTCTGCAGGTAAGGGTTCGGAGGATGGTGAGGGAGATGATCCGATGCAGGGAGTTACTCCATCGGCTCCTTCGGCTGGTTCTGCTGCGGATGTGGGCCCTACGGTACAGGGGTCTTCGTCGTCTACTCGACAGGTGCCGCTGAGTTATGCGGTCACACCGATGAACCCTAATCCTGTTACACCGAGGGCTATTGAGGTTGTGCGACAGTGGCGGGAGGCGAGTGCTGGGTCTCCGATGGGACGGGCGGCGCCTGTGTCTTCGGAGTCAGCGTCACCGTCTGGGGCCTTGTCGCGACCGGGAGCTGCTGCTCTCTTGGGCTCACCAGTGACCACTTCGAGGGGGGCTGCTACTTCGCCTCTGTCCCCTGTGGTGGTCACGTCGGTGAGTGGGTGTTCGGAGGCTGTTAGGGGGGCTGCTACTTCGTCATCGCCCCCCTTGATGGCCTTGTCGGCAGGATCTCCTGTGCCAGCCGGGGTGGTTGGCGGGGGGGGTCTTTCGCCGAAGGCGCCTCCCTTCGTTCCGTCCGCGACCACTGGTAGAGGGGCTGCTACTCCGCCCTTGTCCCCTATGGTGGTTGCGTCGACGGATGTGGTTCGGAGCGGTACCCCGGCGCCGGGGGTGCCATCGCCTGTTCTGGGTACCGGACTGGAGGCCACGGTGTCGGAATCCCCTCCTGCTGTCCTTGGGCGGCCGGCGGGTGATGCACCGGCCCCGGTCGCGGTCACGGTGCAGCAGCCGAGACGTAGTGCTCGGCATGCTGTGGCGGGGGACGGTGGTGTCACGACGGACGAGGATACACTGTCGAGGGCCATGAAGCGTAAGGCGGCGCTGAACGACACCACAGTGCAAGGTACGAAGTTTCCTACCAAGTCTTTCCTTCAGCTTGATACTTCTTGTGTAGAATCTAGATTAGTGTCGGTTGGAGTAAGTCTGGGGAGGAATGGGGAGGAGGTTTCAGTTTCGGCTAATGCTTTACGTCTTTTGGAGTATGATCGTCTTACAGTTTCTCCTAAGGCGTCGAGTAGGTCGTTCAGCCCACTGTTAGAGGAGGAGGAAGTGGATACCACAGATGATGGTCAGCTTTTGTCTCATCTAGTAGGGCAGGTTACGGAGGTGAACTTAGATGAGTCGAGACTTGAGTCTGCTTTGGACTTACAGGCTTCTCGTCGTAGATCTAAGGGTTCAAAAAAATCCAAGAAATGTTCCCGATGAATGGCATTTTTATGAATAGCAGAGGTCTTGGTGACTTGGCTAAACATCTACATATTGCTCAATGTGTGAGGGATCATGATCTGGACTTTTTGGCCAT
Organism: Puccinellia tenuiflora; assembly: GCA_012064385.1. Taxonomy (NCBI): domain Eukaryota; kingdom Viridiplantae; phylum Streptophyta; class Magnoliopsida; order Poales; family Poaceae; genus Puccinellia; species Puccinellia tenuiflora. Next base: position 266,443 of record QRDG01002516.1, read on the forward strand.
CTCTGAGTCGGGAAGACGAGATTTCTCAAGTAATGTTCTAAATCGATTATCCGGGGGTTTGGATTTTACTTGGCATTCTCGTCCACCGCATGGCAGGTCTGGGGGTATCTTACTTGGTGTTAAATCAGATTCCATGGAAGTGGTTGGGAGATCCGCTGGTGACTTCCATTTAAAAGTTCACATACGGAATAAAACCGACAACTTTATATGGAGTCTGGTAGCCGTGTATGGTGCTGCCCAAGATGAACATAAGGCTGCTTTCTTACGTGAGTTGGTTAATCTGACTAGAGATAATCCTTATCCTATGTTAATAGGTGGAGATTTTAATCTGCTCAGATTTCCACATGAGAAGAGCAGAGGCCGGTTTGATAACCATTGGCCCTTCCTTTTCAACGCTGTTATTGACAGTTTGGATCTCAGGGAGGTGCACATGACTGGTAGACAATATACTTGGGCGAATAGTTTACCGGAGCCGACCTATGAAAAGCTAGATCGTGTGCTTATGGATACAGAATGGGAGTCAAAATATCCTTTGGTATCGGTACGCGCTCTAGAAAGAATAGAGTCGTTGTCAGACCATGCTCCGCTTCTTTTGTCAACAGGGACCCTAAAACATCAAGCGCACCATCATTTTAAATTTGAGTTAGGATGGTTGCTAAGGGAGGGGTTCGATGAGTTGATAAAAGGGGTGTGGGCGAAGCCTGTGCACGGACATACACCTATCCAACGTTGGAATAATAAAATGCGCAATCTGCGTACTGTCCTACGTGGTTGGGCTCGTCACGTGACGGGTATGTTAAAGAAGGAGAAGATTCGTTTATCCGCCATTATTGATGAACTTGATGGTTTTGCTGCTGTACGACCGTTATCTACGCAAGAGATTGATCTTAAGAATCAGTCAAATGTACAGATAGCTAAACTACTGCGGGAAGAGGAAATCAAATGGTACCAGAGGTCAAAAGCCCAATTTATTCTTGAAGGAGACTCGAATACGAGATACTTCCATAGTGTTGCCAATGGTAGACACAGGAAGAAAATTATTCACTCCTTAATTCAGGAAGAGGGCGTGATCGAAGGGCAGGATGAACTAAAATCATACATCACCAAATATTATAAGACGTTGTTTGGGGAGCCGGACGTTGGGAGTTTTTCCCTGGACGAATCCCGTACAGCGGATATTCCCCAAGTTTCTGAGGAGGAGAATGTTTTCTTAACCTCACCATTCACTGAGGACGAGGTTAAGAAGGCGGTTTTCTCAATGGAACATAATAAGGCACCAGGACCGGATGGTTTCCCAGCTGAATTTTATCAACATTTCTGGGAAACTATTAAGACGGACCTGTTGGAACTTTTCGATTGCTTTCATAAGGGCAATTTGGAATTGTTCCGTCTTAACTTCGGGGAGATTATTTTGTTACCTAAAATTAATGAGGCAGAAAGGATTCAACAATATCGACCAATCTGCCTTCTTAATGTGAGTTTCAAAATTTTCACAAAAACGGCAACATTGCGACTTAATTCGGTGGCTGATCATGTGGTACGGCCAACCCAAACAGCCTTCATGCAAGGAAGGAATATTTTGGATGGGGTGGCAATATTACATGAGACGGTACATGAGTTACATCGGAAAAAGCTCAATGGTGTCATACTCAAAATCGACTTCGAGAAAGCCTATGATAAGGTCAAATGGCCTTTCATCCAGCAGACGCTGAGGATGAAAGGGTTCTCGGAGGAGTGGTGTGTTTGGGTTCGGCAATTTGTTTCGGGTGGTAGCGTTGCAGTCAAAGTTAATGATGAGACTGGGCGTTATTTCCAGACAAAGAAAGGCTTGAGACAAGGTGACCCACTATCGCCTATATTATTTAATATAGTGGTAGATATGTTGGCCATTATGATCGAGCGTGCCAAAAATGAAGGCCTTTTTGAAGGGGTGATTCCACATCTTGTCGATGGTGGGTTATCTATCCTTCAATATGCAGATGACACAATTCTCTTCATGGATCATGACCTCGAAAAAGCTACGAATCTGAAATTAATCCTTTCTGCATTCGAGCAATTATCGGGTCTTAAGATAAATTTCCATAAGAGTGAGTTGTTTTGCTTTGGCGATGCCCAGGAAGCGGTTGTGCAGTATGCCGAACTTTTTGGATGTGCACAGGGGCAATTTCCTATAAGGTATTTGGGAATTCCAATACACTATAGGAGATTGACTAAAGCTGAATGGAAACATGTCGAAGAACGTCTGCAGGCTAGGTTGAGTAGTTGGAGAGGAAAGTTACTTTCCCAAGGTGGAAGATTGGTTCTCATAAATTCAGTATTAAGTAATCTGGTACTGTATATGATTTCCTTCTTTCAATTACCAAAAGGTGTCGCGAAGAAACTGGATTATTTCCGTTCACGATTCTTTTGGCAAGGGGATAGTGAGAAGAAAAAGTATAGACTGGCTAAATGGGAGGTTGTTTGCCGCCCGAAGGACCAAGGAGGGTTGGGAATTAATGACCTCCAGGTGAAGAATACGGCTCTTCTTGGAAAGTGGTTGTTTAAGCTACTGACCGAGGAGGGAGTCTGGCAAACACTTCTCAGAAGAAAGTATGTCGGCTCAAAAGCATTGTCTCAGGTATATTGGAAACCTGGGGACTCTCACTTTTGGGCTGGCCTCATGGCGACGAAGAAATCTTTCTTTCGCTATGGGACTTTTCATATTAAGGATGGTACGGAAATTCGCTTCTGGGAGGATAAATGGTTAGGCAATACCACCCTTCGAGAACAATATCCGACTCTATACGATATTGTCAGACATAAGAGTGATACGCTAGCTTCGGTTATGCAAATGTCGCCTACTAATATGTCGTTTAGACGCACTCTCTATGGACCACGTCTTGTGTTGTGGAATGCCTTGTTGGGGCGACTGGCTTCGGTTCAGTTAACACAAGGGTCTGATGAGTTTCGCTGGAATCTAACTGGGAATGGTATGTTCTCTGTGGATTCCTTGTATAGAGCATTGTTACATTCTGATGTGCCAGTCGATAATAACAAAAAAATTTGGTGTATGAAGATCCCATTGAAGTTAAAGATTTTTGCATGGTATCTTCGTAAAGGGGTAATCCTCACCAAAGACAACCTGGTCAAGCGTAACTGGAACGGGAGTACTAAGTGTGTGTTTTGTACACATGATGAGACTATCAAACACTTATTCTTCCAATGTAAAGTTGCACGTTCTATATGGTCAGCCATTCAGATAGCTTCTAACCTATATCCACCTCGTTCGGTTGCAAATATTTTTGGCAACTGGCTGCATGGGGTTGATAGTAAGGACAGAACGATTATTAGAGTGGGAGCGTTAGCCGTTATATGGTCGCTGTGGCTATGTAGAAATGACAAGGTTTTTAATGATAAAGATACATCTCTCTTGCAGGTAATTTACCGGTGCACAGGTTTGCTCCGTTCGTGGTCCACATTACAACGTGTGGAAAATCGAGACCTTTTTATGGTGGCGTCTGCACGACTGGAGCTCACGGCGAGGGATATTTTTATCCGACATGGGTGGCTTAGGGATCAGCGTTTAGGTCCCCCGTAGTCATAGGCGTTTTTGATGATTATTTTGGCGCCTAAGTGCTTCATATGTATTTTTTTCTTTTTTGTGCTCTTTGGCTGTGTGCATCTTGTTATGCAGAGGCCGGGTATAGGCATACTTTGTATCACTGATACATTGAAATGAAATTCCCTTTATCAAAAAAAAAAAAAAAAGTTAAGATCCCTGACCGGTGACGGTGGACACTACTCTGTACTACTCCCTCCGTATCAAAATATAAGATGTTTTAGCATTTCTCTTTTCATCCGTATCTAGACATGTTTTAGTGCAAGGTTCAAAAACATTTTATATTTTAATACGGAGGGAGTAGTAAGTTTCGTGACTGGTAAGTTTCTATTCAGTTCAACTGGTGCAGATAAAAGCAGTGAACACTTACATTTTGTCGCGGTAATTGTTGCGCAGCAAAACGAACTGGGGATCGGCCGCTGCGGCGAGGCCCACAGCATCAGGCATCTGTTGATGCGGCGGCGACGGCCGGAGATGGTGGGGAAATTTGTTTTTTTTTTTTTGCCCCACTTTACTTTGGTACTCTACAATTTGCCCTTCTTTATTTTGACCCTCCCTTTTTACCACTACTTTACTTTGCTTGTATATTATTTTGCCCTTTATAGATCAAGCCCACACAGAATTACCAAAATAACCAACGAACTAAACCCGAGTCGATCGAGCGAGCTCTTCTCTGTTCGTCACTGTCCCGTCTGCCGAGAGCAGAGGAACCAGGTGGCGGCGGTAACCCCCACGGCTGCCGAAGCCAGACAGAGAGGGCGGCTGGCGGTGGGATCCGGGGAGCACGGCGACATCTCCCTCGGGGTGCTAGGTACGACAACCCGCACTTCGACCCCGTCGCCGGACACCACCTGTTCGACGGCGACGGCATGGTGCACGCCCTGCGGATACGCAACGGCGCTGCCGAGACGTACGCATCCTGGTTCACCGACACCGAGCGCCTGCGGTAGGAGCGTGCGCTGCGCTGGCCCATGTTTCCCATGGCCATCGAAGAGCTGCACGGACACTCCGGGATCGTGCGCCTCGCTCTGTTCTACGGGCGCCGCCTGCGGCCTCCTTGACCCGTCGCGCGGCACCGGCGTTGCGAACGCCGGCCTCGTCTACTTCAACGGCCACCTCCTCGTCATGTCCGAGGACGACATCCCGTAACACGTCCGCGTCACCGAGTACTTCATCGTCACGCCCGTGTTAGCCTTAATCTTGACTCAAGACGCAGGAGGTGGCTGAGTTGATCCGATGCTTTAGGCGTGGGCTGTTAGTGTTGAGTTAGCTGAGTTAGCTGAGTTAGTTGGGTTAGTGGCCGGGTGATGTGCGTGTGTGGGTTAGTGGCCAGAGTGGACTGCTGAGTGCGTGGGTGCATCTGTGCCTATTTAAGGTCATGTAACCAGTATGTTTAGGAGTAAGCTGAATAGAAAGAAGATTGGGGCGTCGGTGCGCCCGTGGCGGCGTTCGACGCCGGCAAAATACTGTGCTGTCTCGTCCTGTTCATCTTCTACCTTGTCTGTGAGCTGTGAGAGGTAGCTAGGGCAGGTTTGGAAACTACAGCCCGACCACCATGTGGTGTTCAAGCTCAAGGAGATGCTCCGCGGCGGCTCGCCTGCCGTGCTCGACAAGGAAAAGACGTCCCGCTTCGCGTGCTGCCCAAGTGCGTTGAGGACGCCCCGCTTCGCGTGCTGCCCAAGTGCGTGGAGGACGCCTCGCTTCGCGTGCTGCCCAAGTGCGTGGAGGACGCCTCGAGAGCGTGCTGCCCAAGTGCGCGGCAAGACGCACTACGCCCACCTCGCCGTCGCCGAGCCGTGGCCAAAGGTGTCCGGCTTCGCCAAGGTCGACCTCGCCACGGGCGAGCTCATCAAGTTCGAGTACGGCGAGGGCCGCTTCGGCGGCTTCGTGCCCATGGACCCCGCACACTCTCACCTTCGTGCACGACGAGGCAGCCGGCACGTCGGAGCTCCTGGTCGTCAATGTCGCCGACATGCGCTGGAGGCAACCCTGTAGAGTTAGCACTAGTTTCTTTCTGTTCATATTTAGCTCACACTTGCGTCAGTTCAGTTCAGAGTTCAGACTAGTGTAACTAAGTGTAGCAGCGCGGCTGCGCGGGGGCAACAACTAGCGCCGGAGGTGCAGCGGCGAGCGGCCGGCGGCAGCACCGAATTTGTGTTCTTCCATTTGGGAAGGAAACAGTACGTGGAGAAAAAAGGTCTTCTATTTGATTCGGGTGTTTGCAACTGCCAGGGGTATATTTGTCTTGTGTTTTTTTTTTTTGATAAAGGAATTTTATTACTTAAAGAGTATTAAGAATTACACCCGGTCTCTGCATAACTGAGATGCACACAGCCCAAAACCGTCCAACATGTCCAAAGCAACAGAAATAAAACAGCGGATTACATGTCATCTTGAGAAATTGTAAGACCGCCCAAGGTAACTAAGAGCTGATCCGCAGGCTATGCGACCATCCATGCCGGGAGAAAAGCTCCCTGGCCGCCACCTCCAATCGCGACGATACCTCCAAGAACAAATCCCGGTGCTCCACACGCTGAAGGACCGACCATAATCGGAGAGTAGCTGTGCAACGGTAGATAACCTGCAGAATAGAGTAATTTTTGTCATTAAAAACCTTGTCATTTCTACACAGCCAAAGCGACCAAATAACGGCAATCGCTCCCACCCTAATAAGTAATTTAAACCTAGGATCGACCCCGTTTAGCCAGTTGCCAAAAATATTTGCAACGCTCTGCGGGGGATATAAGGTAGAACCTATTTGAACAGATGACCATATAGACCGGACAAACTCACATTGGAAGAAAAGGTGTTTAATGGACTCATCATGAGAACAGAAAACACACTTTTTACTCCCATGCCAGTTGCGCTTGGCAAGGTTGTCTTTTGTAAGAATAACTCCCCGACGAAGATACCACGCAAACACCTTTGTTTTGAGGGGTATCTTCATCTTCCAAATTTTCTTATTAGAATCAACCGGAACATCAGATTGGATAAGAACTCTATACATGGAAGCAACAGAGAAAATCCCATTCTTAGTTGGAATCCAACGAAGTTCATCAGGGCCTCCCTGGAGTTGAACAGAGTCCAACCGAAGCAATAAAGCATTCCAAGCTGCTTCACGAGGCCCTAATAGCGTTCTCCTAAACGATACATTAGGTGGGGATGTACCCATCACCTTAGCCAATGTATCGCCTCTGTAACGCACCACATTATATAGAGCCGGATATTGTTCACGAAGAGTAGTTTGGCCAAGCCATCTATCCTCCCAGAACCTAATCTCCGATCCATTCTTAATGGAGAATGAAGCATGTGGGAAGAAATACTTTTTTGTGGCCATGAGACCAGCCCAAAAGTGTGAATCTCCAGGTTTCCAAACAACCTGGGATATAGCTTTTTCCCCCACATATTTTCTTCTTACAAGAGTCTGCCAAATTCCTTCTTCCGAAAGAAGTTTGAATAACCATTTACCAAGTAGAGCTCTATTCTTGACCTCTAGGTCATGAACTCCGAGCCCACCTTGGTCTTTTGGCCGGCAAACCACACTCCATTTAGTCAGTCGATACTTCTTCTTCTCACTATCCCCTTGCCAAAAGAATCTTGAGCGGAAATAATCCAATCTTTTCAAGACCCCTTTAGGCAATTGGAAGAAGGAAATCATATACAGTACCATGTTTGTCAGTACTGAATTAATGAGAACCAATCTTCCTCCGAGGGATAGGAGTTTACCTTTCCAACTATTTAAACAACACTGAAGTCTTTCCTCCACCAACTTCCATTCAACATTTGTGAGTCTCCGATAATGAATCGGGATCCCCAAGTAGTTGATAGGGAATTGGCCCTGTGCACACCCAAAAAGCTCGGCATACACAGAAGCTTCATCCTGGGCCTCGCCAAAACAAAACAATTCACTTTTATGGAAGTTTATCTTTAGACCCGATAATCGCTCAAAAGCTGATAGAATTAGCTTAAGGTTCCGAGCTTTTTCGATGTCATGTTCCATAAAAAGGATTGTATCATCAGCATATTGAAGAATCGATAATCCACCATCAACCAAATGGGGGATCACACCTTCAATTTGACCCTCAGACTTAGCACGCTCTATCAAGATGGCCAACATATCCGCCACTATATTAAATAGTATTGGCGACAGAGGGTCACCTTGTCTAAGACCCTTTTTCGTTTGGAAGTATCTACCAGTGTCAACATTGACTTTGATGGCCACACTACCACCCGAAACAAAGGAATCAATAAGCGCACGCCATTCAGAAGAAAAACCTTTCATTCTGAGCGTCTGCTGAAGGAAAGACCAATTAACTTTATCATAAGCTTTTTCGAAATCAATTTTTAAAATTACCCCATTCAGTTTCTTCCTGTGCAATTCATGGACCGTTTCATGCAAGATTGCAACCCCATCGAGGATATTGCGGCCTTGCATAAAGGCAGTCTGAGAAGGCCGGACCACATGGTCCGCCACACTGCACAGCCGAATCGTTGCAACTTTAGTGAATATTTTGAAACTTACATTAAGAAGACAGATAGGTCTATACTGTTGAATCCTTTCTGCCTCATTAATCTTAGGTAGCAAAATAATCTCACCAAAATTCAGACGAAATAACTCCAGCTGACCAGCGTGTAAGGAAGCAAACATATTAAGCAAATCAGACTTGATTACATCCCAGAAATTCTGATAGAACTCTGCTGGGAATCCATCCGGTCCAGGTGCTTTATTGTGTTCCATTTGGAAAACAGCCTTACGCACTTCTTCCTCTGAATAGGATTTAGTGAGCAGGTTATTCTCTTCAACAGAAACCTGGGGAATATCAGCTGTTCTAGACTCGTCCAGAGTGAAGTTCCCTTCCTCTGGAGCTCCGAACAGCCCCTTATAATACTTAGTAATGTACGACTTTAGTTGCTCCTAGCCCTCAATCGTTCCCTCATCCTGCACTAGGGAATGAATGCGCTTTTTCCTATGTCTGCCATTGGCAATACTGTGGAAATAGCGCGTATTCGAGTCCCCTTGAAGGATGAATTTAGCTTTAGAACGCTGATACCACTTCAACTCTTCCTCACGCAGAAGTTTGGCTATTTCCGCATTGGATTGGCTTTTCAGCTCAATTTCCTGTGGGGATAATAAGCGCACCTCTGCCAAAGCCTCCAAATCATCAATAATGGAGGAAAGACGTAACTTTTCTTTTTTAAGTAAACCAGTAGTATGGCGTGCCCACCCTACAAGATGAGTGCGCATAGCCCGCATCTTGTTATTCCATATCTGGATCGGAGAGGCACCCGCGACTGGTCTGTCCCAAATCCTTTTAACCATGTCATGGAAACCCTCCCTCAGCAACCAACCAAGTTCAAACTTGAACCGTGGTTTGGTCGGAGGATTAACCATACCGGTGGACAAAAGAATAGGAGCATGATCCGATAGACCCTCAATACGCTCTAGAGCCCGTACTGAAACCAATGGGAACTTGGATTCCTAATCGGCGTCCATCAGCACACGGTCCAATTTTTCATATGTGGGTTCAGGCAGAGAATTAGCCCAAGTGAACTGTCTCCCAACCATTGAAATCTCTCTTAAATCCAAGCTGTCAATGACCGCATTGAACAAGAGAGGCCAACGATTGACAAAACGTCCCCTACTTTTCTCGAACGGAAAACGAAGCAAATTAAAATCCCCACCGATGATAAGTGGATGCGGATTGTCTTTTGCCAAGTTTACCAATTCACGAAGAAAATCGGACTTATGCTCTACCTGGGCAGGCCCATACACAGCAACAAGACTCCAAATGAAGTTGTTTGCCTTATTTCGGATGTGCATTTTAATGTGAAAATCACTATCCGAAACGGTCAACACCTCCATGGTATCCGTCCTGACGCCCAGTAAGATGCCACCCGAACGACCCCGCGGGGGGCGAGAATACCAAGCAAAATCTATACCACCTGAAAGGCGGTCTAATAGACCTCGCGAGAACTCTCGCCGACCCATCTCCGAAATAGCTAAGAAATCCAAATTATGATCCCGAATACATCCAGCAAAGTGCAAGTGTTTAGCCAAGTCACCAAGACCTCTGCTATTTGCAAACATGCCATTCATTTGGAAACTATTGGGGATTTGGAAAACTTAGCCCGTCTCCGGGACGCCTTGTTAGAGGCAGACTTAGACTTTCGGCCGGTAGCTGTGAGCTCATACAATGAACTAAGCCCGTCCTCATCTAAACCCACCTCCGACACATCACCAACAAGATGAGAAAGAAGCTGACCATCTGATGTGGCATTCGCCTCTTCCTCATCCTCATAGGTGGCTGTCAACACTGTCGATGCTTTTGGAATAACCGTTAAACGGTCAAATTCCATATGCCTCAAGACATTAGTTGACACCTCAACTTGAGGCTTATCACTACCAATATTAAAACCTACACTATGAAGCTTTGATTGAATTGACTTGTTTGAAAAAGAAAGAAAAGATTTTGAATTTAAAACCGTACCTACGGGGTCCAAATTGCGAGTGGCCTTACGACGCATAGCCTTCGCCAACGAGTCCTCGTCAGTGGCAGAGGCCCCATCCAACCCCACCCCAAACCGCTCACTACGGCGGATCGGGGTAGTAGTCAGCGCCACCATGAGAGGAGGCGAACCAGGCGCAGCAGAGCCTCCAGCAGGCATAGGCGCCGCCAACGCAGCGAAGGCCAGGGTCGGCAAAGGTGACGAAGGTGCCGACCCCAGCCCGACTACGCCCTGAGCTGGTAAAGGCGAGGAATATACCAGCTCAGGCTCCAACCTCAGAGGGCGAACAGGTGACGGAGGGGTCAGAGTCGAGGAAGAGACCACCTCCATCGCACCGTCCACGACGACAGGAAAGACCAGGGCCGCAGAGTCGAAGTCAGCAGCCCCCGTCTCCCGCTCAGGATAAAGGACCGACCCATCCGCATCCTCCAGAGGAGCCACCGCAAGGCCCTCAGCAGCGAGCACTGCCAACTCCGAGGTCACGCCGGCAACCACCGGTACCACTGAGGCCAGTCCCGGTGCGACCGGAGACACCGGCTCAGAAGACGGACGCAGAAGATGAGGCGAGGAACGCCGCACCCGAGAAACGATCTCCATACCACGAGGCGTCGTCGGCCTAGGGTTATATGGGGTGATCGCCACCATATGCCCCTCAGCCGACGCCACAGACCGACCAACCACAGGAGCCCCAGAAGACGAGCTAGCATCAACGTCCATATGAGAAGTCTGCTGACTAGTCCCACCAGGAGCACTCGCTGGATCCAAAGAACCGGAACCCCCAGTGTTGCCAGGTCCATCGGCCCCGGAGTCATCACCCTTACGCCTCCAGAAAAAAGGAACAAAATTGGGATCCGGAACAAAAGCAGGAGACTCCCTCCGGAAGAAAAAAGCATACTCCCCCAGCTTGATAACACAAGAAGCACCAATATAAGAACCAAGCTCATCCTGCTGACTATCCAGAGCCGAGGAGTCAGTCATCGCCACCAGGATACAGACCACACCGTGATTCCTCAAGGTGACCAAGTCCACATCAAGAGTGGTGCCAATAAGAGAACCAACTGCCCAGAGCCCTAGAAAGTGTCTGACAGCATACGGAACTCCCTGCACATGGACCCAAACGTGCTCTAACATCCTCTTAGGCTGAATGTCCTGAGTCACCCAAACAGAGACAGTGGCCTGAGCAGCGAAAGAAGGAACACTCATCTGAAAACCGTCCAACCTCTGAAGATCCTCAACAGAAGGGAAACCGATCAGAAAAGCATCAGTCCCATGAGGAATAGCCTCCCAAGTCCACTGAGTCCTCGTAGGACACATCCGCGCCATCAAACTCTGAATAGCGGCCGCTGTGACCTTCTCACCAACAATCGACACCAAGGCTGTGGGAGAACAGGTCGGGGCAAGATGCTCCTTAAACACACTGTCTGGTAGCTGCAGAAACAAAGTAGCATCCGTACCAAAACCAGAAGTGAAAGCTGACGGCCTCGGGAGTCGAAGAGTCGGACAGCGCATAGTCGGATGCTCTGTATTATTACAGACCAAACAATAGTGCCGTGCCGTACAGTCCTTGGTCGCGTGAGTGTTAACCGCACACTTCCAACAAACCGTAGCCTTCTTCGACTTAGCTTTACCCTGAACAGGCACAGAATCTGCAACGGCAGCATCAGCGACAGGAGGCGCCACTGGAACAACTGGAATCACTGGCTGGACCTGCTGCAGCATAATCCCTGGCTGCTGATCATGCATCACCATCCCCTGCTGCTGTCCCGAAGAGGCAACCTGAGACTGAACAAAAGGCGGAACCTGCTGCGGCGGGTACCCCTGCTGAGGCAAGACCTGCTGAGGGGTCCGAGCCACCACCACAGCCGATCCATTCTTCTTCTTCTTCTTCTTTGCACGAGACGCCCCCTGCCCTCCCGTCGCAACCGCCGGCGGGGCAACATGCTGCTGGAAGGGAGGGAACAAAGGAGACTGCATCTGGGGGGGCTGGAATCGACCGAATGGCATCAACTGCGGCGGCACATACGCCGGCGGCCTGTACTGGCGCGAAGGAGGCTGCAGGGGCCGGAACGGGAGCGCCCCAGCCTGGGCCCCGGGGAACGAACCACCCGCCAAAGAGGACGTGCCCGACGAGCCGCCCGTCATCGGCAGCTGGCCGGGAAGCTGCAGCCCCGAGGGCTGCTGGGAGAGAAGCTGCTGACCGGGAGCCCCCCCGCGGGGGCCAGCACCACCGTACTGGAGAGGCGGGCGCGCGGGGACAGGAGCCCCCCCGCGAGGACCATCCCCACCCGAAGACCGCGGCGGAGCCGCCATCGATGCAGCGACGACCGCGGCGAAGCTCCTACCCCACCGGCCGCGGGAATCAGACGGCGACGTCTGCCCTGGACAGGGAACCGGAGCAGGCGCGGATGGAGGAGAAGGAGCCGAAGGAGGGAGCCGCGGCGATGGAGGCATCGAAGGAGGGAGACGTGATGACGGAGGCGGCGAGGTAGACGAAGCGAAGGAGGCGGCGCGATGACTAGGGCAAGCCCGATCCCACCACCTGTGAAATCGTCGTCTCATATGCTCCCAGGGCGAACGGCCAGGATGCGCCCCATGCACACTGGGCCCACCAGAGGAAGCCGGCACCGTTTGAACTCCGGAAATCGCGCGACTCCCCGCTGGACCCAGGTCGCACGGCGAAGAACCCGCCGGCTGGACCGCCGGTGCATGCGACACCGCCGACGCATCAGCCGTGCTAGAAGAAGCTTCCGTCGGCAAGCTTGACGCCTCGCCACCGCCGGCCTCCCGCCCGTGCTCCTCCAAAGCCCGGGCGATGAAAGACGCCAACACCGGCGCCGGAGAGGACCTCCTGGGAGGCAACGGACCCCGCCATGGCCTGATCCTCGGCGGCGAACGCGCGATCCTCAAGCCCGTCGGAGACGAAACGACCCCACGGCCCTTCCTTCGCAACGAAGCCGTCGGCTCCACACGCGGCACCGCCCTGCACACAGAAACACCGTCAGAAAACTCACCAGCCGCCGGCGGCGAGTTTCTCTCCCAGAAGCGGCTGGCCGGGGTAGGAAAACCGGCGTCCACCCAAAATTGCTGCCGAATCTCCTCGTCGGAGAGAGCAACCATTGGAGAGCTTGACGGCGCCCAACACCCATGATCGGCGGCCGGATCGTCGGAGACCGCCTCCATGGCGGAACGCACCGCGACATGCGCGGCATCGAGGCCGTCGAGCCCAGACGGGTCCGCCACAAGGCCCCCAAGGCAGACAAACCGGGAACCCGACGGTTCCGCCGACCAGGCGGGCGGCGCCAGCGTCAACCGCCGGCCACGCTGCCGCTCCGGCCGATGAGAGTCCAGCCGGCCTTCCCCTACGGCCCCGAGGACAGGCGGACTCGCCCAGAAGCGGCCGGCGGGCGGCGGCTCGCCCGGATCGCCCGCAACATCCGGATCGCCCATCTAGTTGTCCTTCTTTCCCCCTACTAATTCTCTTACAGTACACTTTCTCTTTTCTTTTTGGATGAACCGAGATGAAATGAAATGATCGAAGAGAAACTCGCCGTTGCAACTGGGTCCGGCCTTATTTGTCTTGTGTAGGTTTCCAATTCACTCAAAACAAAAGAAACTAACACAAAAGGGCAAATAATAACTTATCAAAGTAAGTAGTGGCAAATAAGAGAGGTCAAAGTAAAAAAGGGCAAATTGTAGAGTACCAAAGTAAAGTGGGGCAAAAAATCAAATCCCCCGAGATGGTGGTAACAGAGGGAGAGTTGAGAGGTAGGGGCACTCAGGGTGCAAGCGGGAGCGGGCCGTCCGCGGCGCCGCTTTGCCAAGCCCACGTTTCTATGTATGCGGAAGCCCGCGGCGCAAGTCTGAAAATAAGTGGTATAAGCGAGCCGGCCCGCGGTAGCCGCATATTTCCCGCATAAGACTCGCATGGCGGAAGGGATCGCGACTCGCTAGTGAGGTGCTGCCGCCGCCGCAGCACTGCCTTGTAAGTTGGGCGGCCTGTCCGCGGTGCCGCCTGCACGCGTAGTAGAGGTCCACGCGCAGCCGCATCCCGCCGCCGGTGATGGTCACACGCATGGACGCGTGGGCTGCCGCCGCCGTCAGGGGGCGAGGTCGCCGACTCCAGGACAGCCCGTGTGATGCTGCCGCCCCCAGGGCGCGAGGTCGCCAGGGAGCTCCACCACAAGACGTATAGGCCGGTGGATCTCAACGGCATCAGGTACCCGGCGGGCGTGGTTCTCATCACGCGCCTGCTAGGGATCTCCAAGGCGTCAGCTCACGCGCCGGCGTTCTTCCCGTTCGGCTGGGCCCCGAGGATCTTCATCACGCGGCGTGGCGGTCTTGAACTCAGACGCCACCATCCGCACCTTGCCAATGGCTGCAGCATCTTGTAGCTGTCGGACGCCGCCATGTTGCTGCAGGATGTACTGCCCGGACGATGACTCCTGCGATTCCCACGACAGTGAATGAAGAGAAGAAGTCAGTACATGTACCAGCTAGATGCGCAACACGACCATATATTTTTTTTTTTTGCATGGTAATACGATTCTCATTAATAAATAAAATACGAGATACAAAGTACGTATACACCGATCTTACAGATCTGAAAAGATAGGATACACCATATATGCTCGCTAACGAATGCGAGCTAGCTAGCTAGCGTATGAGCCCGCGTACGCGGCACGGTCGAGTAACATACGCGGCGCGCGCGGCGCCGCAAAATAACGTGACTCATACGCGGTTCATACGCGACATACCACATAACATTTGCGGCGATATGCGGCGCGTACGCGGCTTCCGCGGAGCGTCCCGTTTGCACCCTGAAGGGGCACTGGGGAAGGAAAGTGGGAGGGAGAGGAAGAAGACTTGACCAAGGCCGGCATATTTCCTGCCAAGTGCCAATAAATTCTTGCGGAGATGAGCACGCAGTGCTCTAGAAAGTGCTAATGGAGACCCGAGATCATCATTTTTCAAAAAGTTCAAAATCTCCACGTTTTAGGTTCTTAAAGTTCGAAATAAAAATCCTACACGTAGATAATGTCAAGATCTATGAGTGTACATATTTTCAATCCAAAATAAATACTATTCTAGGCTATAAAAAATATAAATCTAGCCAAATTTCAATTTTTCTGAACACGGTACTGTTCACAATCCAGACCCGCTCATTTGTCATTTTTTTCGGGCTAATATACAAGGAATTTCGAATTGAAATTTTGCACACTTGTAGATCACATAAGTACATAGCTATCTACATCTGAGATTGTTTTCAAACAAATTGGAAACTTAAAAATTCAAATTTTGATTGTTTTGAAAAAACGAGATACATGGAGCTCGAGATCCAAAAATGTCTCACCGCCTCCAACACCGTATGATCACACCTAAAAATGTAATTTCAGTCGATCAATCATTTTAGCATATTTACATTCCCCAATAGCAAAAAATTGTGATATTCTAGCATAGCTACGTCATTTTCTTCCTGGGAGGGTCAAACCTGTAATAAAAAGATAACATTTTGAAAACGCCAATACAACAAACAAGATGCATGCCTACGAGTATGCAGTAAAAAAATGTCTATGTGTCAAATCCCCACTAATTGTAGCAAGTCCACACCCCTCGCAGCAACGACTTGAAAAAAAGTCAACTCGTGTATGTAGGTTCTCTTGAAAATATTTGCAGCTTCTCGCAAAAACATTTGCAATATTGAAAATATTTTTCAGCGGACGACAAGAATCGTTGCAACATCTCGCTCGCGTTTTCGTAGCAAAACGCATATACATTTGTAGCAACTCGAAAGAGCGTATGCAACATCAAAAAATCATAAAAATAATAACCTCGATTATGACCACCGAGCTCGTCGTCCAGGCTCACTGGAGCCTCGACATCGCCGGCTCTGGCAAATCCAGACCTATTCTCGTAGTCCACGATGCCCTATGAGGAGATCAATATCACAGAGGTTGATCTCCAAATCAACATCCATTGTAGGAGATGGATTGCTCCATCTTGACGAAGAGGAAGAGAAGTGAGATCGTCGGAGAAAAGGACTAGGAGAGGAACAACGGAGGAGTACCGCTGGATCAGAAGCAAGCCATCACCTGCGTGGGACGAGAGTCGGGGAGTTAGCACTCCATATGAGAAGGGGAAGAAAAAAATGATAGTCTTTAGTGTGTTGCTAGATCACGATGAACCAGAGCATATCCTCCGGCTGAACAACTGATTTTTCCTTCAAGTATTTATATGTATCCAATCCGTCGTACATGGGTTTGGGGGGATTTTATGTAAGGTCGTATGATGCTCAATCAATACTATTTTGGTGACAACTCAACACATGATGTGGTTCCATTTGGGCGCGCTAGAGGATGACAGAAGGATGTGTTCAGGTGCATCGTCCATAATATGAGGTATTATGATGGCTATTTTCAACTCAAGCAACATTGCATTGGACTAATTGGGTCTCATCTATTCACAAATGTGATGATGAATGATATATGGTATCTTGCATATGGAGTATTGCAGATAGTGTAGACAACTACCTTTTTTATGCATGCAGAGGCCGGGTGTAATGTTTAAATCTTTTAACTAATAAAATGCCATTTATATAAAAAATGTCTGAGTGCACATGCATTGAAGGAACCCAAGGTTTAAAATAGCGTGCTAAGAGAAATAGCTTCGGCTTCCTCCAGATGCTATACAGGTAATAGCGTGTTAATAGCGTGCTATATTTAAATAGCGTTTTGAAACGAAAATGAGATATAGCCCAAAAATAAATGATTTCAACAAGAATTAAAGATATAGCCTAAAAATATAAAGCAATAAATGCATAACCAGATATAAAAATAGTTTTCCAATTGTCTAGAAGCTTAACATAAAAAATCCACGGGGCAACAACATAGCATAAATTACGTATTATGAATCATCACTATTAGCGTTGTCACCTTCCGATTCAGAAAAAATGACAGAAAAAAACAAGAATCAACTCCTTACTATGGTCGAAAACTCGGACTGTTGGACAGATAGGCTGGAAAAAAATAGCGCGCTATAGCTATGACGTTTTAGCGTGATATAGCATGATATTTCGTGAATAACACCATAGCGAGTAAAATCACTAAAATTTAACGTGGACCCTCCGGATATGCTATTTCGTGCTATTAGCGCCATTTGAACCACATACAAGTTTTGTGCATGTGTTTAGACCATTCTATTTGAGATCACCAAATGCAGCAGATACAACTTGGCTCATTGCGCTAGTACAGATGCTCTTACTTTATAAAGAAAACTATGTAGCGGCTTCACGACCTTGTTGGCGGCGACGAATAACTTGTCGCAATGGATCTTCATATTCCACCTCTTGATTATTATTAGTATTACCTTCTATAGGTGAGTGAACACAAACCTCTTTACCGTATTCACTAAAAATTGTTTTATTGTTTTCTTCACTGCAGCCATCCATGTCCATGTGCTCGCCTCCCCTTCCAAAGTCACTCAAAGGATTAATTCTCACTACTTTGGTGATTGTGTATTGTGCCGCTTCCGCACCGCCACCAAGTTCTTGCCCCGTTTCTACTTGCTACCGGCGTCGTCCATGCCCATCGGTGGATCGTTGTTGTCGATGGTGTCTTGGCCGTCCCTAAGTGTGGACTACTCTTTGTGAGAATTAGATGGGTGCCATTTTGCACCATATTTTTTGTACATGGTTCACAAAAAAGTCATTTTTGCCACTTAGAAAAAGAAAAATGATATTTATAAAAATAATTTGAAAAATCCCTTCGGAACCATTGTTTTCTATACCAAGATACACCTATTTGTCGAATATGAGAACTTTATCACAAACTATACCGTGGGAATAGTCATAACTTAGTCATTTGGCTTGAAACTTATAAATGTTTATACATATGATAGAACTTTTTGTGAATATTTTGTTTGAACAATTTGTCAAAAACCAAGTTTATCATTTTTTGTAGCAACCAGTACACATAAAAGGACTCCATGCCAGAGGATTTTTTTTTGAGGTTTTTTTCACTTTATTTGATTTTTTTCAAAAAACTTTCAAAATGGTCACCATGACTATTCATCGAAAGAGGTCAAAATTTCTAATCGACTTAGACATTTTATTTGTCAAATTTTGATTTACGGATTTAAAGATATGAATTATTCCATATTAGATGTAAGAAGGAAAAAATAGTAAAATTCATTTTATTGTTATTTATTCAAAAAATATTATTACATAATCATTGTTATTTATTCAAATAATTTGTTTAAAATTTAAACAATAAAAAGTGTAACATCATGACTCAGGGGTTAATATGATTGATAGAATACTAATATCAGTAAGTTCTCACTTGTCATTTGGAAGCTACTTTGGAATGAACTCAAAAGTTAAGCGTTTGCTTGGGTTGGAGCAATTTGAGGATGGGTGACCGAATGGGAAGTTTGACCAGGGTAAGTGTTTTGACCTGAGATTAAGTGTGTGACTAAGTGGGAATTTCGGAATAGAATTAAAAATAGAAATAAAAAATATAAAAAAATTCAAATTTTTATTAAAAAAATAAAATAATTTGGAAAAAATATGCCGACGACAAAGCTGTCGGCGTAGGGAGAACTATGCCGACGGCAAAGCCGTCAGTGTAGCCCTACGCCGATGGCAATTTAGCCTACGCCGATGCCCTGTTACGCCGACGACCATATGCCGACGGCAATCTAGGCTATGCCGACGGATTCGGTATGCACAGTTTCCTGTAGTGACGCGGTCACTGCCTTTTGTTAGGTAGTCGGCGCTCGGCAGCCCTTGGCACGTAATGATACCCTAGATCTAACCGAAGGTGTTGTGTGTTCCTCATCGACCGTTTATTTATACGGGAGATGGACGACCCTCGGCCGTCGATCCCTTTCCGTTTCCATTCCAGAAGTTAGTCAGCCCAGGCACGCAACGCAACCCGACACGATCGTCGTCTCTGTCTTGGCGTTGGCGCTACGTATACATATCTGATAACAAGTGCACGCCACGAGGCAAAAGCTCACTCCGACTGAAATAGAAAGAAACTACAACAGGACATGGAGAGTGGATATTAAACCATATCTTGTTATGATTAAGCAGGTGGTCATACAATAGTGTTCTCCTCCCAAATCACAGCCATGTTCTTGGTAGCCAAAGAGTAAGCAACAGTTGTGCCACACTTCATAACTTGGCATGCAACAACTCAATTTAGTTTCAGATCCTTCTGAAGTAGAAAACAACACTGAAAATGAACATCCAAGCAGACCGCCACACCCAAATTCAGATCCTATAGATGCTAGATAGTAGCAAACAAAACACAGACTATTGACGCTTTTTTGTTGTATAATATCACAATGATGTAGATGTTATGGATAAATATTACTTCAACATGTGTGTCACTTTGTGGATCATAAGCAAACAAAACACAGAATGATGATCCGGAAATCAATAGGCATAGCCAAATATTTAGCTGCTCACAGTGTTGTTCCATAGCAGGCCTCGATCAGGATACAAAAAAAAATTGGTCACAAACATGCGTATTTTTTTACAAATCTGGCCCTTTTGAGCAACTAAACACATATATAGCCTCTTTTCAAAACTATTTTCAAATCTGGCCTCTTGAGGTCGGCGCCAATGAGGATGGAGCCGAGCTTGTTCAGTTCGGCGCCATCCAGAAAGTCACATATATAATTTTCCTAAGGATTTAGAATTTTTAAAACAGGAGGTCGGAGCCAAAGAGGATGGAGCCGACATGTACAAGGTCGGCTCCATCCTCTCTGGAGCCGACCTCAGGGGCCAGATTTGGAAATAGTTTTGGAAAGATGCCAGAATTGAGATTAGTTTCGCTCAGAGGCCATATTTGACAAAAAAATACTAAACATGCAGCTTTTTTTTTTTGAGGGAAATAGTTTGCTTTATTAATCACTGAGGAATAATGTCAATACAAATAGTTTCCCGGATACACTCCGGGGGCACACCACGCCACACAAGACACCCACTCGACTCGCTAGAACGAGCTAAAATATGAGCGGCAACATTCTGCTCGCGTCTTACATGCATGAATAACAGAACAAGAATTAAAAGAAGAGATCAGTTCTTTGATATCTTGAACCACCGGTCCACAAAGAGAACGATCCCTCTCCTTCCCAGTAATGCGCTGTACCAGCGAGAGGCAATCAGTAGCTAGCACCAGATTGTCCAGGCCTTCATCACTCGCGAATGAGAGAGCCATTCGAACTGCATGTGCTTCAGCTAGCTCGGGTACAGTGATAGCCTGTAGATTATTGCAACAAGCTACAACACATGACATAAACGAGACGGACTACTCTCGCGCGCGGGCGGCGGTGACAGCGGTGATGCCCCGGCGGCGGCTTACCCTCGCACCGGGCGTCCTCTTGTCGTCGTTGCCTGTCGGAGCCGATGAGGGGGGGTCGCCGGTGGCCGTGGGTTCCAGGTTTGGGGCGTTGGGAGATGTGTCAGGGATGGATCTTGGGGATGATGGCCGGGAGATGGCGGTGGTTCTGGAGGGGGCTGAGCGGACTGCGTCGCGGGCCGTGGAGGTGGTGTTGGACGAAGATCGGCGGGAGTGGTCCACGGTGGTCCGGAGGCCGCGGAAATCGCACGGACAGATCGTTCAAGAGTTCTGGGAGGACGCCGGCTATCCGACGCCGTCGTCGAGGTTTTGGGAGCGGCGCAGTCCGGCCGAGGCATCTAATCCCTCTGGTGAGTCCTTGTCTCCTCTGTGCAGGTCGCCGGTGGCGGGAGCTGGGAGGAGCGGCGGCTCGGTGCAGCGAGCCAGCTCGTCGCAGTCGTTTGTGATCGGGAAGGAGAAGGTCCGGTTAGGGTGGCGTGGGCCTCTACCTCGCCCTAGGCGCACGCCACCTCCGTGCCTTGGCGAGTTCTTCCCGGACGGTTTTGGGTCGGCTGCGGTGGCCGACGAGGTGCAGCGGGCGCCGGCGATGGCCGGGGATTCGCTCGGGGCGGCGAACGCGGGATCCGGCTCCGATGCTGGAGTTCAAACGATGCATGGTGGTGGGCCACGGCAGATCGATCTGGGCCGTCCTGGGCTGTGGGCGCACCTCGGCCGTCGGTTCCGGGGTTTGAGGCACGCCCTGTCTCGCTGCCCTGCTGCTTCGCAATCGAGTCCACCTGTGCCCTCGCCTCCGTCGCCGCCATCGCCTCCCGTTGCTGCACCGGCCTTCGACGGCTCCCGTTCCCGTTCTTCTCCACCATCTGCGGGCTGCGGTTTTCGTCGATCCTTCGCGGAGGCACTGGTCTCCCCGCCAGTCGGCATGGCCGGCCAGAATCTGCGGCCTGGCGGCCGCCCCACGGCCCCCCCCCCCCCCCTCTTGTAGGCAGCGGCGGCTCCGCCTACTGGGAGTGTGGGGGCTTCGGCATCCCAGGTTGCGGGTGTTAATCGGGGGCCGTCGGGCCCTCCTATGTTCCTTCCTCGGCAGCAGGTGGGCGGTGCTCCGGTCCGGCCGACGCTGCCTTTTCAGAATCCGCAGCAGCAGGGGGTCGGGGCTGCACCGCCACGGGCAGGTCCAGGCCAGAAGCGGAAGAACTATGCTGGTCGTGGTCGGGGTCCTACTGGTCTGAATCCGGTGCTGCAGCAGCCTGCTGCCGTCGCGCCGGGGGTGCAGCAGCAACCTGCTGTCGTGTTGCCGGCGGCGGTGCCATCTCAGCCGGTGGTGCCCGCGGTGCCTGTTGATGCTGTTGGTGCGGTCAGTCAGGTGTCTAAGAAGGTAAAGATGTACTGTTGGAAATGCAAAGCTAAATCTCATGCGACTAAGGATTGCACCGTGGAGCACTATTGCTATATTTGTGACAATTCGAAGCATCCTTTGTCAAAGTGTCCTATTTTGAAGCTGCCGAGGCCATCGACTTTTGTGGCTGGCTTCGGGGACGAGGACCTCATGTTCACTCAGTTTCCGGACAGTGTTTTTAAGGAACAGCTGGCTCCTAATGTTGTTCCCACTGCTTTGGTCATGGTGCATGGTGAGGCCGTTTCTGCTGAGATTGTGGAGAGACAGGTATCTCGCATTTGTCCGGCTCCGTCCTGGAAATGGGAGGCAGTTGAGCATGGGGTTAATTGTTTTCTGCTTGGGTTCCCTTCTTTGGAAGATTTGCAGAGGGTTGATGGCATTGAGTTAGGGGTTCCGATGAAGGCTGCTAAGCTTGTGCTATCTCAGTGGCAGCAGGAAGAGGTTCCGCATAAGATGGAGTTACACCAGCTCTGGGTTCATGTCACTGGTGTTCCGTATCCCTTGCGTCTCTTTCTGGGTCTTTGGGCGGTGGGCACTCTTATTGGCACTACCATTGATGTCGACTTGCATACTTTGAGGCGCAGAGGGATTGTTCGCATCAGAGTGGGGATGGCTTCTGCGTGTAGCTTCGATAAGAAGAGTGATGAGTTTGGGCCGTTCATAAAATCTGATGGGGTGTTAATGCTCAAGGGGTATGATTTCACTTTCCGTCCTGAGCCGGCGGACTTCCTTCCGGACCCTGACTTTGTGCCGTTTGCGTGGAACCGTAAGGAGAAGGATGATGCGTCAGACAGAGGTCTGGGTGGAGATGCAGGAGGTGGGAATGAGCCAGTTAATGCTCCGCAGTCTCAGTCGGGTGATGGTGATACTGAGATGACTGTCGCGTCAGGCTCGGGGTCGGGCGGGGGCAACAGCTTGGCGGCATCTGTGCAGGCTCTTCTTTGGGGGAGGGCGGTGACGCCCATTAATCCTAAACCCCGATCGTCATGTGCTTCCTCGCCTGTTGCTGTTGCGTCGTCCCCACAGTATGTCCAGCCGGCTACTGACATGCTCAGGTCGGGTGGCGATTTCTCGCCTCGGTCGGGGTCACCGGTGACGCCTGCCCCTGTCCTGCTCCCGGCGGGTGGGACCCCTGCTGGGGGCCGCCTTGGCGCGAGTGGCGCTACGGCCTGCCCCCCTGCACCTGATGTTCCGGCAGCACCTGCTGTCGATGATGGGAGCCCGGTTCGTGTGAGCTCATCCACTGCTGCTGCTTCCGCCGTGGATTGGGACCTCGGGGGGCTCCTGTCTCGGCGTCTCCTGTGATGCGTGCTTCGGGGCCGGCACCGACCTTGGTGGGGGTTGCTACGTCGACTCCACCCCCACCTATGGTTTCAACACCTATGGTACCGTTGCCGGTCGCGCTCACCTCGGTGGGGGTTGCTATGCCGTCTACACCCCTACCTAAGGTTACGACGCCTATGGTACAGTCGCCGGTCGCGCCTACCCCGCGGCGCAGTAGCCGGCATGCTGTAGGGGTGGACGGATCCGCTGTCACCGATGAGGACTCGATGGCCAAGGCCATGCGTCGTAAGGCGCTGCAGAACTTGCAGCTCACGCCGGGTATGTCATCAAAATCCAAGTCTTTCAGTTCTTTTTCCACTCCTCAGTTAACTTCTAGGCTGTATAATGTTGGGGTGTCTATGGGACGAAATGAGAAAGAAGTGCTAGTGTCGGCAAATGCTCTAAGGCATATGGAGATTGATCGAGTAAAGGTTTTTCCATCTGCTAAGAGTAGGCCGGCTGCTCCCCCTCTAGATGATGATGAGGCGACTGACAATGTCGATGGTCAGCTTCTATCTCATCTAGTTGGCGAGGTGTCGGAGGTGGGGTTAGATGATGCAGAGCTAGGGTCCATCTTTGACCTGCAAGCTTCTGGTCGCAAATCTAAAAACGCCTCTGATAAGAAGAACAGGTTGTCACGAAAGGTGACCAAATCGCCCAAAAACCAATAGTTTTCCCGATGAATGGCATGTTTATGAATAGCAGAGGTCTTGGTGACTTGGCTAAACATTTGCATATTGCACATTGTATTCGAGATCATAATTTGGACTTTGTGGCCATCTCGGAGACGGGTAGACGAGACTTCACTGCGACTGTCCTTAACCGTATTTCCGGTGGATTGGATTTCCAGTGGTATTGTCGCCCACCTCGAGGCCGATCTGGGGGCATTTTACTCGGCGTTAATTCTAATTCTATGGAGGTATTAGCTGTTTCGGATGAGGACTTTCACATCAAATTCCATGTCCGTAATAAAGCTGATAACTTCATATGGACTTTAGTTGCCGTGTATGGTGCTGCGCAGGAGGAGCATAAGGCTGCGTTTCTCCGTGAACTGGTTAATCTAGCTAAAGATAATCCACATCCTATTCTTATAGGAGGGGACTTTAATATGCTACGATACCGACACGAGAAGAGCAGAGGCCGTTTTGACAATCATTGGCCCTTTCTTTTCAACGCTGTCATTGATAGCTTGGATTTAAGGGAGGTACATATGACTGGTAGGCAGTTCACGTGGGCGAACAGTCTACCCGAGCCGACCTATGAAAAGCTGGATCGCGTGCTTATGGCAACAGAATGGGAATCTAAATACCCGCTGGTGTCAGTGCGCGCTTTGGAGCGCATAGAGGCTTTGTCGGATCATGCTCCAATTCTTTTGTCAACTGGATCGCCAGCAACTCACAATAAACACCAGTTTAAATTTGAATTGGGTTGGTTATATCGTGAGGGGTTTGACGAGATGATTAAAAGAATTTGGATGCATCCCGTTGGCGGAAATACCCCGATACAAAGGTGGAATAACAAAGTGCGGAATATGCGCACTCACCTGCGTGGATGGGCACGTCACATGGCGGGGATCCTTAAGAAAGAGAAGGCTAGACTGTCGACCATTATTGATGAACTCGAAGAGATCGCGGAATTGCAGCCGTTGTCCTCGCAACAGATTGAACTAAAATGTCAATCAAATGCGAGGATAGCTCAGCTGCTATGCAAAGAGGAACTCAAATGGTACCAGCGGTCAAAGGCTCAATTTATTCTGGAAGGTGATTCGAATACCAGATACTTTCATAATGTCGCAGATGGGCGACATAGAAAGAAGCTGATTCACTCGCTCCATCAAGAAGAGGGCCTGATTGCGGGACAGGAAGAGCTCAAGTGTTATATCACAAACTACTATAAAGATTTGTTTGGAGCTCCAGAGGAAGGAAACTTTTCGCTGGATGAGTCTCGAATTGATGATATAACACAGGTTTCGATGCGGAAAACAATTTTCTTACTGCACCCTTCTCTGAAGAAGAAGTAAGAAATGCTGTTTTCCAAATGGAGCACAATAAGCACCAGGACCGGATGGATTCCCTGCTGAGTTTTACCAAAACTTCTGGGATATCATAAAGCCGGACCTTCTGGATATGTTCGGGTCTTTGCACGCTGGACAGTTGGAGCTTTTTTGCCTTAACTTTGGCGAGATTATTTTTTTGCCTAAGGTTAATGATGCAGAGAGGATACAACAGTATAGACCAATCTGCCTCCTTAATGTTAGTTTCAAAATATTCACCAAAGTGGCTACCATTCGATTGAACTCGGTGGCTGACCATGTGATTAGTCCTACACAGACTGCATTTATGCAAGGTAGGAACATCCTTGACGGAGTGGTCATTTTACATGAAACCGTCCATGAGTTACACCGAAAGAAATTGAATGGAGTAATTTTTAAGATCGACTTTGAAAAGGCTTACGATAAGGTCAACTGGGAGTTTCTCCAGCAGACTCTTAGAATGAAAGGCTTTTCAGACGAATGGTGCACTTTGATTAGGAATTTTGTTTCTGGGGGTAGTGTGGCCATAAAAGTCAACAATGATTTAGGCCATTACTTCCAGACGAAGAAAGGTCTTAGGCAAGGGGATCCCTTATCGCCGATACTATTCAATATAGTGGCGGATATGCTAACGATCATGATTAACAGAGCAAAACTGGATGGTCAAATTGAGGGGGTCATACCACATTTGGTGGATGGCGGACTCTCTATTCTCCAGTATGCTGACGACACAATTCTCTTTATGGAACATGATCTTGAGAAAGCTTTGAATATGAAACTGATTCTATCAGCATTCGAGCAATTATCAGGACTGAAAATTAATTTCCATAAGAGTGAATTGTTTTGTTTCGGTGCGGCGCTGGAACATGCGTGTGAGTCTGCTGACATATTTGGCTGTGAGCAAGGTCAGTTTCCTATTAGGTATTTGGGTATCCCAATTCACTATAGGCGACTGACAAATGCCGAATGGAAGCATGTCGAGGAGCGGTTTCAAGCACGCTTGGCTAGTTGGAAAGGAAAGTTGCTATCCCTAGGTGGAAGACTAGTACTCATTAATTCAGTGCTTAGTAATATGGTACTGTATATGATATCTTTCTTCCAGCTGCCTAAAGGAGTTCTGAAAAAGTTGGATTATTTCAGATCAAGATTCTTTTGGCAGGGGGACAGCGAGAAAAAGAAATATCGTTTAGCTAGATGGGATGTTGTTTGCCGACCAAAAGATCAAGGTGGACTGGGTGTCCATGATCTGCAGGTCAAGAATACGGCCCTTCTTGGGAAATGGCTATTTAAGCTTCTCTCAGAAGAGGGGGTATGGCAAACTCTCCTAAAGCGAAAATATGTTGGCACAAAAGCATTGTCACAAGTTGTTTGGAAACCAGGTGACTCACACTTTTGGGCTGGCCTCATGGCGTCGAAGAATGATTTCTTTCGCTGTGGGAAATTCGCTATTAGGGATGGATCACAGATACGGTTCTGGGAGGATAAGTGGTTGGGAAGCGCACCTCTCATGGAGCAGTATCCGGCTCTGTACAATATTGTCCGTCGTAAGTGCGATACGCTTGCCACGGTTATGCAGTCTTCACCTCCGACTATGACGTTCAGGCGTGGTTTGGTTGGTCCTAGATTAGAAGCATGGAATTCCCTTCTGGGGCGTTTGGCCATGGTTCATTTATCACAAGGATCGGACATTTTTCGTTGGTCTTTGCATGAGAATGGTAAATTCTCGGTGGATTCCATGTACAGAGCCATGATTCAAACAAATATACCAATCGATAATAGAAAACTTTGGAAGATGAGGATGCCTTTAAAAGTTAAAATCTTTGCTTGGTTTGCTCGTCGGGGTGTTATCCTCACCAAAGATAACCTTGCTAAACGTAACGGGCATGGAAGTAAGAAATGTGTTTTCTGTCATCACGATGAGACTATAAAACATCTCTTCTTCGAATGCAAGGCTGCGCGTTCTATTTGGTCAACCATCCAAGTTGCTTCAAATTTGTATCCACCTCATTCCATTGCGAATATTTTCGGCAATTGGTTACATGGGATAGATAACAAATTTAGAACTATTATTAGGGTGGGAGCGATAGCCATCATTTGGTCGCTCTGGCTTTGTAGGAATGACAAGGTTTTTAATGATAAAAATGTTTCCTTTCTGCAGGTAATATACCGGTGCACAAGTTGCTCCGTTCTTGGTCCACGTTACAACGCGCGGAGTTTCGAGACCTCTTTATGGAGGTGTCTGTGTAACTGGAGACCACGGCGAGGGTACATTTTTACCCAACATGGGTGGCAGCGTGATCTACGGATTGGACCACCATCATAGGCAGCTAGCATGATCATTTGATTTGTAATCTGTCTATGTTTTGTTCCTTGTTTTTATTGTGTCGGGATGTCGGCTGTGTGCATGCTGTTATGCAGAGGCCGGGTGTAAACGCTTAAACTTTTAAGTAATAAAGCCCTTTATCTAAAAAAAAGCTACAACACATGAGCCCATATGATCACGTACCACAATCCCAGCAGCCATCTGTCGGGACGTGGAGAAGAGAGTTGCATCAACATTGATCAACAGAGTTCCTTCCGGCGGCGGAGACCATGAACCTGCTAGAGAAGACTCACGCATCCACATATGCCCTGACCTTTGCTGCCAAACCCGCCGGGGAGACCGCCAAGTTCTCCTCTCTGAGTTTATTTCTGGCGTCCCAAATATGCCAACAGGTGACAGCAAGAATTGAAACTTGTAGATCGTCTCCACGAGCCAGAAAATCAAACAGCCACACCTTGGAGATTTGAAGCTTTTGCGGTCCAACTGTATATCAAAAAACTGCTTGATTTCGGACCAAACCGCACGGGCAAAGGGGCAGAAGAGTAACGCATGCTCAATAGGCTCCTCCTTCGAGCAATGGATACAGAAAGGAGACGCTGGAATGTGTCTGCGTTGGAGTTGACTGCCCGACGGTAAGAGCATCTCTAACAGAGCCTGAAAACAGGCCAAAACCGAAAAATAACCGCCAGTTTACGGGTTCGGTTCGAGAATTGGCGCAGAACAGAGCCTGAAAACGAGCCAAAACCGAAAAAAAAAAGTTCAGTCCGAACTGAGAAACCCAATTCGGCCCCTACTTGTGGGGCCGAAACGTCGAACCGAATGCGAGTCTGTATCTAGGGCGCGCGGAAGGTTCAGCACGCCCAACTGCTTCGTCTCTCCCCATTTCTGTAGCGCCCCGACCCCAGAACTATACAGTGAAACGTTGAGTAACCGGTCATGCTACACAATCGAGGGTTACTGGGTTTACCAATCCCAGGCCAAAACTCATTGGCAGGTGTGCTCGGAATGGATCATCGGCACACAACACCTCGATCATGCCATAAGCTCAGACATCGCTTTCACGTATAGCAAAGAGGCCAAGACTACGGAACAACTGGCACATCACAGACTCTACGACTCAAGAGATCATAGTTCAACTCATATATGAGAAAGATAGCAAATATCACAGTCAGAGGTCACAGACCCATCATTACATCAAGTGGAAGCAAATATAGTTGTCTAACAACAAGATCCAATTTATGGCCTAAGAGGCCTACAATAACATATCCCAGCCAGCCTGTTCCGGGACGTCCCAAGCTGCCACCTGGGAACCCCAGACTACTCGTCAATGTCAATAAAGAACCCACCTTCCAGTTCGGTGACGTCCTCCTCTAAAACAAATAATAATAAACAAAGCAAGGCTGAGTACGACGTACTCGCAAGAATTAGTAGAGCGATATAGGCCCGATGTTGTTTGGCTTCAAAGTTGTATAGTAGTTGGTTTTGCAGAAAGCTAGTTTTCCTTTCGGGTAACTCTAGGACTCATGGCACCGACTACTCAGAAGGTTTTTCTCAAAGGGGATAAGATAGTAAAACTTTCTTTCTTCGGGTCACCTTGCACCAGTAGTAACCAGCATTCACCACTCATATCCGCCAAGGCACTCCCTCGAATCACCCTCGAGAAAATGAACTTTTACCACATGTTGATTATGCAACCTCTAGCTGCCATATCAATTAAGTTAAATGTTATCTATGATCTCATAATCTATTCCCAAGTTGTCCATAACCGCGGACACGGCTTTTCGAAAAGATTAAACCCTGCAGGGGTGTACTGTTTTTATCCATTGGTACCGTCCGACCCCTTGCCTGTACAATTAGCTCTCTTCCGGGGAAAGCCGGCAGGGCGGGCGCGGTTAAACCTTTACCTCGCATGAGACTATCCAAGGGTCATCGTGACGACAGGACAAGTTCAGTGCCTATTTCAACACCCTGCCCCATCGCCACTCCTATCACCACCATCATCATCACATCATCATCATCATCACCATCATCACCGACCACACACTCGCAAATGGAAAGCGCAAACTAGAGGACCCTTGGATACGCCAGCACAAGTTATTTAGTTAGTAAGGGGCCCATACCCCCACCGATGGTAGCATGCTAGATCTTGGTTCAAGAGATAAGAACTCCCACCTAGGGGCAGGAACGAGACAAAGCACCATCCCCGATGGCAACTCATCCCAGCCATTCTTAGCAATTATTTATTAACACAAGTTTCCACCACTGTCCGAACAGTCCATCATCTTCACATATATGGAAATAATCAACGGACAACTTAAGCATTCGACTACGCATGGCTAAGCATATCTAAGCATAACATACAACTGACATTAATTATCTCAGGACAACACATCAACCTATGGTTAATAGGAAGGGAAACAGATAATGGTTTAGGGAGCATGCAAGTTATAGGATTCTCTATCCACTGAACAAAAGTTGTTTCTAGAATCGAATGCAATATTATGGTGGAGAAAATAATTGTACTAATAGGATGAAATATGCACATAAGGTTAGGTTAGCTCTTGCCTTGCTGATAGTACTGGTCGTGTTGATCGTCGAGGTATTGTGGTGGAACCTCGACTCCTGAATCTAACGAAACACAAACAATAACAGGAAACGAAATAAATAACACGAATACAAGGTGCAATGCACAATCATGATGAAATGGTCAAATTATGCACTGAAATCATATTGGGCATGTCCCACAAGTTAAATGGAACCCCTAAAATAAATATTGCAATTAACGGGTTAAATCTCCATCTTTAACTTAGTGAATTAAGCATTTATTCAAAATGTCCAGTACTGAAATATGGGGTCTACATGC
Source organism: Puccinellia tenuiflora (assembly GCA_012064385.1). NCBI lineage: Eukaryota > Viridiplantae > Streptophyta > Magnoliopsida > Poales > Poaceae > Puccinellia > Puccinellia tenuiflora. The sequence continues at coordinate 296,843 of QRDG01002516.1, forward strand.
ATGAAAATGACATTATTAGGTAGGTATTGTCCTACTGATCATTTTGGTACTTCGTTTGCAATTTTCCGATTAACGATGAAGAAATGGTGATTTAGACGGTTATGCAATTTAAATCATTTTAACCAATTCGAAAATGACATCAAAGTAAAAGTTATTTTCATACTGTGAAATTAATATGGCTAGATAGCATTTGAGTTGCTGATCAAATTGATATATCATTTGTAATTTTGAATTAATATTTATCAAGTTATGGTATTTTCAATAATTGAATTAATTCTGCCATTTTATTTATTTTAATAAACAGCACCAAAACTAGATCTAAAATTCTCTAAAATAACATAAACTTGTAGATCATTGTTCACTGAACATTTTGAGAGCTTATTCAGAATTTTTGGGTAACTAAAACTCAAGTTATGCAATTTCCAAATTCCACATTTATTCTGCCATTTCTGTTTTTATTAAATACAGGCAATTTATTTTGGCCAATTAATTCAAGCAATAGCACTAACAGATAGATAATTTCTTCCTGAGCATTTTGGTATATTATTTGCATTTTTCTGATTAGTGGTCCAAAAGTTATGGAATTTTAAAGTTCAAATTCATTTTCTGCCATTTAATTAAATTCCAGGAATTACTACCGAAACGTTTTTCACCGGGCGTCGGCTAGCCACAGAGGCTGACCGGCGGGACCCAATCCACGTGGGCATCCACGTCGGCCGAACGGCCCACGGGCAGGTTTGACCCGCGGGGAGGCCACGACCGGCGCGGCGCGGCGGTGACCGGCGGCATGCCGAGCACGGATCCGTCGCGCGCGTGCGTTAGGGAGCCCGAGAGGGGTCGCATTCGGTTCCGCACGGCGAGGGGAGTCTAGTGGCGGCGGTGCGTGACCTAATGGTCACCGGAGGATCTCCGGCGACGAGCTACGGCGGCGGCGCGGTCTCGGTCTACGGCGTTACGGCGAACCAGAGGGAGGGGGAGAAGAAGAAAAGGTCCAGGAGGACCGTGTGCTCACCCTGAGCGCGTATAGATGCTCGTCGGTAAAGGGGAGAGGCTGCAACGGTGGCAATCATGGAGGCGGTCGTCGGTCGGAGGCGGGGAGGACGATGACGAACGCGTTGATCCCGAGCGTCCCGGCTCGATTGCTCGGGCGAGGAGGAAGAAGGGGAGGAGGCCGAGCTTGTGGCGCGCTTCGATCTGCTCCGGGAGCCCTGTGTCGACGGTGGCGTGCGTCGGCGTCTCGGTCAGTTGGCGTTCATGGCTCCGCTTGATCTAGGGTTTCTGCAGGGGGATGAAAAAGGAGGGGAGAGAGAGAGAGCATGTCGTGGGGGAGCTCCTTATCCTCCAGGGGGGCAGGGAGCGAGGGAGCAGCGAGAGGAGGGCACGGTGGGGCGCGGCCATGGCGCCAGTGTTCCCCCTGTCGCCACAGGGAGGGATGACAGGTGGGTCCCCCTGTCAGGGATTTCTCCTTTTTATTTTTCCAGAAAAAGCCAGTAGGGTTTAGGTATTTAATTCAGGACCTTAACTATTTTTAAAAATTCTGGAAAAATTCACAGAGCCATAATATATTATTTGGAACCTGTGGTAAAATTTGCAGCCCATTTGGAAATTATCTCATGTGTTAATATTTCAGAAGTTGCTCTCTTGCATTTTGGGTTTTATTAAAAGATTTGAATTGGCAATTGCATTCAAATCTTGCAACAAGCACATTTTAATTTATTAGAACTTCCTGGACAAATATGGATGTTCAGATTTGAATTTGTTTGTTCAACACCATTAGCCAACCTTGACTTCTTTGTTAAAGGCAAAGTATTATTTCATGTGGAGCAATTTGAATATATATGCCATGATGCAATATGAGATGCAAAAGTGAAAATTTTACTCATATTTTCAGGTACCAAAAGTGGGGCTGTTACAACTCTACCCCCCTTACAGGAATCTCGTCCCGAGATTCTAGGCTTGAGTGAAGAAGGCGGGGTATTCCTGACGAAGACTAGTTTCACGTTCCCAGGTTGCTTCTTCTTCAGAATGGTTAGACCACTGGATCTTAAGGAACTTGATGCTCTTGTTGCGGGTCTTCCTTTCCGCTTCATCCAAGATGCGGACAAGATGCTCACGGTAAGTCAGATCCCGGTTAATATCCAACTCTTCATGATTAACCCCGCGGATAGCATCTTTGAAGCAACGACGGAGTTGAGAGACATGGAACACATCATGCACATCCGGGAAATTCTCTGGGAGCTCGAGCTGATAGGAGAGATCACCTCGCTTACCTAGGACAGTGAAAGGACCAACAAAACGAGGTGCCAATTTTCCCTTAATCCCGAAGCGACGAACGCCTCGGAGGGGAGAGACTCGAAGATAGGCTTTGTCACCAATTTCATAGTGAACCTCCTGATGATGCTTATCATAATAGCTCTTCTGCCTGGACTGAGCAATCTTCAGATTTGCTCAGATGATACGGACCTTTTCTTCAGCCTCATTGATCACATCAGGACCGAAGAGTGACCTCTCTCCGGTTTCAGACCAATTTAGAGGAGTCATACATTTCCGTCCATAGAGAACCTCAAAGGGAGCCATTTGCAAACTGGCTTGATAACTGTTGTTGTAGGAGAACTCGGCGAGGGGGAGATACTTTTCCCAACCCTTACCGAAGGAGATAACACATGCCCGAAGCATGTCCTCAAGGACTTGGTTCACCCTTTCAGTTTGGCCATCGGTTTGAGGATGATAAGCTATACTGAAGTTGAGACGGGTTCCCATAGCAGATTGGAAGCTCTGCCATAATCTGGATACGAATAGGCTCCCACGGTCTGAGATTCTCACATCCCGAATTTTGGCCCTATAAAATTTTCTTTGACAAAACCAAAATTTGGATTTGAATTTGGATCATCTGATCTTGGCCCTCTATTTTATTCCACATTTCCAAAACCCTCAAGGTTCACAAAATATTTGTCCCTTCCTTAATACAAAAGGGGCCTAAACCCTAGCCTTCCAAAGGAGCTATACCTAGGGTGACTTCAAAAATTCCCCAAAAATTCCAGGGCGATCCCCAGCTAGAGTAGAACCTATTTATGCAAAAATATTGGGTGACTTGTTAGGGAAAGATTTGACTTTTCCCCTGATTAATTTTCTGCCAAATCCCCAAAACCCTAGCTTTCCAAAGGAAGTAGGTCAAAACCCTCTTAAACAAATTCTCCAAAAATTCAGGAGGACCCCTACCCAATATGTAACCCAATTATGCAAAAATATTCCCTACCTTGCTAAAGAATTTTTGGAGATTTTCTCCACCTTACTTTCTGCCCCAAACTTGTTTTTTTTGGAAACCCTACTGAATCTTTTTCAAAAATTACAAAATTTATAGGGTAGGTGCTCTGGACCAATCCCTACCTACATGAATTTTTTTGGCCAATTATCTTTTATTTTAGTTGCCCAAAATCCAATTTCCATTTTCAGCAGAAGGTGTTCGATGAAATTTTTGTATAGGACAGGTTTGGATTTGGGAAAACTTTGTTCTGCAAAACTGTAGAGTGTTGAATTTGGCACCGAGTGACGCGAGCAGCTTCCAGTTTGGTGACCCAGGATGAGAGGTCGATCTTGATGCCGATGTCGGCATGGTCAGGTCATGAACCAGAACGTGCCCGACGGCGCCGCCAGTTCTTGGTCGCCGCCGGTGGCCTCCCCGCTGCCTTCCCTCGAGCCCCCCTACCTTCCCCACCTCCTCCGTCGACTCCAGCACCCACGCGTCGCACCTCCCTCGCCCCGCACGCCGCCGCCCGCTAGCCGACGCGCCGCTGCACAGCACCGCCGCGGACCCCGCTCACCTGTAGCCCCTGTGCGCCCGTGCGTCGACCCTATCCGCTCCCCGCGCGCGAATCACGTCGTCCAGCAGCGCACTGCTGCTACACCATCGACGCGCCGCCCGTCGACTGCCCTGCCCCGGCCACCCCGTGTCGCCACCCCGTCGTGGCCGCCCGGACCCCTCACCGCCCACGCATGCCACGCCGCCCCGAGCTTATCCACGGGCGCAGAATCCCGTCGTCTGCGACACCCGGCCACCACACCCTCGACGCGCCGCCCGTCGTCAAGTCACCTGCCCGGCCTCCCCGCCTCGACACCTCACCGCCAGCCTCGTCCGGACCCCCACCGCGGAGGGCTATAAAAGGAGCCCCCCGGCAGCAGTCAAGCACCGCACCACCACCCCCTCCCTCTGAGCCTCCTTCCCCTCCATAATCAGCTCCGCGGGAGCTCTAGAGCTCCGGCGACGAGCACGTCTCCGCCGCTCGGTCTCCGGCAAATTGCCCACCTCCCGAACCACCCCGCCGCCAGCAACTCACCCCTCCTCCAATCCAAACCCCCCGGAGCCTGTAGCCGCCCTCACCGGAGCCTCGGATGACCTAAATCGCCGTCCCCGTCCTCGACGGTGAGCACGCCGGCGACGACCATCCCCTCCCCTCTCTGTTTCTTTTTTTCTCTCAGGCGCGCGTACCGGTTCGGTAAGTAACTCGCTGACCAGTGGGCCCCGCCGGTCAGAGTTTTGAACTTTTCCAACCCGTTTCTTTGTTTTCTGTTTTAAAAAGGTGGCAGATTTTAGTGCTAACTTTGGGAGGTCATAACTCCCTCAAAAATATTCAAAAAATATGAATCTTTTCCAGTAGCTTGGTTTTGAAAAGATCTTTCCAATAACACTGGTTTCGATGGATTTGAAGTTTCATTTGCCTAATGAACCTTTTAATGCCTTGCGGAGGGTTTTAACCATGTTTTCGATTTATTTGACAGATCCAAACCTACCTTTGAAGTGGAGGTGGAACCTATCCCTGAAGGCAAGCCATCAGCCCCAACCATCCGTTTCCAAGTCATCGATGCTTTATTTGACTTGTTTGTTACTTGTTTGCGCGATAGTTGCATTCCACATGTCTATTTCATGCCTATTATTTCATGTGACCTAATGCCACTTTTACTTCTGCAATACGATAAAACCTCATGTTCGTGAGTTGAGGTTCCGGCCGGCGACTAAATACATGTTGGCACCGCCCGCGTGGATTGAATCTCGCCTGCAATTTCAGTCCACTATTACATGTTGGCCCGCCGGGGATGAATCTCGTACTTCAGTACTATTATTCCAAGAACTTACTTTCGCAATCGATAACCCATCAAGTGTGGGTTGAGTTCCGGCCGGCGACTAAATACATGTCGGGCTCCGCCCACGTGATTGAATCTCGTCTACTTTTCCGTTTCTTGTTGTGTGCGTATTTATTTTCTCAACCCTGTGGCTGCTACTGGCCAGAGACGTCTCCGTCCTCGCCGTTGATTTTGTCATTTAATTCTTACTCGAACCCGTGGGCTGCTACTGGCGGAGATATCTCCGTCCTCGCCGGTTGACCTTACCTTTACCTTACGGACTTGCTATGTGGTTATTATGCTTATGTATATCTTGTGGACTGACGTTTGTTGCTGTCTTGTGGTCGAGAATAAAATTGACTAAAAGGATAACCACCTCCGTCGACTAGATTGAGTCTTATAGTGCCACTCGCCAAACACACCCGCACAACCATGCGTCGTTGAAATGGGCAGACCGTAGCTTAGTAGCCTATCGAGCCTCTTTTGATGCTACCCACTTGGCAAGTCTAGTCGGTTACTGCATAGTTGTGGTCGGGGCTAGTCTTGTGAAGGTTCCGGAGCTAGGCGTTGCTCATGAGTTGGGGACGTGCCGGATTCACTTCGTCATAAGACTTAGCCCGAGTGGTAAGTCGGTAGCTATACAAGGAGTGTCTTGTTAGAGCGGACGGCTACGGGGGAATAGGTTTGTGCTGTCGCCATGATGGGTGTAGTACTTCGGTACCGGCGGTACAAGCTTAGACCCCAACGTGTGGATAAAAGTTGCAACCTCTCGAGAGTGTCAAATCTAGAATCTAGTATTGTTCCTACCTAAGGAACGGTGTTGGGTCCAGTCACACTAGAGTCAGTCCAGTCGAACACGGAGAAATAAATTCACTAAGTGGCCAGAGTTGGCCAAAGTTGAATGAGCTGAAAAGTGGACCATAGTTGGTCAAAGCTAAGCCCCCGAAGTGGACCAGAGTTGGTCAAACTTGAGAACCTAAGTGTTGAGAATATTATTGTGTGGAAATGAGACTCGTTCTCATAAGCCACGGTTTTCGTCACAGGTAAGTAGGTAAGTTAAGTCCAACCGTTAAGCTTGGACTCGCACCTGCACCCATGCCATGCCATATAGGACCGTTGGTTACGGTTGATTGAGGATTGATGTCTTGCGAGTACATTCCATGTACTCACCTAGCTTTTCATGTGGCCAGATCCTCCTACCCCCGTCGCCGAGTACCCCTTGTACGAGAACTAGATCCGGTATCCAGGCAGAGCCCTGTGGAGTTAGGCCCTCTTCGTCACACGCTTCCGCCAACCCGCTGACGCCCTCTGATGAAGTTATGTTCGATAAATAATGTACAAACTGTTGTGTGCGCTAGGGCGCAGCCTTGTAATGAGACCTTGTAATCCATCATCGGTTCCCCGACCCCCCCCCCTTAATAAAGTGGTTATGTTCTGTTATCAAGTTGTCATATATTCAGTGCTCCTGGGACTGATATATGGGGTAACTCGATCTCCGGATCGGGGTGCCACAGAGCTTGGTATCAGAGCCTAACTGCCTGTAGGATACCCTAGTTCTAAACGGAGCCTTAGATAGCGAACGTTGCTTTGCTTGCTTTTAATTGTTTCTCTATCTATTTGTGTCTTTCTAACCTTGCAACTCACATTTTTGGCTTCTAACTTTGGTACAGATGAAGTTTGAGCTACCCGTAGAAACCCCCGCCTTGAACGTTCCCGGCATGCCGCAATTCCTCCGTGAGATTTGGGCACACCTCTACCCAACCTCTCCGCCCCCGACATACCGCGTACTCGCCTCCCGTTCTGATGGGACCCACTCGGAGTTTATCGCCAACATCTACTTGTGCGCCTCGCCCGTGGGCCGTGGGCACACATACTCCCTCTCCTCCGGCGTCCACCACCAGGAGACCCAAGCCATCCAGGAAGTCGCCGCAGATGCCATCATTCTCCTCCGCACCCACGACCCCCGCATGAAGGAGTGCACCCACTATGCACACCTCCCGAGGTTGGATTTGAGCAGTGGGGATATCCTCTTTCCTAGCCCATGGAATCCCTCTCCAGAACTTACCACCCTACTCCAGTACACCTCCCACCTCCACCAGTATCTGCATGACACTCTTCTTCAGCCACCTAGGCTTCGCAATGGCATGAATGCAGCCGAGGTAGTGAGAGCACCGGTACCTAGCTCTTCTCGTCAGATTCCTCCATACCCAGCTCACCTTCCCCGTACTCTTGGCCAGCTTAGAGGAAGACTCGCTCCCACTCCCGCTCGAGCCACCGCATTCCGTAGTTCTAGCGCCCCTCCTCGCTTCTTCACTGGATACACTCAGGCCCAGTGTCTCCGCGTCGACATCGGCACACCCTTCCCCTCGTACGCCCCCAGAACGCTGGGAAGGAGCATCAACGGCATCGACATCATCGCACCTGCTACTCCCCTCGAGATGTAGTTCTAGACGCTAGCCTCAGGAGCAGTAGCGCTTGCATCCTAGTTGTGTATCGTAGTCGACGATCGCGTAGTCCGACGTGCGCGTGAATAATGTAGGAGTAATGGCTTGTCCCTCGCATAATATTGTGTACCATGTGTCATGTAACCCAACTCTCCATTGTATAAAAACGCCTTGGTTTTATCTCTTGCTTTTATTTGGATCTTCTTGGATGTTGCATTTCTTTCTCCCCTTATGGAAGCTCATGGCACCCGTCAACCCCGCCTTCAACCAACCAGGATGAGGCCCAACACAGGTACAAGAGGCAGCCAAGGAACCCCAATCCGCCGATCAGCCCGACAAGCCGGCATGGACCCAATGCCCCCACAGCCGCCAACTCCACAGGAACCAACTCCAAGCCAGCTATTGTTGATGATGGATGAACACCACCAGCTGTACATGACTCAAATTATGAGAGAATTTGGCACCTACATGCAAGCACGGAACGCCCCTCGCCCGACCCGGTCCAAGCTGCAAGACTTTCAGCGTACTCGGCCACCTCAGTTCTCGCAGGCCACCAACCCTCTCGAAGCAGATGATTGGCTCCGTACCATGGAAAAGAAGCTAGAGATCGCTCGCGTTGATGAGCAAGACAAGGTACCTTTCATCACTCACTATCTTGAAGGACCAGCCGATGTGTGGTGGGACAATCAGAAAGATATGAGAGGAAATGGAACCACTATCACCTGGACTGAATTCCAAGAAATCTTCCGTAAATCCTACATACCCTCAAGTCTTATGAAGATGAAGCAGCAAGAACTCCTAGCACTCACTCAAGGCAACTCAACTGTAAGCGAGTACCTGACCAAGTTCAACGACCTTGCCCGCTATGCCCCTGATGATGTCAACACAGATGAGAAGAAGAAGGACAGATTCCTCCATGGGATGCACCAGGCCATCAAGACCCAACTCAGCGTCCTACAGTTTCCAGATTTTCAAGCTATGGTAAACACCGCACTGATTTCAGAGAAGGAACACCGCACCATCTATGATTCCCACAAGAAGAAGTTTGAGTCTCGCAAGCACCAGCCAGAAGAAGCTCACAAGAAGCCACGTACCTGGCCACCCAACTCACAGGACACTGCACCTCCAACCACTTGGACCCCACCAAGAAAGGAAGGATACCCCCGCAAAGAGTTCTACCACAAGCGTCCACTCGTGGATGACTGCAAGAGGGAAAATTCCTGCTTTAAGTGCGGCAAGAAGGGGCACTACATAGCTGATTGCCCGTTGGCCAAGAACAACAATGGCAGTAACAACAATAGCAACCTCAACAACCCTCCCGCCGGAACAATGAAGCCACCTCAAGTCGCTCGTGTCCACCACATGTCCGCCGATGAAACCTACGAAGCTCCAGATGTGACGCTTGGTATGTGAACCACCAACGCTAAACTTGCAATAATTTTTGTTGACCCTGGAACTCCCCACTCTCTCGTCAGAAGGTTTCGTTGCAAGGCACCGTTTTACGTTTTTCCCTAGACTTGGACCTAAGCCACGAGTTCACGCGTGAGGAATGTTCCCTTCAAAGTTTGGACAAGCCAGAACGCCACACCCACAGCAGAATCACAAGGATAAATACGGAAAAAGAGGATAAACCCACCAAAGAGGAAGCCCCCTGGAAATGAGAGGATTCTTTGGGAGCAGAATAACCATACCTATTCCATGAGCAACTCGAATCTCGGGGACGAGATTCATTTTAAGGGGGGAAGGTTTGTCACATCCCGAATTTTGGCCCTATAAAATTTTCTTTGACAAAACCAAAATTTGGATTTGAATTTGAATCTTCTGATCTTGGCCCTCTATTTTATTCCACATTTCCAAAACCCTCAAGGTTCACAAAATATTTGTCTTTTCCTTAATACAAAAGGGGCCTAAACCCTAGCCTTCCAAAGGAGCTATACCAAGGGTGACTTCAGAAATTCCCCAAAAATTCCAGAGTGATCCCCATCTAGCTTAGAACCCATTTATGCAAAAATATTGGGTGACTTGTTAGGAAAAGATTTGACTCTTCCCCTAATTTATTTTCTGCCGAAAACCCCAAAACCCTAGCTTTCCAAAGGGAGTAGGTCAAAACCATCTTCAAAAATTCTACAAAAATTCAGGGAGGATCTCTAACCAGTGTATAACCCAAATATGTAAAAATATTCCATACCTTGTTAAGAAAATATTTGAGTTTTTCCCAGTTTTACTTTCTGGCCTAAACTTGTTATTTTTGGATACCCTACTAAACATTTTCCAAAAATTCTAAAAAACCCTAAGGTAGATGCTCCTAACCAATCTATACCTCTGTGAATTTTCCTGGCCAAATATCTTTTATTTTAGTTGCCCAAATCCAATTTCCATTTTCAGCAGAAGGTGTTCGATGAAATTTTTGTATAGGACAAGTTTGGATTTTGGGAAAACTTTGTTCTGCAAAACTGTAGAGTGTTGAATTTGGCACCGAGTGACGTGAGCAGCTTCCAGTTTGGTGACCCAGGATGAGAGGTCGATCTTGATGCCGATGTCGGCATGGTCAGGTCATGAACCAGAACGTGCCCGACGGCGCCGCCAGTTCTTGGTCGCCGCCGGTGGCCTCCCCGCTGCCTTCCCTCGAGCCCCCTACCTTCCCCACCTCCTCCGTCGACTCCAGCACCCACGCATCGCCCCTCCCTCGCCCCGCACGCCGCCGCCCGCTAGCCGACGCGCCGCTGCACAGCACCGCCGCGGACCCCGCTCGCCTGTAGCCCCTGTGCGCCCGTGCCGTCGACCCTATCCGCTCCCCGCGCGCGAATCACGTCGTCCAGCAGTGCACTGCTGCTACACCATCGACGCGCCGCCCGTCGACTGCCCTGCCCCGGCCACCCCGTGTCGCCACCCCGTCGTGGCCGCCCGGACCCCTCACCGCCCACGCATGCCACGCCGCCCCGAGCTTATCCACGGGCGCGAGAATCCCGTCGTCTGCGACGCCCGGCCACCACACCCTCGACGCGCCGCCCGTCGTCAAGTCACCTGCCCGGCCTCCCCGCCTCGACACCTCACCGCCAGCCTCGTCCGGACCCCCACCGCGGAGGGCTATAAAAGGAGCCCCCGGCAGCAGTCAAGCACCGCACCACCACCCCCTCCCTCTGAGCCTCCTTCCCCTCCATAATCAGCTCCGCGGGAGCTCTAGAGCTCCGGCGACGAGCACGTCTCCGCCGCTCGGTCTCCGGCAAATTGCCCACCTCCCGAACCACCCCGCCGCCAGCAACTCACCCCTCCTCCAATCCAAACCCCCCGGAGCCTGTAGCCGCCCTCACCGGAGCCTCGGATGACCTAAATCGCCGTCCCCGTCCTCGACGGTGAGCACGCCGGCGACGACCATCCCCTCCCCTCTCTGTTTCTTTTTTTTCTCTCAGGCGCGCGTACCGGTTCGGTAAGTAACTCGCTGACCAGTGGGCCCCACCGGTCAGAGTTTTGAACTTTTCCAACCCATTTCTTTGTTTTCTGTTTTAAAAAGGGGGCAGATTTTAGTGCTAACTTTGGGAGGTCATAACTCCCTCAAAAATATTCAAAAAAATATGAATCTTTTCCCAGTAGCTTGGTTTTGAACAGATCTTTCCAATAACACTGGTTTCGATGGATTTGAAGTTCATTTGCCTACTAAACCTTGTAATGCCTTGCGGAGGGTTTAACCATGTTTTCGATTTATTTGACAGATCCAAACCCTACCTTTGAAGTGGAGGTGGAACCTATCCCTGAAGGCAAGCCATCAGCCCCCAACCATCCGTTTCCAAGTCATCGATGCTTTATTTGACTTGTTTGTTACTTGTTTGCGCGATAGTTGCATTCCACATGTCTTATTTCATGCCTATTATTTCATGTGACCTAATGCCACTTTTACTTTCTGCAATACGATAAACTCATGTTCCGTGAGTTGAGTTCCAGCCGGCGACTAAATACATGTTGGGCACCGCCCGCGTGGATGAATCTCGCCTACTTTATATTATTCCAAGTAACTTTACTTTCTGCAATACGATAAACCCATCAAGTGTGGGTTGAGTTCCGGCCGGCGACTAAATACATGTCGGGCTCCGCCCACATGGATTGAATCTCGTCTACTTTCCGTATAGTGGGTGTGCGTATTTATTTGCTCAACCCGTGGCTGCTACTGGCCGGAGACGTCTCCGTCCTCGCCCGGTTGATTTTGTCATTTTAATTTCTTACTCGACCCGTGGCTGCTACTGGTCGGAGATATCTCCGTCCTCGCCCGGTTGACCTTACCTTGCCTTACTGAATTGCTATGTGGTTATTTTATGCTTATGTATATCTTGTGGACTGACATTTGTTGCTGTCTTGTGGTCGAGAAATAAAATTGACTAAAAGATAACCACCTCCGTCGACTAGATTGAGTCTTATAGTGCCACTCGCCAAACACACCCGCACAACCATGCGTCGTTGAAATGGGCAGACCGTAGCTTAGTAGCCTATCGAGCCTCTTTTGATGCTACCCACTTGGCAAGTCTAGTCGGTTACTGCATAGTTGTGGTCGGGGCTAGTCTTGTGAAGGTTCCGGAGCTAGGCGTTGCTCATGAGTTGGGGACGTGCCGGATTCACTTCGTCATAAGACTTAGCCCGAGTGGTAAGTCGGTAGCTATACAAGGAGTGTCTTGTTAGAGCGGACGGCTACGGGGGAATAGGTTTGTGCTGTCGCCATGATGGGTGTAGTACTTCGGTACCGGCGGTACAAGCTTAGACCCCAACGTGTGGATAAAAGTTGCAACCTCTCGAGAGTGTCAAATCTAGAATCTAGTATTGTTCCTACCTAAGGAACGGTGTTGGGTCCAGTCACACTAGAGTCAGTCCAGTCGAACACGGAGAAACAAATTCACTAAGTGGTCAGAGTTGGCTAAAGTTGAATGAGCTGAAAAGTGGACCACAGTTGGTCAAAAGCTGAGCTCGGGTTGGACCAGAGTTGGTCAAGCTTGAGAACCTAAGTGTTGAGAATATTGTTGTGTGGAAATGAGACTCGTTCTCATAAGCCACGGTTTTCGTCACAGGTAAGTAGGTAAGTTAAGTCCAACCGTTAAGCTTGGACTCGCACCTGCACCCATGCCATGCCATATAGGACCGTTGGTTACGGTTGATTGAGGATTGATGTCTTGCGAGTACATTCCATGTACTCACCTGGCTTTTCATGTGGCCAGATCCTCCTACCCCCGTCGCCGAGTACCCCTTGTACGAGAACTAGATCCGGTATCCAGGCAGAGCCCTGTGGAGTTAGGCCCTCTTCGTCACACGCTTCCGCCAACCCGCTGACGCCCTCTGATGAAGTTATGTTCGATAAATAATGTACAAACTGTTGTGTGCGCTAGGGCGCAGCATTGTAATGAGACCCTTGTAATCATCGTCGGTTCCCCGACCCCCTTAATAAAGTGGTTATGTTCTGTTATCAAGTTGTCATATATTCAGTGCTCCTGGGACTGATATATGGGGTAACTCGATCTCCGGATCGGGGGTGCCACAGAGATGATCCTCAGTGGAACACCGTGGAGAGGAACAATGCGGGCAACATATAACTCAGCCAATTGCTTCGCCGTTATGTCCTCGCGTACGGGAAGGAAATGAGCTACCTTGGATAGACGATCGATGGCGACCCAGATGGCAGTATTACCCTTTGCGATCTGGAAGGCCAGTAATGAAATCCATACCAACTTCATCCCATTTCCACTCGGGGATGGCTATGGGGCGAAGGGTACCAGCTGGCTTTGATGTTCAGCTTTCACCCGGCGACAGACGTCGCATTCTGCAACATACTCGGCGATCTCGCTTTCATGCAAGACCACCAGAATTGAGGCGAAGATCTTGGTACATTTTGGTGCTACCCGGGTGAATAGAGATGGGTGACTCGTGAGCTTCTGAGAGAATCAACTCCTTTGTGTTTCCACTGTTGGGCACCACCAGACGGTTACCAAAGTAGACGACACCGTTGTCATCAACAGAAAAACAGTTAGCCTTCCCACTAGCTATTTTCTCTTTGATTTCTAGGATCTCAGCATCCTGCTGCTGGGCTGCCTTGATCTCATCCTCAGGGTGGATTTGATCTCTAAGTTGGCCAAATATCCGGAGGGAAAATCTCTAAATTCAAACGTGCGAATTCTTCATGAAGAGCGGGCTGAGCTTGCTCAACCATCAGGGTGTTGCAATAAGACTTGCGACTCAGCGCATTGGCAACCACATTTGCCTTGCCAGGCTGGTAATTGAGGGTTACATATAGTCTTTGATCAACTCCAACCATCTTCTCTGTCGGAGATTCAGATCAGGCTGGGTGAAGAGATACTTCAGACTTTGATGATCCGAGAAGATCTCGCAATGGTTGCCCAACAGGTAGGGTCTCCATTGCTTCAGAGCATGAACCACGGCAGCAAGCTCTAGATCATGGGTTGGATAGTTGAGTTCATGCGGTTTGAGTTGGCGGGAGGCATAGGCTACGACATGGCCTTCTTGCATCAAAACACACAGCCCAAGCCTTGGAGTGATGCATCACAATAGACAACAAAGTCTTTGGCGGTGTCGGGAAGGACAAGCACCGGTGTGGTAGTGAGCTTGACCTTGAGGGTTTGGAAACTCTCTTCAGCTTTGTCTGACCACACAAACTGTTTGTTCTTCTTTAGTAGGTCAGTCAAGGCTTTGGCTATTTGGAAAAGCCCTCGATGAATCAGCGGTAATAACCCGCCAACCCAAGGAAGCTTCGGATATCTTGACGGACTTGGGAGTTGGACAATCCAGGATTGACTGAATCTTGTCAGGTATAACCGCTACTCCAGCAGCTGAAACCACATGACCTAGAAAGATGAGCTCCTGTAGCCAAAACTCGCACTTGGAGAACTGGCATAGAGACGATGATCACGAAGCTTGGTCAGAACTAGCCGAAGATGCTCAGCATGTTCTTCTTCGGTTTTGGAGTAGACAAGGATGTCATCAATGTATATTATGACGAACTTGTCGAGATATTCGTGGAAGATGAAGTTCATCAGCCTCATGAATGTAGCCCGGAGCATTTGTGAGGCCAAAAGACATGACGGTGTACTCATATAACCCATAACGGGTAGTGAAAGCCGTCTTTGGAATATCCTCCTTTCTGATTTTATCTGATGGTAGCCTGACCTCAGATCCATCTTGGAGAATACCTTTGCACTAGCTAGCTGATCAAACAGGTCATTCATCCGGGGAATAGGATACTTGTTCTTGATGGTCACCGCATTTAGAGGGCGGTAATCAACAACCAGCGAGGAACATTTGTATCCCTCTTTTGACAAAGATGACCGGGCAACCCCAAGGTGAGCTACTCGGACGGATGAATTCTTTTTCCAGCAGCTCATCAAGTTGCTTCTTTAGTTCAGTTAGCTCTTCCGTTGGCATGCGGTAGGGCCTTTTGGAAATTGGGGCAGTTCCCGGAACCAATTCAATGACAAATTCCACACTTCGATCAGGTGGCATGCCAGGTAATTCTTCAGGAAAGACGTCGGGGAAATCACACACTACCCCTACCTCATGCATCTCAGGTGGGGTGATACCTTCCATAAAATAAAGACTGATCTCCGGAGATAGAGGGGTGGCAGCGGATGGGGTTGCGGACGAAGGGGACCAGTAACTTACTGGCCCGACAGTTGGGTGGACCACTGTGACCGACTTGGCAGCACAATTCAAGTTAGCATGATATTTGACTAGCTAATCCATACCCAAAATGACATTATACCATCTCCTTCAGGGCTATAGCTGGAAAGGGAAAGACCAATAGCCTATGGTAATCTGGACTTCCGGAGCTATCCAGTCAGTTCGCCAACTAGAACTGGTGTTTTAACCACTAGAGGGGAGTCCATGTTCACGAACGGTATTTGATGGTTGTGTGCATATGCTATGGACATGAATGAATGCGATGCTCCAGAATCAAACAAGACTGAAGCTGGAAGATCATTAATTTGAAGCGTACCCATGAGAACACCGGGGTCCTCTTCGACTCCTTCAACAGAGAAGTGGTTCAGGCGGCCACGGCTAGTAGTCACAGCCTTGGCTGCTGGTGTAGAGGGTGCTGGTACAGGTGTTGCGGTAGCAGGTGCCTTCCCAGGGCAGTCCCTTGAGTAGTGACCGGGCTGGCCATAGCTGTAGCAGGTGAGCCTCGGCGGTGAGGCAGCTGAGGGCGGAAACCACTTCCAGCCGCACCCAAGGTCGAAGTAGCTGGGCGAGGCGGGTGGCCTGAACCCTGTAGGCTTTGGCGCGAAGGGTGCCTTAGGCACAGCGCTGTAGGGCACAAATACCCAGCGCTTCTTGCCCTCAGAAGAAGAGGAGCTCTGGTGGTCCCCCTGCGAAGGCCTCTTGGAAACCTCCAGTTCCTTCCTACCCTGCTCCAAGTAAGAGCAAGGTTGTACAGCTCCTGGTAAGACTGAAACTTGAAGGGCAGCAATTCATGACGGAGTCGCGGAGTCAGTCCCTTGCGGAACAGATACTGCTTGTCTTCATCATTGGTCACGTCCCGGGGGGGGGGGCGTAACGAGAGAGGTGGTTGAACTCACGCCCATAAGCTTGGACGTCCATGCGTCCCTGGGTCAGCTCCAGGAACTCCCTCCTTTTCAGGTCCATGATTGGCTGGGGAATGTAAGCCGCATGGAAGGCAGTGCAGAATTCAGTCCAAGTGAAGGTATGGCCAGTTGCAACCATGGACACATGGCTTTCCCACCAGGACCCTGCGCTCCAGTCAGCAGGTAGGTGGCAAAGTTCACTTGTTCCGCCACCGGAACATGCAAGGCAGTGAACTTGCGCTCGAGAGCATGAAGCCAATCATCAGCATCCAGGGGCTCTTTAGCATAAGCGAAAGTGGGAGGCTGGGACTTCAGGAATTCAGTGAGGTTGTTGCATTCAGTGTTCCTGTGTGCACCCTGCTGCAACTGCGCGAGCAGATTCTCGTTGCGCACGCGGCCCTCTTCAATAATCATCAGAACCTCCCCATAGTGGGTGGCGGCGGGGTGGATCAGGATTGCTTTGTTCACCACGACGGGTAGGAGCCATTCTGAGATATGAACAAGGACACAGTTAGTATCTCTCTCCGAGTGGATAGGAATCAAGTATGCGCTTAGACCCGAACAAGCGACTACGAATGGCAACAATTTAGCAAGATTGAGCGAGGAAGAACAGGTATCATCACATCAACATGGCAGGGAAACAATTGTACTCAACAAACACAAGCCAGTCGGAATAAAACCCATTAGGTGGTTCAGTACGAGCTTACAAATGCCTTAGTCTGCATTACACGAATGGAAATTACTGATGATACAAGTCTTTTAGTTCGATACAACAACTAGAACTCGAAAGGCAACCAATACAGATAGTGGGTATCTTGCTCATCACGCAGGAAGGCAAGGATACGATACAAGGTACCCGTAGATACCGGTCTCCTAGAAGTACTGGGCACTCACCGGGAGACGCACAGAGCGAGTGTGGAAACGGAGGCACTCGCTGGCTGGCGGTCATAAGGCGGCGTGTGGACGTCGCCACCGGTGTCTCGAGCAGGTCCACGTGGTGGAATGGTGCCACCCACTCTCGGGCTGCTCATGTAGCCGGGCAGCTCCATCGGTAGAGGCGAAAGGAGATCTGGGGGAAGTATCCCGGCATGGACGTACGGCTCCAAGACCATCAGCGTGTCCGGTGACTATCACGAGCAGCCACCGTGTATAGGTACCACTGACGGGCACGATGTCCAACGCCCTAACCATCTCGATAAGAGCTCGTGGCCGTGGTCTGGCTCGTCGTCTGGGTCGAGTACCTAGCAACATAGAAGCCCTCCAGACCGTCCTCAGCAGCTGGAAATGATAGAAATCTGAGATAGGATTTGCTAGGTAGTCACAGTCTCCGCGGTACACGGAGAGGCCGTGAACGCAGCCTCCTGAACAACCTGCTCCACGGTCATGCCCACACCTACACTCTGGTGCTGGACTCTCGTCTCCATCCGGAGTCAGGACACGGGCCTCGCAGAAGAACTTCCCCTGTCCATACGGCATGTGCTCCTCGTACACCACGTACTCTCGGGTACCAAGGGCAACCCTGGCTGGCTAAGGCAGCAGCAAACAAGGCGGGGAACCGCGGACACCCTCACAGCGAGTCAGACGACAACAAGTCCCGGACGCGTCATCTGTAGCAACAACAGAACAGTTCAACATTAGGAACGGAATTGAGACTCATGAATTAATCTAGACGGTAAGAACCCAACCCCGAGAACCTTAACTTTGACCCAACTGCAAGACAAATAGAGGTAAGGTGACTCAGAGTTAGAGCGAGTTGGGTAAGAAGTAAAAAGAATCCTAAAAAGGTTTTCACAACTCATTTTAGGTTATAAATAATTTTCAACTAGACTCGACATCGACCAATAGAACGGGTTTCCTACAGGCAGTCCTGCTCTGATACCAACTTGTAGCGCCCCGACCCAGAACTATACAGTGAAACGTTGTGTAACCGGTCATGCTACACAATCGAGGGTTACTGGGTTTACCAATCCCAGGCCAAAACTCATTGGCAGGTGTGCTCCGAATGGATCATCGGCACTACAACACCTCGATCATGCCATAAGCTCAGACATCGCTTTCACGTATAGTAAAGAGACCAAGACTGCGGAACAACTGGCGCATCACAGACTCTACGACACAAGAGATTATAGTTCAACTCATATATGAGAAAGATAGCAATATCACAATCAGAGGTCACAGACCCCTCATTACATCAAGCGGAAGCAAATATAGTTGTCTAACAACAAGATCCAAATTATGGCCTAAGAGGCCTACAATAACATATCCCAGCCAGCCTGTTCCGAGACGTCCCAAGCTGCCACCTGGGAACCCCAGACTACTCGTCGATGTCAATAAAGAACCCACCTTCCAGTTCGGTGACGTCCTCCTCTGAAACAAATAATAATCAACAAAGCAAGGCTGAGTACGACGTACTCGCAAGAATTAGTAGGGCGATATAGGCCCGATGCTGTTTGGCTTCAAAGCTGTATAGTAGTTGGTTTTGCAGAAAGCTAGTTTTCCTTTCGGGTAACTCTAGGACTCATGGCACCGACTACTCAGAAGGTTTTTCTCAAAGGGGATAAGATAGTAAAACTTTCTTTCTTCGGGTCACCTTGCACCAGTAGTAACAGATTCACCACTCATATCCACCAGGCACTCCCTCGAATCACCCTCGAGGAAATGAACCTTTACCACACGTTGATTATGCAACCTCTAGCTGCCATATCAATTAAGTTAAATGTTCTCTATGATCTCATAATCTATTCCCAAGTTGTCCATAACCGCGGACATGGCTTTTCGAAAAGATTAAACCCTGCAGGGGTGTACTGTTTTATCCATTGGTACCATGACCCCTTGCCTGTATAATTAGCTCTCTTCCGGGGAAAGCCGGCAGGGCGGGCGCGGTTAAACCTTTACCTCGCATGAGACTATCCAAGGGTCATCGTGACGACAGGACAAGTTCAGTGCCTATTTCAACACCCTGCCCCATCGCCACTCCTATCACCACCATCGTCATCACATCATCATCATCATCATCATCACCGACCACACACTCGCAAATGAAAGCGCAAACTAGAGGACCCTTGGATACGCCCGCACAATTATTTAGTTAGTAAGGGGCCCATACCCCCACCGATGGTAGCACGCTAGATCTTGGTTCAAGAGATAAGAACTCCACCTAGGGGCAGGAACGAGACAAACACCATCCCCGATGGCAACTCATCCCAGCCTTCTTAGCAATTATTTATTAACACAAGTTTCCACCACTGTCCGAACATTCCATCATCTTCACATATATGGAAATAATCAACGGACAACTTAAGCATTCGACTACGCATGGCTAAGCATAACATACAACTGACATTAATTATCTCAGGCCAACACATCAACCTATGGTTAATAGGAAGGGAAACAGATAATGGTTCAGGGAGCATGCAAGTTATAGGATTCTCTATCCACTGAACAAAAGTTGTTTGTAGAATCGAATGCAATATTATGGTGGAGAAATAATTGTACTAATAGGATGAGATATGCACAAAGGTTAGGTTAGCTCTTGCCTTGCTGATAGTACTGGTCGCGTTGATCGTCGAGGTATTGTGGTGGAACCTCGACTCCTGAATCTAACGAAACACAACCAATAACAGGAAACGAAATAAATAACACGAATACAAGGTGCAATGCACAATCATGATAATGGTCAAATTATGCACTGAAATCATATTGGGCATGTCCCACAAGTTAAATGGAACCCCTAAAATAAATATTGCAATTAATGGGTTAAATCTCCATCTTTAACTTAGTGAATTAAGCATTTATTCAAAATGTCCAGTACTGAAATATGGGGTCTACATGCATGAAAATGACATTATTAGATAGGTATTTTCCTACTGATCATTTTGGTACTTCGTTTGCAATTTTCTGATTAACGATGAAGAAATGTGATTTAAAACGTTATGCAATTTAAATCATTTTAACCAATTCGAAAATGAAATCAAAGGAAAAGTTATTTCATACTGTGAAATTAACATGCTAGATAGCATTTGAGTTTGCTGATCATATTGATTATCATTTGTAATTTTGAATTAATATTCATCAAGTTATGATATTTTCAATAATTGAATTAATTCTGCCATTTTATTTATTTTTAATAAACAGCACCAAAACTAGATTAACAATTCTCTAAATAACATAAACTTGTAGATCATTGTTCACTGAGCATTTTGAGAGCTTATTCATAATTTTTGGATAATGTAAAAACTCAAGTTATGCAATTTCCAAATTCGCATTATTGCCATTTCTGTTTTTATTAAATACAGGCAATTATTTTGGCCAATTAATTCAACCAATGGCACTAACAGATAGATAATTTCTTCCTGAGCATTTTGGTATATTATTTGCATTTTTCTGATTAGTGGTTCAAAAGTTATGGAATTTTAAAGTTCAAATTCATTTTCTGCCATTTAATTAAATTCCAGGAATTACTACCGAAACGTTTTTCACCGGGCGTGGGCTAGCCACAGAGGCTGACCGGCGGGACCCAAGCCACGTGGGCGTCCACGTCGGCCGAACGGCCCACGGGCAGGTTTGACCCGCGGGGAGGCCACGACCGGCGCGCGTGGCGGTGACCGGCGGCATGCCGAGCACGGATCCGCCGCGCGCGTACGCTAGGGAGCCCGAGAGGCGTCACATTCAGTTCCGCACGGCGAGGGGAGTCTAGTGGCGGCGGTGCGTGACCTAATGGTCACCGGAGGATCTCCGATGACGAGCTACGGCGGCGGCGCGGTCTCGGTCTACGGCGTTACGGCGAACCAGAGGGGGGGGAGAGGAAGAAAAGGTCCAGGAGGACCGTGTGCTCACCCTGAGCGCATATAGATGCTCGTCAGTGAAGGGGAGAGGCTGCAATGGCGGCTTGTGGCGCGGAGGCGGGGAGGACGATGACAAACGCGTCGATCCCGAGCGTCCCGGCTCGATTGCTCGGGCGAGGAGGAAGAAGGGGAGGAGGCCGAGCTTGTGGTGCGCTTCGATCTGCTCCGGGAGCCCTGTGTCGACGGCGGCGTGCGTCGGTGTCTCGATCAGTTGGCGGTCATGGCTCCGCTCGATCTAGGGTTTCTGCAGGGGGAAGAAAAAGGAGGGGAGAGAGAGAGCACGTCGTGGGGGAGCTCCTTATCCTCCAGGGGGGCCAGGGAGCGAGGGAGCGAGGGAGCAGCGAGAGGAGGACACGGTGGGGCGCGGCCATGGCGCCAGTGTTCCCCCTGTCGCCACAGGGAGGGATGACAGGTGGGTCCCCCTGTCAGGGATTTCTCCTTTTTATTTTCCAGAAAAAGCCAGCAAGGTTTAGGCAATTAATAAGGCCCTTAAACATTTTCAAAAATTCTGGAAAAATTCACAGAACCATAATATATTATTTGGAAACCTGTGGTAAAAATTTGCAGCCCATTGGAAATTATCTCATGTGTTAATATTTCAGAAGTTGCTCTCATTGCATTTGGGTTTTATTAAAAGATTTGAATTGGCAATTGCATTAAATCTTGCATACAAGCACATTTTAATTTCTTAGAACTTCCTGGACAAATATGGATGTTCAGATTTGAATTTGTTTGTTCAACACCTGTAGCCAACCTTGACTTCTTTGTTAAAGGCAAAGTATTATTTCATGTGAAGCAATTTGAATATATATGCCATGATGCAATATGAGATGCAAAAATTGAAAATTTTACTCAGATTTTCAGGTACCAAAAGTGGGGCTGTTACAATTTCCGCACCGCCATTTTCCGCTGCCAGATTCCGCCGCCGCCGCCCACCATATTCTGCCGCTTCCGCTGCCGCGCGCGACATATTCCGCCGCCTGCTTCCGCCGCCGCCGCGCCCACCAGATCCCACTCTCCTACTTCACCTCCGCCGCCCGCTCGCCGCCGCTGCCGAATCGAGGATGAGCTGGTCTGACGAATTCCCCGACGTCAACCTGTCCGATTCGTCCTCCTCAGACGATTCGGACCTAGAGGAACTGCTCGCCGACGACGACTGCGAGACCACCGTCCTTTTTCTCGCCGTCAAGGAGTTGGAGGACCGTGCGAAGCTGCTGAGTCAGAGGCGCGGCTCGGTGATGGGCCGCAACTACATCCAACGGAACCGCCTCCTCGGCCACGAGCAACTTTGAGATGACTACTTCGCCGAGGTACCTACCTANGATAGGTATTGTTCCACTGATCATCTGGATATTTTATTTGCAATTTTCCGATTAATGATGAAGAAATGGTGATTTAAATGGTTATGCATTTAAATCATTTTAACCAATTCGAAAATGACATAAAAGTAAAAGTTATTTTCATACTGTGAAATTAACATGGCTAGGTAGCATTTGTTTGCTGGTCATTTTGGTATATCATTTGCAATTTTTGAATTAATATTCATCAAGTTATGATATTTTTAATAATTGATTTAATTCTACCATTTCACTTATTTTTATTAACAGCACCAATATTAAATCTAAAATTCTCTCAAATTACATAAACTTGTAGATCATTGTTCACTGAACATTTTGAGAGCTTATTCATAATTTTTGGTATGAGTAGAACTCAAGTTATGCAATTTCCAAACTTTGAATTAAATCTGCCATCTCTAGTTTTATTAAATACATGCAAATTATTTTGGTCAATTAATTCTACCAATGGCAATAACAGATGGACATTTTCTTCCTGAGCATTTTGATATATATTTGCATTTTTTGGACTTATGGTTCAAAAGATATGCAATTTCAAAGTTCAATTCAATTTCTGTCTTTTAATTAAATTTCAGAATTTGTTGCCGAATCGTTTTTCACCGGGGCTGGGCTAGCCACTGAGACAGACGGGTGGGGCAGCAGCCACGGTGGCAAGCCACGTCGGCCAAAGGGCCACCGGCAGGTTGACCGGCGTAGGAGGCCAGGACCGGCGCGACGCGGCGCGGTGACCGGCGGCATGCCGAGCACGGATCCGTCGCCTGCGTGCGCCAGAGGGCCAGAGAAGGCGCGCATCCTGCTCAGCATCGCGGGCTAGGGACCAACTAATGGTCACCGGAGGAGCTCCGGCGACGAGCTACGGCGGCGGCGCTGCCTCGGCCTACGGCGCTACGGCGAACCAGAGGGAGAGGGAGAGAAGAAGAGGTCCAGGAGGACCGTGTGCTCACCTGAGCGCGTATAGGTGCTCGTCGGTGACGGGGAGGGGCTGTAACGGCGGCTAGCATGCTCGATGGCCGGCGGACGAGGAAGAAGATGGGACCGTCGGCTCGATTTAGGGCGCCCTGGCCCGATTGCTTGGGCGAGGAAGAAGAGGGAGGCGAGGCGGAGCTCCTGGTGCACTTCGATCTGCTCCGGGAGGCTTGTGTCGACGGCGCGTGCGGCGGCGGTTTGGTCAGTCGGCGGTCATGCTCCGCTCGATCTAGGGTTTCTGCAGGGGGGAGAAAAAGGAGGGGAGGGAGAGAGAGCACGTCGTGGAGGAGCTCCTTATCCTCCAGGGGGGCTAGCGCGCGAGGGAGCAGCGAGGAGGAGGCCACGGAGGCAAGGCGCTCGTGGCGGCAGTGCCATCACTGTGGCGCCAGGAAGAAGGAGAGAGGGAAGAGATTGACAGGGGTGGCCCACTGTCATAAGTTTATTTTTTCCCTTTTTTAGAATTCCAGTAGGGTTGTGGCATTTAATTCAGGCCCTTAAACATTTTTAAAAATTCTGGAAAAATTCACCAAGCCAAAATAATTACTTGGAACCTGTGGTAAAATTTGCAGCCCATTTGGAAACTATCTCATGTGGTAACATTTCAGAATTTTCTCTCCTGCATTTTGGGTTTATTAAAAGAGTTGAATTTGCAATTGCATTCAAATCTTGCAACAAGCACATTTTAATTTATTAGAACTTCCTGGACAAATATGGATGTTCAGATTTGAATTTGTTTGTTCAACACCATGAGCCAACCTTTACTCTTTTGTTAAAGGCAAAGTATTACTTCATGTGGAGCAATTTGAATATTTTCCAAAATTCATTTATTTGGAGTATCTAAATATTTCCAAAAATAATGAAGATATTTATGGAGGCTCATATAATAATATTGAAGCTCCCCATGATTTTAGTTTGAAATTTGGAAAGTTTAATTTGGTTTCAAACATAGGAATTGAATTGAACCAAATTGAATTCTCAATTTTATTTAGTTGCTTGTTAATAATTTAGCCTTTGGCAATTATTTATAAACTATATCCTTGAGTTTCCTGAACCATTTGGAGACTCAAGACTAATTGGGTTTTACCAAATTGAGTATTGTATTTGGTTTGGAAATTTGGAAGGGTTTTGCTTCCCTAGTTTTTAATTTTCCAAGTGTTGCTTTATTTAAATTAGCAAATTTTAAATGGATGCCATGATGCAATGCACAACAAAAAGAGAAAATTTGGCCCATATTTTAGGGTACCAAATCTGGGCTGTTACAATTCTACCCCCCTTACAAGAATCTCGCCCCGAGATTCCTAGAGTAGGAAGAGGGAGAGGAGGGAAACATGACAACTCTTAACTTCAATGATCTTCTGGATCCCACGTTGATCTTCCTTGTTGCAGAGAGTAAGGTAGCAAGCATGACGTGCCGACGAGAAAGTCAGAAGATAGTTCAAGGTGATAGACAAATTTTCTCCAAGGGTTGGAAAACGAACTTTGCACAAGACCATAAGCCTTTGAGAAAGATGGCTGAATCCAGGTATACCCAAGAATTACCCATGATCCTCGGTATAGTGGTTGAGGTTAGAGATTTAAGAGATTTCGTCAACGGGCCTTTCGGTGAGGTGCGTGAGCTACAACACCGGACTTGTCAGGATTACTAGCAGGCTTAGGTCGTGTTCTTGACGAATCCCAAACATCATTCTACTTGAGGTTCCAAGTTGGTTAGTGTGCGGACACTTCAGGCTTTGCAGGACTGAAGAGGGGGTTGCGTTAGTAACAGAAGGTAGGGTCACTAATTTCTCAAGACATAGGCTTCATTGCTAAGCTCCAGAACACGAGCCGGATTGGGAGACACCGGTAAGATGATAAGAATTGACCACTAGGGGGAGTCCATATCCTCAAATGGTATTTGATGGTTGTGTGCAAATGACATGAATATGAATGAATGCGATGCTCCAGAATCGAATAAAACTGAAGCTGGATATGTATTGACTCGAAGCGTACCCTTGAGAACACGGGGGTCCTCTTCAACTCCTTCAGCCGAGACGTGGTTCAGGCGACCACGGCTGACGGTCATGGCCTTGGCGGCTGGTGTAGAGGGAGCCGGTGCAGGTGCTGAGGTAGCCGGTGCCTTCTGGGGACACTCCCTGGAGAGTGCCCCGGCTGGCTACACTGAAACAAGTGGGCCTCGGCGGTGGTGGAGGCAGCTGAGGGTGGTACCCACTTCCATCCGCACCCAAGGTCGAAGTAGCTGGGCGAGATGGAGGTGGCCTGTACCCTGAGTGCTTTGGTGCGAAGGGAGCGCGAGGCACCTCACTAAAAGGCACAAAGACCCTGCGCTTCTTGCCCTCAGAAGAAGAGGAGCTTTGGTGGTCCTCCTGCGCAGGCCTCTTGGAAACCTCCAGTTCCTTCCTACCCTGCTCCAGAGTGAGAGCAAGGTTGTACAGCTCCTGGTAAGACTGGAACTTGAAGGGTAGCAATTCATGACGGAGTCGCGGAGTCAGTCCCTTGCGGAACAGATACTGCTTATCTTCATCATTGGTCACGTCCCGGGGGGGGGGGGGGCGTAACGAGAGAGATGGTTGAACTCACGCCCATAAGTTTGGACGTCCATGCGTCCCTGAGTCAGCTCCAGGAACTCCCTCCTTTTCAGGTCCATGATTGGCTGGGGAATGTAAGCCGCATGGAAGGCAGTGCGGAATTCAGTCCAAGTGAAGGTATGGCCAGCAGCAACCATGGACACATGGCTTTCCCACCAGGACCCTGCGGCTCCAGTCAGCAGGTAGGTGGCAAAGTTCACTTGTTCTGCCGCCGAGACATGCAAGGCAGTGAACTTGCGCTTGAGAGCACGAAGCCAATCATCAGCATCCAGGGGCTCCTTAGCATAAGCGAAAGTGGGAGGCTGGCACTTCAGGAATTCAGTGAGGGTGCTGCATTCAGTGTTCCTGCGTGCACCCTGCTGCACCAACTGCGCGAGCAGATTCTCGTTGCGCACCGGCCCCCTTCAATAATCATCAGAACCTCCGCCATAGTGGGTGGCGGCGGTGGGTCAGGATTGCTGCTTTCACCACGACGGGTAGGAGCCATTCTGGAGATATGAACAAGGACACAGTTAGTAACCATAGCTGGTCATTTAGGATAGATCATTAGACTTCTTCCTGATATAGAGATTTAAGATGGCACAAAATAGCTCAAGGCAACCACGTGTGACCTTGCGTCATCGCGGCGATAGTAACGGAGTAAGGGACGGGCTAACAACAATTTCCGATATTGCAGAAGCCTTTGTCAACACTCTTCCGACAACTAGTGCCGAAAAGGTTTCCTGGACGGGTGTTAGTGGAGGGATCCCAAATATTGATGGACCACTTGCTAAGAGCAATCCCGCCGTGATTCATATGGTTACCTAACAGAGAGTTTAGCTAAAGCTAGGGACAGGGAAGAGGGTTGCTGAGCAATCAATTACGGCGGCAACCTCGAGTTTGAAGACTAACTTCAAACATGGCCAACCTGATGTGGGGTTTCATCACCACTAATATCAGGATTCAATAGAAAAATCTTGGGTTAAAGATCAGCTTCATGCACTGGGACTCACGAATAGCATAATGCTCACATGGGTGACAACCCTCATAAATCATTACACCCTGAGCCCTAGCACAATCCGGGACCTTCGGTTCAAGATCTTAGGCTAAAGCAAGGGAATTTCTTGACGATCCGCAACATTTCCTTTCTTCGGGCTTTAGAATTGGTAGACGAGCAAAGTTAACCAGTAACTAAAGATAGAACCCAACCCCGTGATCCTAAAGATTTGGATTTTGCAGACGAGCAGAAGCATCGTTAAATCAAATAGGGGTAAGATAACTCAGAATAGAGCGAGTTGAATAAGGAGTAAAAAGAATCCTAAGATGGTTTTCACAACTCCTTTTTAGGTTAAAAATAGTTTTTTCATGAACACTAGACTCGACATCGACTAGTAGAACGGGTTTCCTATAGGCAGTCCTGCTCTGATACCAACTTGTAGCGCCCCGACCCCAGAACTATACAGTGAAACGTTGTGTAACCGGTCATGCTACACATTGAGGGTTACTGGGTTTACCAATCCCAGGCCAAAACTCATTGGCAGGTGTGCTCGGAATGGATCATCGGCACACAACACCTCGATCATGCCATAAGCTCAGACATTGCTTTCACGATAGTAAAGAGACCAAGACTGCGGAACAACTGGCACATCACAGACTCTACGACACAAGAGATCATAGTTCACTTCATATAATTGAGAAAGATAGCAAATGACACATCAGAGGTCACTGACCCATCATTACAACAACGGAAGCAAATTAAAGTTGTCTAAACAACAAGATCCAAATTATGGCCTAAGAGGCCTACAGATAAACATCCCGTGCAGTCTGTTCCATGACGTCCCAAGCTGCCACCTGGGAACCCCAGACTACTCGTCGAAGTCAACGTAGAACCCACCTTCCTGTGCGGTGACGTCCCCCTCTGAAACAAAATAATAACAACAGCAAGGAGAGACTGAGTACGACGTACTCGCAAGTTTAGTAGGGCGATATAGGCCCGATGCTGACGGAGGATCTAAAGCTGTTAAGCAGCTATTTTGCATAAAGCTAGTTTTCATAACCAAAGATAGAAAATGACCCATGGCATCGACTACTCAGAGTATTTTTCATAAAGGGGATAAGAGAGTAACATTTCATCTTCGGTTCTCGTCGAACCAAATTGTAACCAGAACCTCTCATCTTCACCAAGGCACTCCCTCGAATCACCCTCGAGGAAATGAACCTTTTACCACACGTTGAGTTGCAACCTCTAGCTGCCAAATTTTAAGTAATTAGGTTATCCTTTTCTATGAGCTAATCCGCCTTTCCCAAGATTTGTCCATAACCGCGGACACGGCTTTTCGAAAAGATTTAACCCTGCAGGGGTGTACTAATTTACCCATCGGTACCGTCCAACTCACCTAACTGCCCTCTTCCGGGGAAGGCCGGCGAGTGGGCGCGGTTAGACCTTTACATTGCATGAGGCTTACTCAAGGACCATCAGTGTGCGGAAGGACAGGTTCAGCGCTCCAACGCCCTGCCCCGCGGCCACATCCTAAACACCACCGTCCTCGTCGTTTCTTTTTCCACCCACACAACTCACGCACAAATGGAAATAGCAAACTAGAGGACCCTTGACAAGCCCCTCACAACTTATTCGGTCACAGGGGATTCCATATGTCCCCACCTTTGGAAGCACTCGGTTCTTGGTTCTAGCTAAAAGCACTCTCAGCCTAGGCGGCAAGAATGAGGCAAATCACCATCCCCATGGCAACTCATCCAAGCCTTACGCAAATTAATTAAGTACCACCACATCCTCCACATCGTCCGATCATTCCATCAATTGCATAAATCATGGAAATAAATAACGGACAGCTAAGCATTTCACTAAGCATATCTAAGCATTGCTAAGTATAAAAACAGCAATTATATTTTGTATCCGGCCAACACATCAACCCTAGAGTTCATAGGAGGGGAAGCATGTGATGGTTCAGGGGATAAACATGCATTCATAGGATCTTCTACATAGTGATCAAAGACATTTGAATCGCATGCAATATTATGGTGGATAAATAAGTTGATAAAATCATAGGATGCTAGAATGCCAAGAAGGTTAGGTTATCTCTTGCCTTGCTGGTAGTACTGGTCGCGCTGGTTGTTAAGGTATTGTGGTGGAACCTCGACTCCTGAATCTACCGAACACAACCAATACAGGAAAAGAAATAAATAACACGAATACAAGGTGCAATGCACAATCATGATGAAAATGGTCAAATTATGCATTGAATTAATATTGGGCATGTCCCACAAGTTAAATGGAACCCCTAAATTAATATAGCAATTAATGGGTCAAAACTCCATATTAACTTAGTGAATTGCATTATTATCCAAAATGTCCAGTGCTAAATATGGGTCCTAAATGCATGAAAATGACATTATTAGATAGGTATTGTTCCACTGATCATTTGGATATTTTATTTGCAATTTTCTGATTAACATGAAGAAATGGTGATTTAAATGGTTATGCAATTTAAATCATTTTAACCAATTCAAAAATGACATCAAAGTAAAAGTTATGTTCATACTGTGAAATTAACATGGCTAGGTAGCATTTGTTTTGCTGGTCATTTTGGTATATCATTTGCAATTTTTGAATTAATATTCATCAAGTTATGATATTTTTAATAATTGATTTAATTCTGCCATTTCACTTATTTTTATTAAACAGCACCAATATTAAATCTAAATTATCTCAAATTACATAAACTTGTAGATCATTGTTCACTGAACATTTTGAGAGTTTATTCATAATTTTTGGATGAGTAGAACTCAAGTTATGCAATTTCCAAACTTTGAATTAAATCTGCCATCTCCGTTTTTATTAAATACAGGCAAATTATTTTGTTCAATTAATTCTACCAATGGCAATAACAGATGGACATTTTCTTCCTGAGCATTTTGATATATATTTGCATTTTTTGACTTATGGTTCAAAAGATATGCAATTTCAAAGTTCAATTCAATTT